>PVIW01001908.1:0-255013 GCA_004026585.1 Noctilio leporinus | reverse complement strand
GGGGTTTCCTTAAAAAACTAAAAATGGAACTGCCTTTTGATCCAGCAATTCCACTACTTGGACTATACCCAAAGAATCCTGAAACACCAATTCATAAGAACCTATGCACACCTATGTTCATAGCGGCACTATTTACAATAGCCAAGTGCTGGAAACAGCCTAAGTGCCCATCAGTGGATGATTGGATCAAAAAACTTGGTACATATACACAATGGAATTCTATATAGCAGAAAGAAAGAAGGAACTTGTACCCTTTGCAACAACATGGATGGAACTGGAGAGTATTATGCTTAGTGAAATAAGCCAGTCAGTGAAGGACAAATATCATATGATCTCACCTCTTACGGGACAATAATGAACAAAACTAACAACAACCGAAACAGAACCAAGTATATGAATACAAGGAATAGGCCTTCAGTGGTCAGGGGAACGGGGTAGGGGGGAGGGAGAGGTAGAGGCAAAGATGGGGAGCAGCTTAGACAAGAAACTAGTATAAAGGAACCATGGACATGGACAACAGGTGGGATTGACTTTGGGGGGAATGGGTGGGTGGGTGGGGGGACAGAGGGGTGCAAAAAGGGGATGGATGTAATACAACAACAATAAAATTAAAAAAAAAAAGAATATATCTTATAGAGGATTTGATTTCATGATGTATTAAAACATAAAGGATTCCAAACCTGAATAATAAGAAAACTGACAATACAGTTAATCAATATACAAAAGATTTAAACAGAAACTTCACTAAAGATAGAGAATGTCTGTATTAATGAAAAAATAAGTAAAAGTTATTAGTCTTTTAAGAACAAGCTAACACAACTGTACATTTAAATTGTAACCAAATGCACGTCAGCTGGAATTCCCACCTGGGCACTCCAGGCCTTACCAGAGTCAACATTGTCCTGGCTGAGTTGCCAAAAACCGTAACCAAACACAGGTCCTGTGCCCTGCCATTTCAAAAGACAATACTTAAGAGTCAGGGGCTGATGTACAGGAAAATGGTTTATTTTCAGGTGCTGGGCATCTGGAAAATGAGGGATTAATGTTTCAAAGCTCATCTCTCTACCTCAGAGCAGGCAGAGGTATTTATAATGAGAGGGGAAAATGATAAAGAAATCAAGGAAGGAGGTTGAAAGCTCTCTATGTGCAAACGAGCACAGTCCATTCTGATGACAGTCATGGTCCAATTCGCATCACTCTCGTTTAGCTATCCTGGCACCACAGTTGAAGGTCAGCAAATCTCCCGGAGCTGGGATGCCTAAAGGTTGGAGTCTGTATGTTTTGCAGTTAGTTCCTAGGATTTTTATATAAATATACTTTTATCTACAAGCTACATAATAGTTATAGTAAGCTTTTACAGAAGTAATGTCAAAAGAATGATAAATTGGGTTAGAATTCCCTACCATTACAATTTCCACTGTTATAGAATGGATAACATAATTAATTAATTGATTGATTAATTTTATTATTTTCAGAGAGAGGGAAGGGGAGAGAGGGAGAGAGGGAGAGAAACATCAATGTATGGTTGCCTTTCACCTGCCTTTAGCTAAGGACCTGGCTGGAGACCTGGCTTGCAAACTGGTTATATGCCCTGGCTGGGGAATAGAACCAGAGACCTTTGGATTCATAGGCAGGCACCTGTCCACTGACAGGCCACCAGCCAGGGCTATTTTTTATTTATTTAAAAATTATTTTATTCATTTTTTTTACAGAGAAGGAGGCAGGAAGAAAGAAGAGAAACATTAATGTATGGTTGCCTTTTACCTGCCTCTAGCTGGGGACCTGGCTGGAGACCTGGCTTGCAACCTGGTTATGTGTCCTGACTGGGAATTGAACCAGTGCCTTTGGGTTCACAGGCCGGCACCTTATTCACTGAGCCACCAGGCAGGGCCTGGCTAAAATATTTTAAAAGACTGAACAGATATGGAGCAACTGGCACTTTTGTACAACCATGTGAGAAACAAGCTGGAAATTTGTTTAAAATTTAAACTTACATTTACCATATGATCTACCTATATGTCCTTGCACTAAATATGGATGTCCATAGAGGGTTTATTTGAAAATAACTCAAATGTGCATAATCAGTGAAGAAAAAAAAATTGGTCTACCCCTATGATTGAATGCTACTTAGCGAAGAAAAGGAATGAAGTAATGATACACACAATATTGATGAATATCAAAGTAATGATTTTGAGCAAAAGAAGTCAGAAAATAAAGAGTGCAAACTCCTTTTCATTTTATGAAAATATGAAAAAGGGGAGATATAGGTATATTGGACAAATGCAGCAGTACCTGCCTAAGGACAAGGCATTGAGCAGGGGTGGAAGAGTTGTTCTCAAAGGAACCCAAAGAAACTTAGGGTGTTTGTGTTTTCTTTCTGGATTATGATGTTTGTTTCACAGATGTGTACTTATAGCTTACCAAATTGTGTATTTTAAATACATGCTGTTCATTGAATGCAAATTATACCTCAAGAAAAATTAATTATGTATTTAAATGGGCTACTGGTATGAATTTTTATATCCTGAATTTGCTCTGAATCTGCACAATGGGGCTTTTACATCTTTATCTGTTCATTACAATATCAGAGATAGGTATTTTAAAAGTTCTACAAAAATGTTGATTTTTGAGGCATCCCCCCCACCACCATTCTGATAGTCATTTATTCACAATATTGATTGGTTATCTTTAAATTGTAAAATATGAAGTCTGGCATCATACCCAGCACCGACAACCCCCAAAATCCATTGAACCCATTTGATCCCATAGAATTTTCACTACAGTTGGTACAAATACACATTGAAAGGGGGCTGAGAAAAATGAGAGGATCAAGTTCTTATTCTATCCTATTGAAAAACCATTTTTAAATAGCAATGCTCAATATCCCACTTGACAAATCAGTGTAAAGGAGGGCTGATAACATTTCAAATGACATATCAGTTTTTTAAAAATCTCTAGATTGCCCCTTTAATCAGAATAATAGTCCAGGAAAAGTATCCAGGCAACCATGCTGAGACTGCAGGAACTGATAGCAAGGCTTTTGGAAACCCTGGTGAGAAAATCAGTCCATTCTCCCCTTTGCAATAAAAGTGTGTTACATGTGATCACATGCATTTTGCAGGGGTGAATATAAATGATGGGAATTGCCCTTTAAAAATCCTGTAATTGTTCAGTATGCTGAAATGTTTCATGAGCTTCCCCATGTGCAAAAGTCTTTCTAACATGACTCAGGGTCAGGAGAACTCCCTAAAAATGTCAATAACTGACCATAATTGAGAATCTATTATTGAAGATCTCACAAAGATCTTCTCCATAGGTAATGCTAGACCAATTTTGTTGTACATAGCATTGGAGGTTTCCCCAAGAAATTAAGAAATGGTTTCTCTAAGATGCTGTGTTGGTAAACTTGTAGCCCCAAAAAGAAAAAGGATTGGGCTGGGGGAGGGAGGTGTAGCATGTAAAGTTCTCTGTTTTAGCAGTATTTTTTCTTGGTTTTTGTTGTCTATTGTTTTTCTGTGACTCACAAGATTTTCTTTTTTATTCAGGCATACATTTTGTTTGAGGCAAAAATCACTCACTCTAAAGAACATGAGTACATATTCCCCTTTCTGTTGTGATTTAATGAATTTTGGCTTTATTCCTGAAAATCATTATTTCTTACCAAAGAGCGATTAGCCACCTGCAAATTCATACATTTAAACATAACCCCCAAAGTGAAGGCATTTGGGGAATGGGGCTTTTAGAAAGTGAGTAGGGATCTATGATAGAGATAATGCTCTGATATAAAAGAAAAAGAGACCGGTGATCTGTGTGTGTGCACTCCCACATGTGCACAAGCCAAGGAAGATCATGTGAGAACGTCACCAGAAAGAGACTTTTCTAAGAACCCCACCATGCAAGCACCTTGATCTTGGAATTGCAGCCTTTTAGTGGTTAGAAACAAAAGGTCTAACAACTTGTCCCATGCACATAGACTTCAGATATTTGTGAGAGGTTGAAAGAGGTTTTATTTGAATCAAATGTACTATTTTTCATTCTCTGAAACACGTATTTATGATCAGGACATTTAGGAAACCTACCACTTTCAACCTTTCAGGTAACATCAGTATATGTCAATGTGAAAGATCACCAATATGCCCTGTGGACTTGTTGAGTCATTGAAGTTCCTTTGGAATTAATTATGACACCCAGCCAGAGATCTGAGTAGCATCTCAGGGTTCCATGCTTATTGAAATAGGAAAAACAAAGCAAAAATATTGGCAGGGTTAACAGCTGCTTACTGTCTGTTAGGACTTCCAGTAAATAAAGTAAAATTGGAACATCAGATGCAACTGAAGTAACCACTTAATAAACCTGCCCTCTAAAACGCAACACATTGGTTAGTTAAACATGGTCGTAATAAAAGTAACCAGGCTTGCTTCTTTTAAGATGTTTTTGAGGGAACTGATCTTTATGGTTTCTCCAGGACTGTGTTACAGCATTTATTTATATTTATTTTAGAAGAGAAGAGGTCTTCACTTTTAATTTGCTATCAAGCTATTCTTTGTTTTATAATAGTGCATGTCAGCTATAATTGAAAAACACTTGTTAAATTTATGTTATTTTTTTGTTTTATAGGTCAATTAAGATAGATATGGCAGTTCTTCCATTTGCTGATTATATTATTCAAAAAGTCTCTGAACTAGGAACGGTCATGGATTAAGTCAGAGAGTCTACTGAGTCTGCAATGAGAAAGACTTAAGAAAAAAATTTGCCTGCAACCTATGTAATCTGACATTCTGACCAGCAGATCACCACTGTATTCTTTCCTTAGTGGCCAGTTTATTTTGAAGTTTATGTGCAGTTGTCTCTGAAGTGCTGGATATTTCCCTTTAATGGTTGCATAATTTACATTTTAATATATGATGTTATCAGCTAACTATATAACTATTGTGTATTTAAAGTGCAATAACCCAGGTGGATAGACACAGATGTGAAGATATTACACCACATCACTTCTATAAAATATATAAAATACACACAATGTTTATAAGTGTGTTAGTGGATTTTCACATCATTCAGTTCAAGACAGATTTCAAGACTACCTCCTGAATTCTCTCCAATCACCCAGAAACCCTCCAGCTTTTTATCTCAGAATTCACTCGGGTTAACAATAAGTTCACGGTTCTTACTCTTCACACATACCCACAAGAAAGTTTAGTCTAGAAAATTTTAACTATTATCATCCTACATTTTATACCACCAACAAAATTCAAGATAGAACATAGCAATTAACATAGGAAATTTTTCACTGGAAGGCAAAGAGGGTAGAAAAAAGTACATTTTGATCTCCTTTGAGAATAAGAGATAGATTGTGCATCACAAATGAATCATTCCTGTCTAAATCTTTGGGTCACTTTCTATAATCATTATAGCAAATAATTTCTTTCTTTCTTTTTTTTTTTTTTTTAAAAGATTTTATTCATTACTTTTAAAGAGATGGGAAGAGAGGGAGGAAGAAAGGGAAAGAAACACCAATGTCTGGTTGCCTTTCACCTGCCTCCAGGTGGGGACCTGGCTTGTAGGCTGGACATGTGCCCTGACTGGGAATCAAACCAGCGATCCTTAGGTTCACAGATCGGTGGCTCAATCCACTGAGCCCCAAGAGCCAGGCTTATAAAGCAAATTATTTCAAACATCTCAGGTTAATTTAGCTTAAGTATGACAAATTACTGATTCCACCGAATCGACTGAGCCAGAATTTAAAAACTCATGTCAACTTGACTTATCAGATTAAAAAAAAAAAAAATTTATTGTTGTTGTATTACATTCATCCCACTTTTCCCCCACTGCTCTCCCCTTCACCACACTCCCCATTACCCCCCCCCACACACACACACATACAGTCATTCCCACATGTTGTCCATTCCCATGGGTCACACATACTATTTCCTTAACTAAACTGTTCCCCTTCTCTTTGCCTCTTTCTCCCTGTTCCCCCTCCCCTCTGAACACTGAAAGGCTGTTCCTTGTATTCATGCCTTTGGTTCTGTTTTGCTTGTTTGTTTTGTTTATTATTGTCCTGTAATGGGTGAAATCATATGGTATTTGTCTTTCACTGACTGGCTTATTTCACTAAGCATAATACTCTTGTTCTATCCATGTTGTCACAAAAGATAGGAGTTTCTTCTTTCTTTCTGCTGTGTAGTATTCCATTTTGTAAATGTACCTAAGTTTGTTGATCCACTCTTCCACTGATGGGCACTTAGGCTGTTTCCAGAACTTGGCTATTGTAAATAGCACTGCTATGAACATAGGGGTGCATAAGTTCTTCTGAACTGGTGTTTAGGGGTTCTTTGGGTATAATCCTAGCAATGGAATTGCTGGATTAAAAGGCAGTTTCTTTTTTTTTTTTTTTTTTTTTTTGAGGAATTTCCATACTGTTTTCCATAGTGGCTGCACCTGTCTGCATTCCCACCAACAGTGCACCAGGGTTCCCTTTGCTCCACATCCTTGCCAGCACTTGTTGTTTGTTGATTTGTAGATGATGACCATTCTCACAGAATTGTGGTTTTAATTTGCATCTCTCTGATGGCTAGTGATGTTGAGCATTTTTTTCTTATACCTATGGGCCCTTTGTATGGCTATCACCATTATTTTGAATTCCACATCAGATCATTTGCTTGTCTCTATTTCATTTAGTAGTCTGGAATTCCTTTCCTTTTAGTGGTGGACTGTTTCTTTTTCTCATTTTCAGGTGTCTCTTTTTGTTTGCTTTTGCTTTTTGTATTGGGCTTTTTTATGTTTCTGTCTTTGTGGTGTGACCTTCTGTCCTGTAGAGGTGCACTTTCTTTACTTCCTGGATTTAGTTCTGATTACTCCATAGACTGAGCCTAGTCAGCCTATTGGAGCCAACCAAAGGTCCACTCTCTTTGTCTGTACCCTTCAGTTTTTAATCCAATTAATTTTTGCTCAGCTATCAGGTGTAGGTACCGCTGGATGGGACTAATTAGCTTAGTTGTAAATCAAATCAATCTGTGATCAGTCGTTACCTTAGGTACTGCTAGGCAGGGCCAATTAATTTAATTGTCATCCAATTAACCTATGAGCGATCACCAGGCTCAGGAAGTGTAAGCAGGATGGATCAATTCAGTTGTAATCCAATCAGTCTGTGATCAGCCATCAGGCTCAGGTGTTGATGGGCAGGACAGATTGTTTCCATTGTAATCCAATGAATCTATGATCTGTGGTCACATCAGGTACCACTGGGAAGGACCAATTAATTCAATTGTAACCCAATGAACCTGCAATCAGCCTCCAGCTCCAGGCCCTGCTGGGTGAAACAGACCAATTGAGGTGCAAACCAATGAATCTATGATCAGCTGCTAGACTCGGTAGCTGCTGGGCAGGGCAGATGACCCAGTTGCAAACCAATGAACCTGCAATCAGCCATTAGGCTCAGACACTGCTGGTAGTACAGGCTGATTCAGTTGTAAATCAATGAATCTGTGATCAACCACCAGGCCTGGGTACCCTTGGGTGCTACAGACTGACTCAGTTGCAATTCAATGAATCCACAATCAGCCACCAGGCTCAGACACCACTGGGCAAGAAAGATTGTAAATCGGTAAATCTGTGATCAGCTGCCAGGTAGGATAGATTGAGTCAGTTATAAATCAATGAATTTGTGATGAGGTGCCAGTCGCAGGCACCACTGGGCAGGGCAGATTGATTCCAGTGGGTGGGGCTGTGAGGACCCCTCAGATGGAAGCCACTTAGCATAGCATAGCATAGTTCGCCTGTGGTGTGGGTAATGAATCAGCACTGGGACACCCTAGGCTGCTCCCTCACTTCTCTCCTCCAAGCCACTGCTGCAAACTCTCCTCAAGCACCTCTAGTCCACTCTACCCTCCCTCTGCTGGAGCCCAGGATAAGGGGGTGCCAATGTATTTCATTTGTGGTCATGTTAGTAATTCTCTGTCTCCAGCACTCTCAGTCTAGCAAACCCTGTGGCCTTCTGCCCTTCTCAGCTGGATGCTGTTCCACTCCCAGCTGTGTTGCTGTAGGCTGGGAAACTCAGCTGGGGACCAGAACCCACCCTTCTCAGGTAGAACCCCCAGCTCAGTCCCTTCAGCTGCAGCCATGGGGTGGGATCCCAGCCAACACTGTTGCATCTCTGCAGTTCCTACCAATCACATTGTGATGAAGCAGCCTTTTCTGTTCGGTCTGTGGTTATAAGGCTTTTTTTCAGCTGGTGTTCTGTCAGTTATTCCAGATGATTTTTTCCAAATTAAGTTGTAATTCCAAATTGGTCCTGGTAGGAGATTGGTGTAGCTCCACTTACTCCTCTGCCATCTCAGAATCAGCCAACTTATCATGTTTTATCTGAACACTCTTGAAACTTCATTGCTAGAAGTGATTTGCTCCTAAGATTGCTTGCTCATAGTTTCCACTCTTATGCACATTCTTCAAAAATTCAAAGTATTTTTCACTTTTTTTAACTATTTTGAAGAATCAACGTAGTTGGAAGCCATATAGAGGATAGAGAGATTTAGGGTATGTAGAAACCTCCTCCACATAAATAGATATGAGAGAAAACAGAGCAACAAGGGGAATAGCTAGAATGCAATGTGAGCTCTGAGGTTGGTGATTTTGTTTGTTTTTTATTTATAAAATAAAAAGGACTTTATCTTAATGATAAAAAGAAGGGTTGTTTACAGAGTGAGAATAAAATGAAAGGAATAATAGGGAATAATGGCATAGTAATGTACGGGATCCAGAAAAAATAATGCAGAAATTTGATGAAGATAAAAGAAGGGAAAAGAGAAAAGGAAGTATAAAGCAAGTTAGGTATGGATCTTGGTGAGCATTAGGTTGATGCTATTAAGTGGGTTACTTGTATCAATTTATACCCATTCACTAACCAAGCAACGTTTGCCTAGTCCTATTCTGTGACAGATACTGCACCCAACCTAGGGGACACAGTGGTGAAAAAAACTTTTTTTCTTGAGTGTACATGGCAGGGCATAAAAAACCCACCTCTCGGACTAATTGAGATGAAGAGAAATACATTGCATTTTTCAACTGAAACATTCATGAGTCAGAGTCAGTGACTGAAAAAATGATGGCAACATAAAACTACAATTGTTTCCTTTGCTTATTTGGGAGAGTTTTGCAAAGGAATGGCGAAATGATCTGTTAGTAAATTGGTTACATCCTGTTTTATCCTGGACAATTGTTAACTCCATTGTCAGTCCCTGACTTACAGAAGGATGAGGTATGAAGGATACAGAAGGCCAAGAATCAGGGTTTCAGATAGAACACAGCTTGCTTGGAAGGTATAGGCAGGAAGGAAGGAGCTTTGGGTTTAAGGGGATTAGAAGAGTGAAAATGATAGAAAATTAGAGGGGTAGTTTTATGTAATATTTCCATGGATGGTAACCACTTTTAAAAGATCAGCCTGTGGATGCGAATGTATTGTGTGGAGACTACTTTGTTTTAGCAGAACTTTATATATTACAGACACAATGGGTTTCTGTGTATTAATCTCCCAGATTCAGGGGGAAATTAAACTTTACTGCAGGATGTTACAGCTGGAATGTATCTTGGAAAATAAGATACAAGCACATATATTTACTTATATCTGCATTTATAGCCATCACTCTAGTCAGCTCATTGTTATTTTTGTCAGAGTAGCATAAATATCTTACTTAGAAACATGAGAACAAATAACAATAGACATTAGCACAAAATGAATGTAATTTACTGTAAAAGGAAAATAATTGTGGGGTGGGTGGAAGGAGGGGTGGAAGGATGAGTGGAAAAGACAACTACTTCTTCTAAACTTTGCTTTTAAATCTATCTACATATATTATGTGGACAATAGTAATAAATTGAAATACCAAAAGTAATTTTTAAAAGAAGAAAGAATCAGAGAAGTCTGCTCTGTGCATAATATGCATAAAATGAGCAAGTTTGGGTATGTGAAAGGGAGGTGCAAAATTATAAATAAGGCAGTTGGTTCTTGACTTTACAGAAATCAGTATTTAAGACAAATACAGTAAATAAACATTTCTGCTTCCATCTATATTGCAGAAGCTTATATTGCAGAAGTAAGGCTACTGCATCAAGAACAACTCAAATAATTGGGAAAAAAGTACAAAGCTGCCAACTAGTGCTGGGCATTCAAAAGCAATCAGTGCAGCTAAGATCTGAGGATGCAAGACCCTGGAGAAAAGAAAATTGCAAAATGCTGAGCTTGGCATTCTGTGTGGAACTTCCTCTCTAAACTGTTGCCAAATTCTAAGCTGGTAAGGGGTGAATGACCAAGAAATAAAAAATAGTGGATAAAAAGCTAACCCCTAAGCAGAGGAAAATAGATGCTTTGGTCACTGCCATATGCTTTGTAAGGAAACGCTCAATGGACTGGGCCTCAACAGTCGATTGCAACACTGAAAATAGACAAACTGGAACAAAGCCACTTCAGTCTCTGAGTGCATCGAAGTGAGCTTCTGCCAGTATCAATCTGGCCTAGAATAAAATCAGATGTGGTCTGAAGAAAGACATTATAAAGGAGCTTTTACTACATTTCATGCCCAGACCACTATTCCAGCAGTAAACCCACAGGTAAGACAGGTGTCATCTGTCTTGGATTCTTAACTATGATGCATATGTCTAAGAAATTAGGTGTGAGGGAAATTTTACTAGAGAATTAGAATCCATAAAATTGAAAAGAAAATATATATGTAATTAAATTATTGTTGTACCAACAATTTAGTTGAAGTATTTAATAACATGTTAGAAACAGCAGAGGAGAATATTAGTAAACTGGATGAGAAACATGGGAAAAGGGTTACAGATATATATGGGCCTTGGGTGAAAAGTTATAACAATACATGTAATTTAACTCCCAGAATAATGAAGAAGGGGAAGAGAGATACATGCAATAAATTCATATATTCAAGAAATCAGAGTCAGCCTCAAGCCAAATCATCCATGAATTTATGATTAAAATTATCCAGAGCATTTATCAGTAATTATTTTTAAAGGGACTAAAGCATAACTTATGGGAATCTAAAGACAATGGAATAGCTTCTTTAACTGAAATGGATAAAAAACAAGCTATGGAACTAGAATTCTATACTAGTGAAAATAAGCTTAAAAATTAATACCAAATATAGATATTTTCTAGCAAATGAAATCTGAATTAATTGATCATTAACATAAGTCAGTTCATAGAAATAATGTGTTTTCAGAATCTTGAAAAAAGAAGTCGAAAGCCAGAAAGGATAACATTTAATTAACAGTGTTAATTATCTAAAACTACAATTGCATCAGTATAGTATTCAAAGTCAGATTTTTGTCCCTCATGCTGAGGAAGGAGAATGAGGCATGTGTCTCAAGGCTGATTCAGGCTCCTGTGCTTTCATAGTTAACATTCTCTCGGGTGCCTCTGAATTCATGCTTCAGTGTTGGGGGATGCATCTTCCTCGGGACCACCACAAATCTTTTAACTTGGCTGAAGAGCTGAAGAACATAAAAATGGTATAGAAACTACATGAAACCCCTAAACTCATAAGCTTACCTCTAGTCCTACAATCTGAACTCACTGCCTTTCTAGCTCTTACAGATGAAATTGAACTTCTGAGCTAATAGCTTCTACTCTTATCTTAAGTCTTGGTGATTTTCTTTATTTCTAGTTACTAAGCTGTTTCAGTATAAAAGGAGACAACAGTCAAGTAGTATTCTTTCATTCTCCTGTGTCTTGTTTCTTTCAGTTTTGCAGGTATAGGACTGAAATAAAAACCTTAAACTAGAAAAGTGTGTGTTATTATCTCTCATTTTATTCTTTTTACTTGGGCTTCAGAGTACCTTTTGTCTTAAAATTTGTTTGTGTATGCAAAAAAAAAAAGTAATTTCAAAATATGACAACTTCATTTCTAGTTCTGGACAAGATAGTTTCACTCTATTCTTCCAAGTAATTACAATGAAAACCCTTGTATAATAAATAAGAAACACCCTGGCTGATGGCTCAGTGGATTGGTGCTGGCCTGTGAACCCAAAGGTCACTGGTTTGATTCCCAGTCAGGGCACATAACCAGGTTGCAAGCCAGGTCTCCAGCCAGGTCCTTAGCTGGAGGCAGGTAAAAGGCAACCATACATTGATGTCCCTCCCCCTTTCTGCTGCTCTCCTTTCCCCTCTCTCTAAAAGTTATAAATAAAATGTTTTTTAAAAATAAACAAATATCACAAAACTGTTAAAAGATGAAGAAATGAAAAGTAAGACTGGTTAGGGGTGTTGAGATATGAGAAGGGAAACAGAGATGAGTTCTTTTTTATCCCCTATATGTGGAAAGCACCACCTCCGGTGTATCCCAGACTGGAGAAGCCCTTGGCCTTGCAATGCAATGTATGAAAATGGGGAAAAGGCCCAAGAAATGTCCACTTGGTCTAGCCAAAGTGGTGGCCATCAGCAGGAGTTCTTAACATTATCCAGGCAACCCAGGAGAGCCTCAGGAAATGACCACACTCAGCCTCTTCCTCAGGGATCATGGCTGACAAGGAGCTGAGAGGAGCCACCATCTGTGCTTTTCAGTAATAAAGGCAGAGCTTTCCTTTCTTGGACATAGAGGAGGAGGAGGACCTGAGAGGGGGATGAGCTGGAGAAAGAGTTTTCTTAAGACAGTGAATGCCTGTGAGGCAACCCCCTGATTATGGAACTGATCAGAGCCAACACAGGAAGCCACAGGTCTAAGAACTGAACTACAGTGACAAGCTCTACTGAGATTGTAGATCCTTCTTGGTGTGGCACACTAGCAGAATGACCAGAGAGAATTGCAAGTCTTTCAAAATCAACATTTGAGCCGCAGCCTTCAAAGTAGCCAGCACATACACACCAGAGCTAAATAGGATGCCTACCTGCTAAAACAGATTTAAATGGGAATCAAGATCTCATAATACAATACCCAAATTGTCAAGCATACCAGCCAAAATTAGCAGCACATTGAGAAACAGAGTACCTCAATTATAATGAGATCAGACAAAGAACATGCACTAACAAGGAGATAAATAGATGTTTTAATTATCTAACAAGGTTTGTTGTTGGTGACCATAAAAAAAAAAAAAACCTTCAAAAAACTGCATAAACATGTGCTGTTTTGCTGTGGAAAAAATAATCTGCATGTATAAATTACCCTTGACCTTTCACTGGAGATCATATAAATAAACTGAAAGGTTCTTGGAACTTGAATCTGACTTTAAAGGATTAGACCCAGGAGATGATTTGTTTTGTTCAACAAATATACCAGCAAATGTCTACCAGGGAGATTAAATTAGAATCTTTGCCATCTAGAAACATGCTGGTCAATAGAGATGAGACTCATCCAAAGATGATGCAATTCAGTCAAACCCTGACTTAAGTATGGCCAAATACACATTCTTATGCATGAATGAGACTCCAAGAGAAATTCAGTCTCATCTTCTAAAAAACCATTCAAAAGATTGGTGGGAAGCCTGATGGACTGATGTACATACCTGACTAACTTTTTATATCTATAACTTCAAAAACACACAAATATCCTTTCTTTTGTGTCTCTATAAAGCTGTCAGGTGAAAGAAAGTTAAGAAAGTTTCCATCCAGTTAGGACAATGTGCACCATCTAAAAACATCATATTTGCATATTACTGTTTAGAAAAAAAGACTTTTCTGTGTAAATTAATGCAAGTTTACTAAAAACCATCTGTACCATGCAGATAGAGATGGCATTAAAATTAGTGGCCCTAGCTGGTAGTACAGTGGAAAAGGTGCCAGCCTGCGAACCCAAATATTGTTGGTTCGATTCCCAGCCAGAGCACATAACCAGGTTGCAAGCCAGGTCTCCAGCCAGGTCTGTAGCTGGAGGCAGGTGAAAGGCAACCATACAATGATGTTTCCCTCCCTCTCTGCCTCTCTCCCTTCCTCTCTCTCTGAAAATAATAAAATCTTTAAAAAAAATTAGTGGGAGGAGCAAGTAACCATTTCTGAGACCTATTAATCAAGACAAAGAGATGACCTGTGTAGCGAGAAAAATGGCAGATCAGAACAAAGAGGTGTTATGGTAGCTACATCATGTAGGTGATTATAGACTGAGATAAAAATGATTTATTTTATCCTGAGTTCTGAAGTCATTAGACAGATGAGACTAGTGAATGAATTTTGTTTGTAAGGACCTCTCCAGTCACTGCATAGAAAAGACACTGAGTGGCAGTAACAGCAGGCCAGAAAGTCAGGTGATGTTACCACATTCCAGATGTGATGTGATGTGATGGTGACTTACGTAGGAACTGTGGGAAGAGCGCACTATTTGGAAGGAGATAACCACTCTATTCCTAGATTTTTGCAGGTGGAAACAAAATAAAAAAATAATGAGAATTCTCAAAGCCTCTGGTTTAAAGAACTATAAATGGTGTCATTCACTGAGATGGGGAGCAAAACAGAAAAACAAACTGAAATAGAACATTGAGAAGGAAAAACATTCTTATTAACAATGGGTCAAATACCCAAATTGACTATAAACAATAAGTAAATGAGCATTTAGTATGAAGTGCACAAGGAAAAACACCAAACCTGAAATGGTACCCAGGACACACATTTTGTCACATTCTATGTAGCACATGCTTCTCCTGCTTACTCATTCTAACTGAGTGTGTATTACACCTTTACAAAATTGTTTCTAGTGTTTCTTTTTTGTTTCCCATTTATAGATGTACTTCTCACATTCAGTGCCCTGCTTTTCACAGTACTTCTGACTTGCTTGAATGAGCAGCAAAGAAAATTGTGATGATTCAACACTCTGGAAAAGGAAAAGAGCTGACAGACTGTGCAGGGATGTAACAACCAGGGACAGGGTGGCCTCTCTCCAACAAAAGTTGTTGTGCTCTCACAGAGAGTTCCCTAAATCAACAAAACAGAGAAACACTCACCCACCCCAGGGTACTGTCTGCCATCTTCCTCCCCACAGTCCTAATGCACCTCATTTGTTGCCAGAGAGACTCTGAAGCCCCCAAGTCTAGTGCTCTTCTGTTTTATTTTTTAACTTAAAAAATATTTTATTTATTATTTTTAGAGAGAGGAGAAGGGAGAGAGGCAGAGAGAGAGAGAGACATCAATGTATGGTTGCCTCCAGCTACAGACCTGGCTGGAGACCTGGCTTGCAACCTCGTTATGTGCCTTGGCTGAGGATCGAACCAGTGACCTTTGGGTTTAAACTTTGGGTGGCCTTATCCACTGTGCCACCAGCCAGGGCTCTTCTTTAAAACTGTCTATCTACAATCAGACTGTGCTACCACGTACACAAATAAGTGCAAAAATTAAGACTTATTAAATGTCTTTGGCAGAAGTGGACACTTTTTCCAACAATGATGTTTTATGAATTCTCATCAGTCCTCGATTTCTGCTCTTCAAAGGGTGTCTTCAGAGCATGCCTTTGTCTCATCTGGTAATGGAATAGGAGAAAGAGTGTGGGTGGACAGCCACTTAATTCCAATGTTATAAATACTTATTTGTAGCTATCATATTATGGATTATAATTTTGCTAGGTTCATTATTTTCTGATAAATTATACTGACTGACATCTATATCTTCCTTGGATTTTAAGTTACAGTATGAAATACGATTTTTATGAGGTTTTGTAGAAGATTTGTCTAGAACAGTCCATGCTGATAGGTGTGTTTCAAGCTTCATGCACAGAGCATGTCTCTTCCTGGTTCTTCATGCCTCTGTTCTTACTAACTTTTGTATCGATTACTTTTCAAAAAGCTGAAGTGATGAATATCATCTTTTGTTTGCCCTAAGACCTCAATTTTGCAGAATACTACATATAAGTGAAGTAATTTTTCCTCTACTCAATTATGACTTTTCCTACAAATGTCTCTAAATTATAGCCGCTTATTTTGTACTGATACAGATATCAGATTCCAATAATAAATGCAGGAAGGTAATAATAAGTATATCCAAGTTTATAACCTTCGTTTACCATTTTATACCCAGAGTCCCAAAATTATAAAACCAGCCTGATGTGGGAAATATTTTAAGAAAGTATTTTCAATAAAATATTAATATAAAACTTAAAGAAATACATGTATGAAAAATGAACTTTTGACAGAAAGCAGTAATTAAATGGTGAATTGTCTGGATATAAAAGGAAAAAAAAGTACATATTGGTGGTTACAGAATAGACAGTGGGATGTTAAGAAGAATAAAGGAAATGGAGAAGCCAAAGAAGTTATGAACTTATTTGCATGATACATGGACATGAACTAAGAAGGGCATTGCTGGAGGAAATGGGGTACTGGGTGGAGAGGGGCAAAAGGGGGGAAAATTGGGACAACTGTAATAGCAAAATAAATAAAATAGATTTAAGAAAAAAATGAACTTTTTATGAACAGTATTTCAGTTTATTATCATAATTTTACACATGAAAAATTGTAATAATCTAAATCATCTTGGAATTGGATACATGATTATATTTGTAGGGAAATGATGTATAGTAGTAGTGCTTCATGTTCAATTTATACCAATAATTTCTATATTTACAGGTACTTTTCTATCAGCATGTTCATTCCTGTATATTAATATCTATATGCTATTTATAACATGCATATCTGGACATTTTACCAAAATAAAAGAATATTTTACACTTGAATAATTTACATATAAAGAATATATGTGTAATAGCATTGTATATATAGAGAATATTTATATATGTAAATGAAATTTTATTATTATTTTCCTGTTTACAAAAAGCATAGTCATATTAGGAACTACATAAAGTATAAAACTATATAATAAAGTGCACTACATATAATAATATAACAGTAAATACTAAAGTCACTTATAATCTCTACATATATGTATAATTTCTTCTAAGAAATCATTATTCTAAAGTTTGTGAAGTCATACACTCACACACCTGCTGTCTTTACCCACCATGCTGTTCTTGATGATATTGCTGTAAAGTGGTTATAAAGTGAGAAAAATACATCCTCCTGCTACTTTGGGAAATATACCAACACATATGGTATCCAAGGTGATAAATTTTGTATTTTGTCAGTTTAGGGATTTACCTAATTGAAGCAGGTTTTATGATTACAGCTCCCTGCCAACTGCCCTCCAGAACTGCATCCAACTTCCAGCAAAAATGCCTGAGAAACTGAGGGAAACAAAGGGTTTCCAGATCATTTTTTTGCCCAGTGCAAACTTGATGTGCTTTGATACACGATAGGAAGCCAAAAATCATAATCTTCTCAGGATACAGTCAATGTGTTTTTCCAAAATTTTCTTCAGTTATTAATTATGTATAGTGCAGTTCCAAATTTTGATTCATTATATTGGTATCACCTAAAAGCAAAAACTGGTCTTCAGATTAACACCGGCCCAAGAGAACACCACCTAGGTGTAACAGAGATGCGCTGTCCAGTGAAAGGCTACAGGAAGCAATTAGAAATAAAGAACCCAAGTTTATTATATTTTTAAAAATAAACTATTTTCAGAGCAGTTAGATCAGTAAAATGTGAGGAAGGTACACAGATTCCCTTTGGCCCCAAACAGGCACACTCTCCTTCCTCCATTGTCAATGTTCCCACCAGATGCAACATTCGTTACAATCCTTGAGCCTACATTATGTCTTCATCATCCAGAGTCCATAGTTGACCATTAGTGTTCATTCTTGGTGATGTACATTTTATGCATTTGGACAAACGTATAATGACGAGTATCCACCATTATAGTATCATACAGAGTAGATTCACCACTGCAGAAAATTCTCTGTGCTCTGCTTACTCATGTCTTCCACCCCCTCACCCTCCTGGAAACCATCAAGGTTTTTGCTGTCTCCATAGTTTTGCCTTTTCCAGAAGGTCATATAGTTGGAATCACATAGTATGTAGACTTCAGACTTTCCACACTGGCTTCTTTAACTCACTAATATGTATTTAAGGCTTCTCCATGTATTTTCAGGGCTTGGCAGATCATTTCCTTTTAGTGTTGAGCAAGATTCCATGGTCTAGGTGGGCTGCAGCTTATTTGTCAATTTACCTACTGAAGGACATCTTGGTTGCTTTCAAGTTTTGCCAGTGATGAAGAAACTGCTATTTTTTTAGCCATGTGAATATTTTTGTGTGAATACATGTTCTTAACTCCTTTGGTTAAATAACAAGGAGCATAACTGCTGGGTTAAATGGTAAAAGCATGTCTAATTTTCAAAAAAACCTGACCAACTGACTTCCAAATTGCCTACACCATTTTGTATTCCCATTAGCAATGAATGAGAGTGCCTCCAAATCCTCACCAGAATTTGGTGGTCAGTGTTCAGGAATTTTGCCTTTCTAAGAGATGTGTAGTGGTATCCCCCTCCTCTCTCTCTCTCTCTCTTTTGCATTTCTCCAATGACATATGATGTGCAGTATTTTTTTCAAGTGCTCCATATGAGTATCCTTTTACGGTGATGTGTCTGTGAAGGCCTCTAGTCTATTTGTGAATCATGTTCATGTTTTCTTACCAGGGCATTGTAAGAGTTCTTTGTATATTTTGGAAAGTGGCCCATTATCCCGTCTGTCTTCTGCAAATATTTTCTCCCAGTCTGTGACTTGTCTTCTTATCCTTTTGAAAATGTCTTTTGGGGCCCTGGCTGGTGGCTGAATGGATTGGCGCCAGCCTGTGAACCCAAAGGTCACTGGTTTGATTCCCCAGTCAAGACACATAACCAGGTTGCAAGCCAGGTCTCCAGCCAGGTCCTTAGCTGGAGGCAGGTGAAAAGCAACCATACATTGATGCTTCTCTCCCTTTCTTCCTCCCTTCATGCCCTTCTCTCTGAAAATAATAAATAAAATCTTTTAAAATAAAAGAAAATGTCTTTTGCCCAGTGTAAGATTTTAATTTTAATGAAGCCCAGCTTATGAATTTTTTCTTTCATGGAACATGCTGTTTGTGTTGTATCTAAAAACTTATGACAATACCCAAGGTCAAATAGGTTTTCTCCTGTGTTATCTCCTTCGAGTTTGATAGGTTTGCATTTTACATTTAGCTATAAATCTTTTTGAGTTAATTTGTGAACAATTAGGTCTATCTCTAGATTCATCATGTGTGAATATCTAGTAATTCCAGCACCATTTGTTTAAAAAAAAGTCTTTGCTCCATTATATTGTCTTTGCTCTTTTGTCAAAGATCAGTTGACCGTATTTAGGTAGGTCTATATTGGGCTCTCTATTCTGTTCCAGTATTACATTTGTCTATTCTTTCATCAATATAACACTGTCTCAATTATAGCTTTATATTGAATTGAATGTTTATTACTTTTAATAGTAACACAATTCTGGTACTAAGAATTTGAAAGCATTGAAATACCTTTTTTTCTAAATAATTTAAACTGTTTCCCTTATTGTTCTAATTTTTTTGTTCTTGAGAAAGCTGAAATACTGCATGGTATCTTCTACTGTTGCTGATGCCAGGGGCAGGATTAAATACATGTTCCAACCCAATCAATGGAGACTGGCCACTGACAGGAGGTTGTAGGAAGTACGATGTGACCCAGGTTCATGAAAATCTACATTATCTGTTCTTACAAAAGCTACAGTGTTTGCTTTGCTTGATGGGATGATGGACTCTATAAATGTGAAATAGAATTTTCTTTCCTGGCCATGTGAGGAGTTGGAAAAGGCTGTGAATTAGGATATGGCTCAAATAAAATAAGAAAGAATGCACTAAGCTGACACTCAGGACAATGTCAGACATTTGAAGACAGTCAAAGTAGATACTTCTCAAACATAAATTTCCTCACATTATTTACATATGCACTGCATTTGGGCAGACACTGTGTTATCACGCAACCTTATAGTGTATTTCATGTAAATGGCATGAGAAATTGATTTTCAACTCCCTTTAAAAAAATGCATGAAAGTAGTTTCTCTTATCAGTAGGAGAGACAAAAATATCTAACACTATTTTCCTTTTAGGAAAGAATAATTCGTCTGATTCCATGCTGAACTTCTAAAACATAAAGTGACAAATACAAATCTCATAAAATACCCTGGTTCTGATGAGCAAGACAGCAGAACTTGATAACAAATATCGAATGAGAACAGTGGTAGCAGAACCATTCAGGTGGAAATGCGAACCTGCCAAAACACTCTTTAAAAAGGAAGGGAGAGAAATGTTCTTCAGGAAGAGTCCTTTACCAGTCAGGGGCCATCCTGTTGTTCTGCAGAAATATAAGGAAGACAGATTTTGTCTCATGCTTGGATATGCCACACCTCTGCCCAGAGCACTGCTAAGCTGTAGATTATTGGCAAGATGACTCCCCCATCCTTTTATTTTTAAAGATAATTGTTTTTTAAATGCAAATATAGTTAGTGTAAAACTGGAGCTTATGTGAATATATCTAACACATTCATTTTTGTGGGTTTCAAAAAGCCAGAAAAATAATTATTTATTTTAAGAGAAGAGGGACATTCCTCTTTCCAATGCTTTCTTTTGTTGTCTGTAGAAAATTATTCCCTCCCTCCTTCTTTAGAAGGAAAATAAATGCTAATTCATACATCAGCACACAGCCCTTAATCAGAGATCTTTCCCCCAAGTACGTTCACCACACTTTCTGTGTCTGAAAGATATTGTGGACCTGGAGGTGACTTGCGGTGGCAATTAATATAAAGCTGGCATTTCACACCAAGCTCTTCAGGAACCCTTCAGCAGAGATTTGTCTTATGTATAGATTTTTGGGCAGAGAATAAAACTCATTATTTCTATCACAAAACCAAAAACAAAAAGCCTTTAGGTTTCTTATAAGTCACCATTTCTTCCTTTGTCCTCACCATAGCTTCCCTGTCTTAGCACAAAATTTACAATCTCTATTCTATAATATGAGGTCTGTCCAGAAAATGTCAACCTATTGTTAATATAATATAATGAGATCCCAAGCTGCCTACTTTGAAGGGGACTAAACCATCATTGTTTTATGTACGATGTTTCTTGTATCTTCTTCAATAATGTCCCTATTTTTCATATTACATGGTTAGATACTGTCTGGATAACGTCATAGATGGTCTCAAACATTTACTTGCTCTTGAGACTATTTAATCTTTGCTACAATCTCATAATTAACTTTCCTACAGTGCAGAAATTTTAGCTATGGATCAATCTGGTAAATACAAGGGTAAAAAAAGTAGGTTTACAGTTGAAAGTATGCAAAGCACATTTATTCTTCTGTTATTATTTATTAATTATTGTGTTATTTTCCATATGAACAACTGTAAATCTACTTTTGCCCTCCCATATATATTCTTTAAGCAGAATGTCCTTTTATTTCAATTTTTTATAAACTGAAGTGACATTATTAAATTGATAAGGCTAAATTGCAAAATCTTAAAACAGCTCATGACTTAACTGCAGATAAAGATTCCACTGATCCTGTTCCAGCCACAGGTAAAGGTTTGCTCATTTGAGGTGATATCTCTGTCCCAGTTTGTGGGGTGGTTTGTTGACTCTTGTCCACAGCTGTCCTCGACCACAGGGACTGGGGTTTCCTCCATCCTAATGCCTCCCACCCCTCAAACCCAGGGATGGCACACTACATCATACCTCTTTGAATTGCTTTTCAGCTTTAATCTTTTGCCTCAGATGTGAAAAACAAGTATCTGAGATAAATCTAAGTAAAAGTTGAAGTCCTGACATTCTCTCACCTACCTTCACCATCCATGTATCTAATAGTTATTTACTAACAAGAAGGATAAACAGTGCAGTCCTCACATAAGGTTCTGGAGTTGTACTTGGGCTCTTTGCTAACTGCTGGTGCAGGTTGTCCAATAGCGCTTGACCTCATTCCCTATGTGACATAGACTCTGTTCACCTCTCAGCCACCAAGGTTGGCAGGAAAGCCATTCCAGGCCATTCCCTAGTATTGCAGAGGCATCACTGTTGCTTATTTTTCCAGCACATGTGATATCATTTTGTTATTAGTGATATTTACAGTCCTCTGCATTATCCAGCAACTACTGGTGCCCAGTAGTTTTGTTTGTTTGTTTGTTTGTTTGTTTTTTTAAACTGATCTATTTTGCAAATTTTATTGAACTCACAGGAGATCATCCTTTATAGGAAAAAATCAAAACTAAATAAAACAAAAGTAATCTAAGCACGCACTCTGTGACAAACCAGTGCTCAGACCAACCCAGAGCAGCAGAGCAGACACAGTTCAAAGGACAGCCCATATGAAGGTCTTTTTATTCAATGCAAAGAAGACAGCAACAGTGGCAACAGAATGAGACCATAAATGCAATGTAACCTTTTGTGACCTCTGACTAAGCTCTGACCAATCTATCACTTTTCTTACCAGCCAGGTAAGTGAAAGGACTCATCTGGTAATGCCAGAAACTTTAAAGATCCTAATCCAGTTGGAAATGACTATAATGAAGGGACCTTTTTTCCTAGCTAGCTGTTTCCCCAATTCTGAGTTGTCTAGCACGTTAATTTCAACATAACAGGTGTCATCTGGCTGCACTATATACTGGTGACTGGGATAGGACTAATGTGTTTGTACTCAGGATGCTGGGCCTCCTGATTGAGTGTGTCCTTCTTTGTGCTTTCCTCCCTATTCCATCATTTTTGTCCCACCTGCCCCCACCAGAAATGACTGCTGATGGAACATCTGTAGAGCTGCACTTCCGAATGTCTTTTCATGCACCTTCATTTTATAGTGGAGCACAAATAAGTTCACCCACAAACTCCCTTCTCTCATTATTGTCTAGTCCTTAGGATCTTAAGATGCTTGGCTCATTAGAGAAGTTATTTCATAGATTTGCTCCAGAGTGTCTATTGTGAGAAAATATGGTACTATATGGGAAAAAAAGACAAGTATGCTTCAAAACAGTAGAAATAGAATAATTCAAATGTACCACATGCAATCCTTCCTTAAATGATAAACTTTTAGAGGAAAACAGCAATGGAAATGTGGCAGACACCAAAGGATATATGATAAGCTATTTGTGGGTCAATATGTGCAAGGCAAACTCAATCTCAGAGGAGTCAAATTTCCTAATGACTATCCAAGCTATTTAGGGACCACTAATTCTAATACCACATTGCTGAATTGTGGTGAAGAACCACAAGCTTAATGAACCTATGGCCAGATTTTACTGAATACACTGTAATTGCAAATTGTGGAAGGTCTTTAGCAAAGTTGTGAACTCTACCTTCCAACCCAGATTTTCTCTTTTTTGCTCTATTTCTTTCCTTTCAAATAATCAATGGGTTTCTGATGCTTAGAAGTGTTTCTGGCCCCGGAGCAGTGTTCCCCTCTCCTACCCATTTTGTTTTCAGTTAAAACTTGCAGCTTTTAAGAACAGTGTGCTGCCTACCAACCCAAAGGTTGCTGGTTCGATTTCCTAGTCAGGGCACATATCCAGGCTGCAAGCCAGGTCTCCAGCCAGGTCCATAGCTGGGGGCAGGTGAAAGGCAACCATATGTTGATGATTCTCTCCCTTTCTTCCTTCCTCCCTGCCCTTCTCTCTAAAAATAATCAATAAAATCTAAAAAAAAACAACAACAACAAACAAATAAACAAATAATGTGCTGATGGCTATCTTCTCAGCTACACTGAAATGAGGGGGCTCAAACTGACCAGGGAAACCTATCTCAGCTAACATCTATATGGTACTTGTGCTTTCATCAGCTCACATGTCTCATCAACCAATTAATCTAGCAACAATGGCAACACCCAGTAGGTGACCTATAATTGCAAAGTGAGAAAATAATCAGGATAACCTTCCCATAGTTAAGGAGTCTACATTATTTATGAATAAATAGCATAATTACAATGGAAAATATAGGAAAAAATGGAGTTATCTTATTTAAGTTTGCATTTTCCTGATTACTGATATTAAATGTGAGGTTCAGTGAATGAGTCAGAGGAAGGGAGATTCATTACACCTAAAAAAACAAAACAAAACAAAACACTCACACATAGAGTAAACTAAGGGTCTAGGTTAACCTTGCATGAAGACCTTGAAGACAGGTGAGGGGATCACAAGGCAGAACTGAACCTAACCCAGGTGCCCTCATGTTAATCAAGTTCTTTTTCTTCTAACTTGCAGACAGGCAGAGCACTCCAGTTAGAAAACTGAGATCTCAGCTAAGGTTTAATCTAGGAAAAATTTAAAGTAGAAAATTATCAAATAATTAAAAAACAAACACAAGCATTGAGTTTTGATAGTGACTAGAGTCTGGCCTTACAGGTCACGCAGCAGCAAAAGGAAAGAGGGGTCCCCACAGTCCTCTGGACATAAACGGTCAGCTTTGCCAAGGTCCAAAATACTCCAAGTGTCAGAGGTTTGCCACAGGTGACTTGCCAAGCTCACGGGAATCACACGTGGGCTATGTGTCAGGTTGGTTCTGAGCTTTGGCCCAGGATCCCACTCTGTCCCAGCAGTTCTTTTCCAGAAGCAGTTAGAAGCATCCTTTATCTGGAAGACACCATTCTCATGGCAAAGCTAAAGATGAAAACAAATCAGACAATCATAGTTTGAGTTTATGCTCTAATGTCAAAGACTCAAACAGACGGTCACACAGCCAGCATGCCAATGGGACCAGGAGGTATATTCTACCTCTTGGATGGGCTACAGATCACAAGGCCCCTGGTGGGGATGAGGGATCCCCCCATGGGGTTAGGAGCAAGCATTCACATCAGCCAGTGCTAGTCTGAAATATATCAACTACATGTTCTCCTATTTCATTTTTAGTCAATAGCTTTTCTGATTAAGTTAGTCCAATATTAAAAGTGCCCAATATGTATTGTGCACGTTTTGTCTATCTATAATTCCAGGCTAATGGCAGTTGTGAAGGAAATGAGCAGTTAAAAATTATTCTATAAGTTTGTTTCCAAAACTATAATCCATCATTTGCAGAAATATTTCCTAGTGAACTTCTGTTGCATTATTGGCAATTTTGAAATGAAGTTCATTCTCCACCAAAATAAAAAATACATATGATGTCCATCTTTTTCTACCACTTTGGGCTACATGTAGGTCAGTGGATGCTGAGCTATGTCTGACAGTCAAATTTAAGGTCTGAGTTTAAACACAGTTCAAACAAAGATTGACTCAAGCATGATTGAAATTATAATTAGAGCAGAAAAATCCAAGTTTACAAAATCTTTTGGAAAAATTATACAAGAAAAAAAAAAGTAAAGGTCTTTGATAAGTGCTTGGCATTTTTCTCAGGGTTTCATTTTCACAGATGGTTCTATATGTCAAGAGACCCAGAGTCTTGACAACCACCACTCTTGTGGTTACCTAGGCAACGTAATCAACAATAGCCTTTTTGGCAATCATGGAAATAAATTTATATTAAAAAAAATACTTCTGCTCCTCTTGTCTAAGTAATTATACCAATTAGATTGAAAAATCCTGACATTTCCAATTAGGATGCCCTACCAAATGTATATCGGAAAATAAAACAGAAGGTAAATACTAATTTGTGAAGAATAAATTGCATGATAGCATGCCACAGGCATGGAATTTAAACAGCATAATATGTTAACATGATTACCCAATTTTTACTATTTTTGAATTGAAACAATCATTTAGAAATTCTAAGTGTTAGGAAAGATGTCAGTGAAACATTTGGAAATGAAATATGTCAATTGGGGCTCAAAACAAATACAAAGAAAAAGAACCAAGAATATAAAAGGTTTTCTTTCAATTAAAAAGTTTATAAAAATTATAACTCCCGATCAATAGTAACTCAAGAAGGGTATTCGCATTTTTCCAAACCTTGTCTACTGCCATTGATCACTTAAAGAATGGAAGTCCAGTGGATTTGCATCTGGCTTGTGTACTTACAGCTTGTGTACTACAGGACATAGAATTACTGCCCATTCCTAGATTAAGGGAGTGCTAAATACAGATTTTCACTGAGGAGTTTTATATAGGTTGCACAAAGGTTCTATGGGATTTCATTTTTACCTTTTTTTTTTTTTTTTTTTTTTTAGCTGCAATGTAGCAATTTCTCTTTTACTATGTTGACCATAAAGATGTGACTCACATTCTGGTTTGAGGAAGCTACAGGAATCATCAATAATTACGTTTCCTATAAATTCTTCCGTGTATTTGCCTACTATGTTTCTTTGAGTCGATTTCTCTAATAATAGGTGGTTTTTGTTCATACTTCTCTGTTTTGTTAACTATCAATTTATGTGTTTCTCTTGACTTTGTCCTGTAAAACAGGACCTGAAACTAAGCTCTACTGGCCCTACCTCCATCATTTTTCTAGTTATAGTGGGGAAAAATGTAAAAACAAGAATTACATTTTTAAAACTCTGATTCCTAAGATTATCTATTCTGAAATTAATCAGATATTTGCTATAATAATGATTGTGTTTATTCTTATAAAGCCCTTCTTATACTTGAATTTTGTTAAATATTTTAGTTTTTAAACTTAGGCCCTGGCTGGTGGCACAAGGCCCTGGCTGGTGGCACAGTGGATAAGGTGCCGGCCTGTGAACCCAAAGGTCACTGGTTCAATTCCCAGCTAGGGCAACATAACTAGGTTGCAAGCCAGGTCTCCAGCCAGGTCTGTAGCTGGAGGCAGGTGAAAGGCAACCATTAATGTTTCTCTTTTTCTCTCCCTCTCTGCCTCTCATCCTTCCCCTCTCTGTGAAAAATAATAAATAAAATCTTTAAAAAATAAATAAAAATAAACTTAAATTATAGAAACAAGTGGCCTGACACAACTGAGAACAATTCCAAATGATACACTATTTTGCATATAATAATCTCCATCTGCCTTGAGAGTTTCTAGTGGTTGATTCTGTAGAGCAAACCGTTTCATCCAGCTTCATTTCTAACCTTGAGATTTTTGTCTCTCTCCCAATAAATGCATCACACTGCACACAGACTTTCAGAGATACTCACAGAAACACTCAGACACCACACACAATGCTTGTCAGCTATGATTAGGGGAAGTTGCAGTGATCAAGTTGCCATGACATGACACAATAAGGTGAGTAATTCACAGACACGCCA
This sequence comes from Noctilio leporinus, assembly GCA_004026585.1. NCBI lineage: Eukaryota > Metazoa > Chordata > Mammalia > Chiroptera > Noctilionidae > Noctilio > Noctilio leporinus. The sequence continues at coordinate 227,989 of PVIW01001908.1, read as the reverse complement.
AAGGTTCATGGCGCTCTTTGCTCCATAGTCTTTCAAGGACCTGGCTGACAGGTTTCCCACAATTTTTGTTGCAACTCAGTCATCATAACACGAGGAGAGAAAGCTAGAGGGCCAGGAAAACACATGCCACTATATTCATGGTTGACTGGCTAAAACTAGCCAGAATGCACCCCCTAGTTCCAAGAAAACTAGGGACTCTGGGAAGAGTTGTTTTCTCTGTACTGCCAGTTAAAGAAATGAGCCCCCCAAATTCTCTCAATTTAATGAAACAGCAGTGTCTAGAATTTCTGAACCCTCCACAGGGAAATAAAATTAATTCAGAACAAATTCTGAGCTGAACTTGGGTTCCAAGACGATAATGATGTGGGCTGACCTCATTATTCCCTCTTTTTTTCAGCATTATCAGGGAAAGAAAATGTTTTGAGTTAAAATTAAAAATAAATTTTAAAAAAAGGTGAAGGGGGAACTGAGTGGCAGGATTTTGGCCAAATTGGGCAAGGACATATAATGTTCACTCACCCCTTCTCACTGAGGAAAAGCAGGAAAAAAATCTGACTTCTGGTCAAGATGGAGGCATAGGTAGACACACTTTACTTCATCATGCAACCATAGAAAGAATTACGACCAAATCTCAGAAACAAATAACTGGAACTATCAGAAAATTAAGGTATTTGAACGTATGACAGCCAAGGATTTAAAGGAGCCACATTTACCCAGGCAGGTAGGAAGGATTAAGTGGCAGAAACAAGGTGGAGAGGCAGTGTGGTGTAGAGAAGCAGTGGCAGCAGCTGTGGTGGAATGGATGGTCCCACACTCACATGTGGTGGATAACAATCAGGAGGGAGACCTTGAGAGTGAGTGATCCCAGCCCAAATCCAGACCACTCAGCCTAGGGTTTCAACACCAGAAAGATAATTACCTTGGCTATAAAAACCAGTGTGGGTTGGGGGTGGTGAAACACTGCCAAATTTTTGCCACTTAAAGGCCTACATGGTTGTAGAACATATGCAAATCCCAGGGCAGCCACTGGAAGGGCACCAATCACACCTGGGAAGTAGATGAAACAGGGCCAATGCCCAGCAAATTATCAGAAGCCAGGCAGTGGCATTGTCTTCTCTCCAAGCCCCATACCACACACAGAGCCACAAAGTAGTGAAGCAGGCATTCAGAAATACTCATAGAATCACTCAGATACCACACACAATGCTTGACAATTACCTAAGGCTCTGCCTCACACAATTTACAGGTAACTTTGCTACATAGGCCATGCTACTAAGACAGGGAGTAAAAACAGCTCTACCTGTATTACAGAAACACATCCAGAGAGGTAGCCAAATTGAGCAGGCAAAGAAATATAGCCCAAACGAAAGAATAGAATAAAACCCCAGGAAAAGAACTAAAAGTAATGGAGATAGCCAACCTATCAGATGCAGCGTTCAAAACCCTGGTGATAAGGATGCTCAGAGAACTTATTAAGAATGACAAAAAATAAGGGTTGCACAAAGTAAAATAAAGAAAAATAACAGAAACCAACAGTGAAAGGAAGGGAGCTGGGATTCAAATCAATGATTTAGAACAAAAGGAAGAAATAAACATTCAACCAGAAAATAAAGAAGAAACAAGAATGCAAAAAATGTGGAGAGGCTTAGGAACCTCTGGGACAACTTCAAACATATCAACATCTGAATCACAGAGGTGCCAGAAGGAGAAGAAGAAGAGCAAGAAATTGAAAAATTATTTGAAAAAATAAAGAAAAGAAACTTTCCTAATTTGGTGAAGGAAATAGATATACCAGTCCAGGAAGCACAGAAAGTCCCAAACTAGTTGGACCCAAGGAGGACCACACTAAGACACATCATAATTAAAATGCCAAAGTTAGAGAACAAGAGATAATCTTTAAAGCAGCAAAAGGAAAGAAGAGAGTTACCTACAAAAGAGTTACCATAATACTATCAGCTGATTTCTCAAAAGAAATGTTGCGGGCAAGAAGAAACTGGTAAGTATTCTCAGTGATGAAAAGCTATCTAGATCACCCTATCCAGCAAAGATGTCATTTAGAATGGAAGAGGAGTTAAAGTGTTTCCTGGACAAGGTAAAGCTAAAGGAGCTCAGCATCACCAGGCCATTATTATGGGACTTAACTTAAGAAAAAGATCAAAACTATGAACACTAAAATGACAACAAGCTTACAACCATCTAAGCAAACAACCGGAACAGGAACAGAATCACAGGTATGGAGATCATTGCGAGGGTTATCCACTGGGAGGGGAAAGAGGAGAATTATGGAAATGGAGCAGGGATTAAGATATAAAATTGGTAGGGACAAAATAGACAGGGGGATGTTAAGAATTATACATGAAAGGGAGAAGCCAAAGAACTTACACACATGACCTATGGACATGAACTAAAGGATGGTTGTTGGAGGGAAAGGGGCACCAGGCAGAAGGTGGCAATGAGAGAAAATTGTGACAACTATTACAGCATGATCAATAAAATATACTTAAAATAAAAAGGTAAAAGGCTTTAATTATTGGTCAATTGCTCCTTTTATCTGCACTATCCTTAATGGAAATGAGAGAGTAGAAGCAGCATTTTTCTGTTGGTTCTTCATAGCTAAAATTCCAAAGTCCATCTGAATTTATACTACTATTATTCCTGCCATTCCAAAGAAAGAAACTTATTTATAAGCTTATGTGCCTGACTCTTAAGTTATGATATCTTTCTAATCATATATTTAAAATAGGCCCTGGCTGGTATGGCTCAGTCTGTGAACCAAAAAAGTCACTGGTTCGATTCCCCAGTCAGGGCACACAACCAGGTTGCAAACCTGGTCTTCAGCCAGGTTCTTGGCTGGAGGCAGGTAAAAGGCAACCATACATTGATGCTACTCTCTCTTTCTTCCTCCCTCCCTGCTCTTCCCTCTGAAAATAATGAATAAAATCTTTTTAAAAAATTGTCCAGTATGTGCTTTTACTTTGTAAAATATGGTGATAAAATTGCTGACTTATTTGTATTAAAATGTTTTAACATGTTAAGAAAATATATACACAGTGAGTATATCTGAAATTCTGTAGGTCTTCTTTATTTTCATCATGTATTCACTACTATTCACTTGAATCATGTGTATATACCCTAACTACTCAAATAGATTCTAAACTTGTGGAAGGTGGGGTCTCCTTCCATTTTCAATCTCTTTATTTTCCTAACACCTATGCAGAAATCATTATGGGCCTGAATGCTCCAAAGAGGTTTTATGGGGAAGGGTATTCATACCTTGAAGATTAGACATCAGTTATTACAGAAAGGTTACATGAAAAAGCACATGCATTTTGTGATGATCAAGGCACTATGGAGGTAACAAGAATTGTGTATTTAAATTAGGAAATAATGTGGCTAAGTAAAGCGGAATGTTATTAAGTTCTGAATAACAACATAAGGCATTCAATTTCATTCTAAAATTCCTGATGTGCTGATTAGATGTTCATTATCAGTACTTTGGGAAGGTTCTTCTAAATATGGATAATAACACTGAACAGAATGAGTTGTGGACAAGAAAGACTAAATAAAATAAAAGGAGAACATCAGTTACATGAGTTAATAAAACCCTAAGACAGGTAAGGCTGGACTTTTCATTATTCAACAAATAGAGTGGTTAAGTGACTTGAATAATAAAACTATTTCATAAACCTTTAAATACTATTAAGAATTAACTAGACACCACACATGATTAGTTAGACATATGAAATGTATGTACTTTGGACAGTATGTTTAAAATATGTTTATTTTAAATTTAATATAATTGGCTTTTAGTTTTCAGTATTTTGTACTTTAGTTATTCTCATTTGCTCAAGTCCTTAGGGCACTCTACTACTCTAGTTGCAAAATGTGTATGTATGTGCTTTTTTTAAAAATGTAGCTTGCATTCAATTTTTAAACATTAACACAATCCATTAAAAATGATGTTACCTTAAGTTGACTTTCTTTTTGCCTTTCCAGTACTTTTTCATCTCTAATTGTGCTTTTTTGTTTGTTTGTTTGTTTTGTTGGTTTCTCTCAAGAACCATTTTACTCTGAGCTGATTTTATTAGTCACATTTTAGCCATAGGCACCTATTTTTTCTATCACTTACCTCATTGTTCCCTGGGGGCTACCTGTTGTGGCCCAAACCACAACAGATTTGTCTTTCCTTTTCCTTCTTCCCTTCATCCCTCCCTCTCTTTCTTCTTTCTTTCCTTCCTTCCCTTCCTTAATGCCTCCTCCTGTCTCTCCCTCTGTCTTTGCCTCTTTCTCATTCATTCCTACCACCCATGCTAATGACAGTATCCCTATGGAAACAAAAAAGAGACAGTGGTGCCCTGGAGAAAAGGATATCTATTATTTCTCCATTCTGATGGATCCAGCAAGAGTCTTATTAACATCTGGGACAGAGCAGAGAAGCCATGTTATAGACCTGTGAAAAAGTCCTTTGTTATTCTAGAAGATTTTGAGACATAGTTTATAGCCCTTTTCAAACTAAGGCACATTTCAAGATAAAACAACAAATCTAAAAGTAGAGAGGAGAAGTATTAATATTTCAATTAATGGATAAAAAGGGGGATAATGTAAAAATAAAAATTCTTAACAGGCTAATAATGAGTAAAGGAATTGAATTAGCAATCAAAAATATCCCAACAAAGATGCCCTGGCTGGTGGCACAGTGGATAAGGCACGAGCCTGTGAACCCAAAGGTCGCTGGCTCCCAGCCAGGGCACACATAACCAGGTGGCAAGCCATGTCTCCAGCCAGGTCCATAGCTGGAGGCAGGTGAAAGGCAACCATACATTGATATCTCTCTCCCTCTTTCCCTTCCCATTTCTCTAAAAATAATAAATAAAATATTAAAAAATATATTCCAACAAAGCAAAGCATGGCTTCATTGATGAATTCCAGCATACAGTTAAAGAAGAACCAATTCTTCAAAAACTTTTCAAATGCTTTTTAAAAATTATAGACCCATAGCTCTGCTGAAAAGAGGTGCAAAAATCCATTGCAAAATTAATTAAAAATAAATTAAATAGCACATAAAAGGATCATACTACATGATCAAATGGTATTCATCCCTAGGATGCAAGGATGGTTCAACACAACCAAATCAATATCTATGACACATCGCGTTAACAGAATGAAGGATAAAAATTATATGACCATGTCAATGTATTCAGAAAAGACACAAGAAAATTACCCAGAGCTGAAAGAGACATTCACAAATTCTAAAAATGAAAAGAACACTGAGCGTTATGCCACATTTCAGCAGAGGGCAAATCCTGACTAAGTGGGGATTTTCTTTATGGCTCTAAATCCTCACCCTTACCACAGTCCATGATTGTGTTTTCAACTTCCCCCAGTAAAGGGTGTACATGTATGTTCCTGCTTCTTAACTTTAGGTACTGCCATGAGACTTAAACTTTGGGCCATGTAACAGTGGTGTGTGTAGCATATCTTACTTGATGAAAAATACTTACACACTTGGATTTGCTATTTTGTGGCCCTGGCAACAGCATTAGGAGAACATACCCACCTAAATTTACTCACCCAGGAGGAGGGAAGGCACATGGAGCAAAGATGAGCCATCCCGCTAAGCATATCCTAGATGAATTTTCTGTTAACTGACCTCTAAAACCATGCAAATCATGACTCATGTTTTAAACAGCTAAATTTTGGTGAGATTTGCTATAGAACATTTTTGTGGTGATAGCAAATTGTTATCCTTGGGATCACTAATTATTATCTTACAGAAGACTATATTTAAAGTGCCCTAAACATTTCTAATGGTGGGGAGATAGACTTTTTAAAATATCTTTACAAATAAAAAGGAGTAAGTGTTTTTTACCAGTAAGAATGAATTTAAGATTACAGAGGAGGCTGACCTTCAGAGATGTGAGAGCAAATGATTTTTTCTGGTAGAAGTTTGTATTAAGCAAATTCATATATCAAAAGAGAAACTCATATTCAGTCATGTAAAAGCTCAAAATATGGAGTCACATGTTTCCCTTCTAGAAAGTAAAATCTGAAAAAAAAGTTGATTTAATCCTGCAAGAGAACAAAGAAAACCAATAAAAAAGAAAAACATGACATATCAAAAAAATGTAGAAATAACTTAAGATTCCAATGAAAAGCAACTTTAGTATGAGAGATATGGTGCAGGCTTGAAGAGCAATTGATTTAAATGAGAGTGTCAATGTCCTCTAAAAAGAATGGCTTCAAAAATAAAAATGGAATAAAAATCAAGCAATAATGATGATAAGTAAGAAATGGAAACATAATAGAAATAAGGTTAAAACTTATAAATTAGGGGCCTTATAGAGTTTCAAAGAGAAAACAAACAAACAAAACCCTGTCATGAAATAAATAAATAAATATAAGTCATTGATAGGAACTTTCTTTCTCTCTTTCTTGCTCTCCCTGGAATGTTCTAAGTGGCATATATTTCATGAGCGAAATACAGTCAGACTTTATTTACCACACAGTTTATTGTATCAAATACTAACCTAATCATATTAATATAATCTCTATTGTTCACCAACTCTTAATCTTCTGTTAAAGAAGAAAAAAAATATTATGGGACAGAATAAAAATGGTCAATGTTGGCGGTCTATAAGTAATTCACCTTCTAAGTCTATCTAATCTCCTTTCACTTATATTCCTCACTGCAATTGCCTTCTCACTAGTTTCCAGATAATTACTACATTTGTTGGAAGCTCAGAAGAGATTTCCAGCGTAGGGACTAACTGCACACAGATTATAATTTATATGGCATGTGTCGTTGCCCTTTGAGGTCTGACTATAATTCCTTGGAACCATTCTTCAATTTTCTAGTCTCTGAGAGTGGTAAAATCTATTTCAGAGTCTGCAGTCTCACCTCCCACACTTACATGAGGCTGCCAGGTATGGATTACTCATGGAATTTGCTTTCTAGCAGTCACATGGGGAAAAAAATAGGGATAAAGAAGGACATGGAAGTTTAGCTACATTTACATTGCAAAGATTCATTTGTATGATACAGATACATAAATAAAAAAGAAATCACCTGAATAAGAGAACTGGTGTCTAAAATAGTCAATTTACCTGAGTCAACGCCTGTATTCTATTTGCCAGTACATTACTGACCTACTTCCCATCCTTATCAAGGAAGGACAGGTTGTTCATTATGAAGCCATCATTGAAAAGAGAGAGGTAAAAGACAGAGCAAAACTTTGACAGAGACTAATGCTATTATCACAAATAAATTACAAGGAAGGAAAGGATCTGTAGGGATAAATTAGAGAGGACATTTGTGAAGAAATAATATAAAATAATTTTGAAAAGAATAAAATCAAATGTTTCCCTATAGTCAGTCTTTGGTACTTCAATTTCACATTCACTTGACTAAGATCACAGAAGTTTACAATTGAAGTTTTTAAAGAAGATTCATATGTTTTAAATACAATGAGAATGTTTAGTTATATCTCAGGATCCCAGAAAGCTTAACTCATCAAGGATACTTAGTCTCAAGAACTAGTATTTATTTAAATTGTTTTCTAAATCATCTGTATGGAAATCAGAAAAAGCTATTTCATATTTAAAACACACATGAAGGAGTCAGTCTCCACTAGTTGGAGCATATGTGCATATGTGTACATGTGTGTGTTTGTGTTGCAAAAATAAGAATTTTTGAATGTCTGAGCATTTAATTTAGCTTCCACATGAGAAAAAATCAAGAATATTTTTTTTTAATTTTTAAAAACTTTAAAATTAATTCATAACTGTGAGATGCTATCAATAAGATCATGTGGACCAGGCATTTCATAGGTAATAAGTGTGTGAGTGAATTTAAGTCTATCAGACTCTTCTAATGATTAACTGAAGATTAAACAGATTTGAGGAAATATTGCTTTTTAGGCTAAAAGGTAGCATGAGTTGACTTGGCAATATAATTTCCTTAGAGCAGAGTTTGTATGTGCTTAATTACATTTAATAAGATTAGTTTGCTTCCATTCTCCTTTCAAATCTTCAAGTAACACAAAAATGTGGAAAGAAATAGAGACTGTATTTATAGAGCAACTCATAAGGTCAACAGACCAGGCAAAGAAGTGGACAGTCTTGGCTTTGACAGTAAAAGAAAATGTGTTAGGCAAAATCAGTAGCATTAAATATCTAACGGGGGCCACAAATGGCTAAGCCCTGATTCTCATTTTCCATACACTACAAATAAAAGGTGGGTTTCATGAGATGTGGTTAAAGAAAATTGTTCTTTTCTAATAAAACATTTAATTGGTGTTTTTAAAAGAATAATTCATTTACAAAAATGGTTGTTTTGCCCTAGAAGATTTAATACCTTAAAAGCTAATTCTGATGATTTAATTATTGATCAGAATTTAATACTGAATAAACATAGCTATTGGATACTCAATTTTAAACAAAATGCATGAACACATTGGTGGTAGATATCTATATATTTACCTCCTGGATGGATACAAACAAATGGATGTTTGCCAAGCCCCAAAGGTGTTTTCCATTAACTACTTGATGTAATCATTTTATTATTAATATTTTGTTTTTCTTGGGGCATTTAGTGACTTTAAATGACAATCTAATTTATAGTAATTCATAGTATTAGTACCCACAAATATGAGCTGTTGCAGGTCCATGCTCCCTTATCTCTAATATCCCAATCCAAGTGTCTGACAACTGGAAGTTTGTTGTACTTCACTGGAAATACTAATGGGCTTAACTATACCCTGGTTTCTCTTCAGACTGTATAAATCTTCCACCTTTTACTAATAGGCTGAACTAAATGAACCTGTTGGTGTCAGTCTTTCTGTAACCACTGAGTGCCAGTATAATCATAGTTTCCTTCAAAGGTATTAATACGTTTGATCCTATGCTGCCTACTCAGACCTTTCTGAGACCTTACATGTTACCTGTTTCAGGTGCTGTGTCATCATTGTAAAACCTCAAATAGTTTGGGCTTTGGAAGTCAGCTGACCTCAAGGTCTTATAGAAGAAAAGTGTGGGTACAGACCAGGTTCTCTATCAGGACAAATATTTCTGTTTAATAATTGAAGAAAAAAAAATAAGTATTCCCAAACTATTTTTATGCATACATGAACTTTGATTAATCCTTTCACTTTCTTTCTTCTAGTCACCTCCTCTCTGACCAAATTATTTAAAAATAATAAGAAGAATGATCACCACTGAAACGTTAAGTATACAAATCCACCATTCTACTTGAAAACTTCAACACTCTTCTTTCAGGAATCAAAGTTATAATAGGTGGAAAATTAGCAAGGATTTAAAATATCTGAACAATGACTACCAAATCGACATAACTGATATAAAACAACCCACAAAGAGCAAAATGCACATTATTTTATCAGTACATGCAAAATTAAGCCATATGCTAAGCCACAGGACAAGCTATAGCAAATTTAAAATAATTGAAATCATAAAAAGTATCTTCTCTGACAAATGAAGAAATGAGAGAAAAGATACCTAAGATATTTACAAATATTTGGAAATTTAAAAATATAATTCCAAATAACCAACTTACTGGTCAAAGAGGAAGAAACAAGAAATTTAAAAAATTTTATTTGATAAAAATGAAATAAATGTCTAGGATGTCTGCTTTCATCATTCTTACTCGATATTGTGGCTGAGGTCCTAGCTAGTGCAATAAGACAATAAAAATATACAAAAAATTAAGTAGTTTGGAGAGAAAGGGACAAAACTATTTCAAACAACATAATTGACTATAGAGTACTTACCAAAGAATCTACAAACTCTTGTAAACTAATAAGTAAATTATGAAACCATAGAAAAGGCCAATTAAAAATATTTTTCATATATAAAGAACAAACAATTAAAAGAATAAATACACAGTACCATTTGCAGTAAGTGGCACCAAAATCCCTGAAACTTAGATAATAATTCCACAAAATATGGCTATAAACTCGATGTTGAGAATTAACTGACTACATGAAGGGATGCCATATTTATAGATTAAAAGACTCAATATTCTTGAAACATTAATCTTTCCCAGATTAATTTATTGTTCTAAGTGTTACCAACCAAAATTACAGCAGGATTGTTGGTTAGATGTTAAAAGGCTGATTCTAAAATATATATGGAAAAAAATAAAGTAATCATAAGGATTTTGAGAAACAGGAAAAATGTATAGAACAGTTAGTACTTTATTTCAAGACTCAATATTTAAGCCACAGTCATTAAGAAAATGGGATATTGTGATATCAACAAAGCATACACAAAGATCAACTAAAAGTGGCTATTTGGGTGTGTTTATACATTTATTCAATTGATTTACAACACAACAATTTAATCAAGAAAAATAATTTTTTTGATTAAAGAAAATAAGCTTTAACTTGTATTTTCTATAGTATTAAAAAATCACAAAGACCTTTAAACTTTTGGAAAAAAATGTAAGATAAAATTTTCGTGACCTTGGGACTTCTGTGATATAACACAAAAAGCATGTTCCATATCTGAAAAACATTAATAAGTTAATGAAAGTCATTTGGTCTCACAATGATATGCTGCTTTGAAACCAACTCAGCAACTTGTGCTATTGTAGACCTATGAGCATGTCAGCATTTCCTGCCTTTCCTGGGGAACTTGGCAATGAGTCTTGTGCTTTGGTAATTGCTTAACTTGTCATTTAACAAATTATTATTGGTGCAGCCACTGACTGGTAAAAGACTGGAAAAACTAACACAGTTCCTTACATTCCCTAATTAAAAAAACTCAAGAGGACCTTCCTTATTAGGAATATTTCCTAAATACTTTGAAACTTATTTGTTTACTATAAAATTAAAGCTGACAGTATACATGTTCAGGCCTTAAATTACAGAGTCTAGAGATGTAGATATAGGTTTTAACTATTTCAATTGCTTTGGTTGTCACATAGCTTATAATCAAAGATTATAAAGTATATTAATCATGTCCAACAGGCCTTGTAAAGCAACTTTCAAAAAAATGTTTTAAGGTACACTTTGCTTGAGATAATAGACAAATACAGCTCTTCATGCACAAAACAAGGATAGCTTAAACAATAACAATGAACACAGGAGTTTAGTTTCTGCCTGTGCTTTAAAGAAAATATCATGTGACATCTTGCAGAAACTTGGTTCTTAAACCCAGTTAAATCACCTGACCACAGCAACAAAGGTGTCAAACAAGATGACATCAGGAATGAACTGGATCATCAGACTAAGGAAAACCACCGAAGTTTGCACAAGAACTAACCAATCAGCTTCTCTTTTGACCCCTAACCTCTAACTCTCAGACATGGCCTTTAAAAACCCTTGATCAAAAGCCAGAGAATTTGGGTTTAAAGCAATAGCTTTCCCATCATCTTTTGTTCTGTCTTGGCACCTTGCCAGTTAAGAACTCCAATTTCTCCACTGCAGATCCTGGTGTTCAATGTTTGGGTTTACTGTAGGTTGAGTGGGAGGACCTTTGTTCCATAACAGAACACATTATCATAAACTAAAATCCTATCTGTCTCTCATCACAGGTTATATGAAACCCTGCAAGTCTTTTTCTTACAATCTATGAATAATTATTTGCTGATTTGAATCTCAACATATGTAGTTAATTATACAGTCATCTGGGAAGTTATGTAGCACAGGAAAAAATATGTAATATTTTATTATATACTCACTACAGTGCTTTAAAGAATTTCAACTATATTCCCCCAAGAGCTTCCCAATTGTTTTTGTATAAGACAAATGATTCATGTCTGTATAATTACATCAATACATTCAATATACACCAGAAAATCTAAAGAGTTGAGGGGCATTGCTGGACTGTGGTCAATTGTGATAAGGAAAAGTACTGAGGGAGAGTTCAAGGGGAGAAGGAACCAGGCCAGGGGGCCCAGAAGACATACTTTGAGGTCATCAGCAGATATTTGTGATAACAGATGGCAGTCATATAGAATTCTTGAATTCATAGAAAGGACTAACACTGCTAATTTTTTAAAAGATTTTATTTATTGTTTTTAGAGAGAGAGGAAGGGAGAGAGGCAGAGAGGGAAGAGATATCAATGTAGGTAGCCTTTCACCTGCCTCCAGCTACAAACCTTGCTGGAGACCTGGTTTGCAACCTGGTTTTGTGCCCTGGCTGGGGAATCGAACCAGCGACCTTTGGGTTCGCAGGCCGGTGCCTTATCCATTGTGCCACCAGCTAAGGCACACTGCTCATTTTTAAAATGAAAAACATTTTATCTTTATAATCACTAACTGATCATCTTAAAGTTTTAATAGTTGAGAAGATACTGGAAAAAAAATGTCGAGTAATCAATTTGCAATCACCTGGTTGAGAACAAGCTGGTGGAAGACATTCAGATGTGCTTTGTGAGTGTCACATGATGCCCAGTCAAGTTAATTTCCTTCCACAACGGAGTGCCAACATTTTAGACAGGGGAGAGACAGCAGATATAATCTATCTGCACTTGAGAAAGGCTTTTCACTATACCACACAGAAATCTCTGACCAAGAAGATAAGAAACTGCATCTTGGGATGAATGGGAAGTTATGGGGGAGGTCAGAGGTCAACACAGGCATAGCCCAGGGGAGGGCTGAGCCCACCTCTGATTCTTTGAGTCATCATCCAAAATGCACAAAATACAGCTGTTCAACATTCCCAAGCACTCCAGTGGACTCAATAAGTGGGTTAAGTTATTGACTAAAATGTGTATTATGAAAAAACTAGCCAAAAAATTTTTTAAAATGATTTTCTGTGTTATGTATATAATTATATTGTATTATCTCTGTAAATATACAGTTCTAAGTTTTGGTCTTTTTCCTAAATCTCCAGGAAATATAGCATGTAAGACCAATTAAAAGTAAATTAAGATGACCAAAGTCTTCTTATATTAAGTATAAAATAAAATGATACTTTATTATTAACTTCCAAAGGTGTGATTCTCAAGTGAATTAGATAAATAAGATATTTAGATATTAACAAAAAGGGTAACTTTCAACAAATTACAAGAAATAAATTAACTTAATAAAATATGACTAAGTGTACATGTAACATATTAGTATTGTTCTTATTTCATAGTTGTTTAATTTTTGTTTCTTTCCTTGGTCATCCGTTTAGGTCTGCATTTAGTTAAGATTATTTTTGCAAAATATTACAGAAAAAGTTAAATAATATTATGAAATACTTACCTACTAACCTTCCAAATACTTAAATTTGTGATCAGGAAAAGGTTTTAAGGGTTTTAGGAAAGTCCCTGAACCACACCATTATTTCATCTGTATCATGCATCTGTAGCAACCACAGTCGTTTCTTCTTCAAGTCATGTTTATTCTTGTTCTCTAATATTTAATGGAATGAATAATTTGATCATTTTATTATTTTCAAGATTTTATTTATTTATTTACTTTTAGAGAGAAGGTGAGGGAAAAAGAGAGGGAGAGAACACACATCAGACATGTGCCCTGACCAAGAATCGAACCAGCGACCTTTTGCTTTGTTTATGGGATGTTACCCAAACAACTGCCACACCAGTCAGAGCAAAATTTGACCATTTTAAAAGGCTACAGAAAACCCACACAAGCTGAAACAGAATGCTGAACTATTCACTGCTCATTATAGAAATGCAAGTGAAAATAAACCTGTGTCAAATATTAGTACTTAAAATTAGTGTTTTAAATTACAACACACAAAGAAGGCAGGTTAAGAAGGTACTGAATTATGCATAAAGTATTGAGAGCTTTCTAAATCAATGTTCATATAAGATTTGTCCTAATCTGTAGAGAATTTTTAATAAAAGTTTATTTAAGCCAGGACTGAGGATAGTTTCCAGAAAGCCAGATCTCAAATGCCATGGATAGTGATAGTTTTTTTTCATGAATTTGAAATTAAGAAGGGAAAGTGAGGAAATTATGCAGAGCTGGGAGAACTGGATTACCAGACTATTAACAACCTAATATGCTGGTTACACTTATTTCAAAGGTGTGTTAACCTCGATGCACAGAAACAATGGATGGGGCTTGCTTAAGACAAAAATAAACACTTTATGATAGAAGGTATAGACCTGAGGTGTGACTACCAACTATGACCTGCCCAGTTCAGAATTTATGATCAGATTACTCTGTGTGTTTTTTTTCATAGAACCCCTTTTTCCTTTTTCATTCACAAGAGGAGTATCTCATATTATAGCAACCATACAGGCACGTGTGTGTGTGTGTGTGTGTGTGTGTGTGTATACTGGATGTATTAATCCCTCTCCTAGAATTTACCTTAAGAAAATAATACCACAGAAGTTACAACGTGTCCTTATATTTATTATAAAAGCAATAAACTGGGCTAGGTCTACTGTACACTTTGAAGAGGAATGGTTGAATTTTATCAACTCAGGATATTTTGCAAGTAGAAAATTAAACATTATGAAGACTAAAGCAAAATAATAATAATTTTTTAAATGGGTAAAAATCAAGGTTGCATAATCTAGTGGAAACAACTCAAGAAATCAGAAGACCTGAAATACAGGATTTAGAGTGCCTCCAATGTATTGTGCCTTTTCAGAGGCCTTCTCCTTGACCTGGTCACGCTCCTCTAAGCCCTCTTGTTGAGTAGGCCTCAGACTTGGACCCTGACCTGGACTGACTAGGTCAGTTTTATCAAGAGTTTTTCCAAGTGAGTTCAGAGAGAATCTGAACCCTTGACATCTGATTACTGTCCATTAAGGTCCTCATTTCCACCCTTCACATCTAAGTTACTGGCCCACCTTGAACACGAATCCTGTTAGCCAGTTTAGCAGACCCTTCCCCCAACCGCAAACCCCAATTGGATTTCTCCTCTTAGTAATTTTCCATCCATGGACCAGTCTCTGCCCCCTGGCTATAAATACCCAGCCATCTTTGCTATATTTGGAAGGGAAGCTCAGTTTATACCAAAGACTCTTCCCCTATGGTGATAGAATCGAATAAAGTCTGCCTTTACTGCATCTGGCGTCTGGCTCTATTTCTCTTTCACAGTATTTCCTCCAACTTCTTGTAAAATAAGGTAATTCAAACAGTCTTTACCATCCATGCCCAGCTTCCTGGCCGCTAGCAACAAAAATCCTCTTAAAATCTCATCTCTGAGGGGTGGGGGGAGGCCTGAGTCCGGAGTGACTAGACTTGTAGAAGGTGATGCATGCTGGCAGATTTGCAAAACCATGGAGATGATTTGCTCATTTACAATGTGAAATATAATTGTCTTAGGGACAGCATGTTAACATGCACACCCTGTCCTTGGAGAAAAGCTACACAGAAAGTCAAATTACAGGATGATTTCTTTCTAAGCATGATATCAGAGCAAAGGGAGTTAATTATGTGGTTTGAAGTTTTAATAGCATGAGGTTTTGTTCGGCTGATGCGTTTCTCCACACTGGTTAAATATGTACTACGCACACCCTTATTTTCTTTGCATGGCAGAACTCAGACAACTTGAATGACACAGTTTACGTAAGCTAATTCTTATTGACACATTATCTTTCTTTTGATATGCTAATGCTTTTAATCAGATTTTAGCCAATTGGGTTTTGCTTGAGGGCATAGTTATTCTTAAGGTGACTTTGCATATCCCTACCAAATCAATTTGGACTGTAAGATTTCTTGGCAGCCTATGAATTTGCATAGTTGTTACTGTGTACTACAGCACTGATTTGCCAAAATGTTTTATGGTGTCCACAAACTCTGGTGTAGACAAAACTTACTGAAATTGTGGAGGTCAAGTAAGGTCTTATATTTAAAAGAGGTTTGTAAACTGTAACGGGCTATAGAACTTAGGTTGTTTGAGCCTTTTGATTCTGTGTTGCTTCCATCTGAGAAGGCATGGAGGCACACTGCAATCCATTGCCGGCATCCCAGGTTGTGTGCGGCAGTGTTCAAGGAGAGTGTTTACCTTTCCCAAAGCCATTCCCATTTTTTTTCTCTCCTCTGCTTAACTCCATGTGTGCCAGGGTATTAGGGTAGATGACTTCAGTTCTAAAATTCTCTGAATCCCCACAAATTTAGGATCTTAAGAAGGGGCTTGGTAAGGCAAATGCTACATCTTTTCTTTCCTCATTTAGTATTGAGCAGACATAGCCTCACTTTAGAGATACTGTATGTTTCAGTTTATCCCATCTACTATCCTCTAAAGGAATACCCTGTAGAAAACTCTGAATTGCATTGCACAGCAAAGACCCTTCACCATACCTCAAGGAACTGGCCTAGGCACTTCCTTTATGGGTATTAAGAAAGAAACTTCTTCAACCATCTATAAATTTAAAATTATAAATTACCAGCTTCCAGAACCATGAGGAATAAATAAATGTCTGTTGTGTTATAGGCTCCCTTTTCCCTGCCTGTCTGTGGTACTTTGTTATAGAATGAATCTAAGGCTGCAAACCAGGCATCAAGGATTGACTTATTCAACCAAATGTGGAGTTGAAGGGCCAACCTAGGACTTCCTGTATGTGTGTATATGTCTCTGTGTGTGTGTAGGGTACTATGTATTTATATTAAAATTTTTAACTTGTGTCAGAGCAGAAGAGAAGGAGGAGCAGTAGGAGAAAGAAAATAATAAGAAGACAATGAGCCTATTGAACACTTCTCTTCCATGGCCTAGAGATCATAAATCAATTTGTAACATGGACTTTTTCTTTTTCCAAAGTTTCCCCTGAATCTAATATGAACCATGGCATAATGCTCGTCCCTGAGTCTCAGTCACAGATATTTAATTTGGTAATAATGTGCAAGCTTTTCTCCGCCCTGCCAATATTTCATTCCAAAAGAAAGGTTTCCTCCTGAGCTGCTTTGGCTGCAAATGAGTGAGAAAACGAAATAAAGGAATAAAGGAAGGCAATTGACGATTCAGGCAGGTGAAGCAGTGCCAAGGTGGAGAGACAGGCACCTTTGTGTAGCCAGGGGATGTGAAATCACACATCACCTGCTCAGCCCAATCAATAAACACCAGAAACCCTCAAATGAAGAAAAATCACCGCTCAAGAGGAAAATGTTTCTGGCTCTAACATACTATGGATTAAGCCAGAGTTTGTACCAATTCCTTATGTCTGATCTCTTCTTGTGAGTTGTTAGGTATAATCAAAAATATGCCTTTTTTATCTCTAATATTTACACATTGAAACAATTAAAATACTGTAGCTTACTTTTGAAATGTTAACCCACATGCTTTTAACACTAAGCCTCTGTGATTGGGAACATTTTGCTATCAATGACTTAAAACAAAATAGACAATATATTTTTTTAAGATTTTATTTATTATTTTTAGAGAGAGGGAAAGGGAGAGAGGCAGAGAGGGAGAGAAACATCAACGTATGGTTGCCTTTCACCTGCCTCCAGCTACAGACCTGGCTGGAGACCTGGCTTGGAACCTGGTTATGTGCTCTGGCTGGTAATTGAACCAGCGACCTTTGGGTTCATAGGCTGGTGCCTTACCCACTGTGCCACCATCCAGGGCCTCTTCTTTTTTATTTTTTTTATTTTTTTTATTTTTTTTAATTCATGACTTTTAGAGAGAAGAGCAGGGAGGGAGGAAGAAAGAGAGAGAAACATCAATCGGTTGCCTTTCACCTGCCTCCATCTACGGACCTGGCTGGAGACTTGGCTTACAACCTGGTTATGTGCCTAACTTGAGAATCGAACCAGTGACCTTTGGGTTTGCAGGCTGATACCTTAACCACTGTGCCATCAGCTAGAGCTTGACAATATTTCTAACAATATGTATCATCTTAACCAGAATATTTAATGATCATAGTGTCTTTTATATAAATTTATAATGACATACTATAAATTATTGGGATCTCACATCTTTTTTGGAGCCTAAGAGTTCATGTGACTATAGATGTAGATAATGATACCTGCCCTGCTGGGGGTGAATAGAGCAGAGTTGAGTTGCGGGTGTGTGGGCTGCTGTGGACTCACTGGGACCATTTTCCCCCTTTGGTCATGGGGAAAATGACTGGGAGAAAATGTTACCGATCATAAATAATATGCAGGCATTTGATATACAAACTTTTTCTTTTAACCTTACCAAAATTATATTAAAGGGGCTGTCATAACCCTATCAAAGAGGGGATTGGGTCCACAGAATGTGACCTTGTAAGATAGTGTCCACCGTCTTATCCCACAATGGACTCCTGTGGGATAATATATAATAAATATATAATTCCTATATATTTTAGAATGGAAACTATTATGGGGCTTCTAAATATTTGCAAAAATATTTCAATTTATTTTATTTTATTCATGTGTAGGTCAGGATGTATATATCAAATAATGTTTATGTAAGACAGTATAACTTTTAAAATTAATATCTGAAACAAACAACAATAGATGATAAAGAATAAGTTGTTGATGAAGTATCACTCAAATAAACTGAAACACCAAGAAAGGGCATATTTATGCCAAGTCATTTTATTGATTTAACTGTTCCCATTTTGGGGTAGAGGACTATTTTACCAGGTACTAAAATTCCAGCCATTTCTCTACGTTCCCCTAGGGTGCTCTTTCTATAATATTAACCCACCGATCAGTACTTAGATTGAAATTCTGATATGAAAGATGGTCATTTACCAGACTAGCACCAAATGAACTAAGATTGCAGGCTACAATGTCTTTTAAACAAAAATGCAATGTAAGCTACAAAATTTGTAGCGTTCATGGTTATGTGGAGAAATGAATAGTTCACTTGTTCAATGACTGGCAATTTGACACAATACAAATGTATATATTGTTAATGCTTTTAGCCCACTGCCTATTTTTCTCACCAACTCCTTCTAGTAACTGTAAACAGGAAACCTAATGATGTTTCAATAGGAGTTGGAAGCAACAGGCAATCACTGTCAGGTCACTCACACTTAATGCCAATTAAGGATAATGAAAATGTATCCACAGGAGAAAGAGGAAAGCACCCTCTATGAATGTCCAGAAATCTGGTGAGTGCTTTCAAATTGAAAAACTAGGGGCACAAATTACACATCAAGCCCTGGCTCTCAGGTTCTTGGTTTCAACTTTTGAATGATTATCTATGGAGTACTTATTACCATTATTATTTATGTCTGGTTCAAAAGTCCATAGAGTAGAGGTAACTGTTGTAGTCACGAAACCTGATCTTGTGAGAGAGAATATGCAAATTATCTAATTTCATAAGGAGGGAAAATTCTAAAATTCAGCGAATACCATGTGGGTCCAAAAGAAATACTTTCAACAAGACCGAAAAAAAGAAAGAAAGAAAAGAAAGAAGACAGCCCTAGCTGGTGTGGCTCAGTAGACTCAGCACCAGCCTGTGAAATGTTGCTGGTTCAATTCCCAGTCAGGGTGCATACCCAGTGTGAAAGCCAGGTCTCCAGCCAGGTCCATAGCTGGAGGCAGGTGAAAGGCAACCATACATTGATGTTTCTCTCCCTTTCTTCCTCTCTTCCTTTCCTTCTCTCTAAAAAAGATGAATAAAAAACTCTTAAAAAAAAAAGATTTATCTAGAGACTTAAAATCCATAATTAGAGAACATGACATAAAAATGTAATCCTGAGAAGGGCTTCCATCCAGATTGTTATCCAGATCTGGGTTCTCTGTGTGAGGCAATGTCTACTGTACAATGGCTACATTAAGGCTGAATGTCCCAGGTGCACAAATGGCCATCCTGAAAGTGTAAAATTTCATAAAGTTAATAGGTTGGAAGTTCTGGGAAGAGAAAAGATTTTGTTTGTTTTGTTCAGGACAAGATATCTAGCTCCAGAAGTTTTTGCCTCCAATAAAGACATGTTGCAAGATTGAGTGTTTATGAGACACCAGAGACACAGTTGTTAGGGGAAGGACAGCTTCACTGATAATCCTAGTACTTCAGTATTAAACACAATTCTCTTTTGTAGTTTCATAATAGACATGATGCTATAAAACAAAATACCCATAATAAATGGAGCAGTTATACTGATATGGCTACTTCATGAAGAATTCTACATTTAAAGTTCACAAGAGAATAAAATCCAAATACAACTAGGTAAAGAATTTTATGGGACCAAATAATGTCATCTACATTTTTCTAAAATTAAGGACTTTTGAAAGCCATTAAGTATCTCTCCAGAGAAGGGGCGATTTGACATACTCCAAATTTATAGAGCATTTGAGGAAACCATGGTTCTGTGTGAAAGCAGACGCTTCTGATTATTTCGTGGCAATTTGTGCTCCAAATGACCAGCCCTGATTCAGACAAATATATTAACTTTAAGTGCTTTCAAAAATTACCCACTAGTACCATTTCCCACAACCTGGATTCTAATAAGTCTAGTACAACATAGATATGAATATTATGTTTTCTGGCATGCTTGCTACATGTATATTACTAGGAATTTTGACTAAAAAATCTGACATTGAAAGTCTTAATAAACTTTTTATCGACAAAACTGTAAATTCTAAATAGTAAACTTCTTTGAAGTCAAGATTTTTTATAGTCAATATACATACAAACCATATATAAACATGTGCAAATATATTTGTGGATATCAGATACATATATATGTGTATATGTATATATATTTAGTCAATGTATTAGCTCTAAATTTAGTAGTAATTAAAATAAGAATACCAATATCTCTGCAATAAAAAGGAGAAGAAAAAACTTATACTGATAATACTATCATCACTATTTTTCAGAAGAGTTTGTTTGATTAGTTCAAAGCCAGATGTCAGAATCCAACATTCTGAGTCCTGGTCTTAAATTTTTATGAAAGTCCTCACAACTATCTCCAAATAGATGTTAAAATCCTTATAAAAGTATTCATTATAAACATTGTTCCTCATCTCTTTTCCTCATCACATTTCAGCCTTATTTCTCACCAAAATGATCATAAATATAAGTATTAAGACAAATTTGGTTTTATGACTATATAAAAAGTGAATTATAGGCCTTCAGTAGTCAGGGGAAAGGGGTTTGGGGGGAGGGGGGAGGAAGAGGCAATGAAGGGGAGCAGTTTAGACAAGAACCTAGTATAAAGGAACCATGGACATGGACAACAGGTGGGATTGACTTTGGGGGAAATGGGTGGGTGGGGTTAGGGACAGAGGGGAGCAAAAAGGGGATGGATGTAATACAACAACAATAAAATTGAAAAAGTGTGAATTATTGTAATAACTTTATTAAAATTAGTATTTTCATCTTAAAACATGCACTTTTAATGTAATAAATGAAAATATAAATGGTTCTTTTGTGAGAGCTCACAAATAATCATATTTTCTACTTTATACCTAGTGTAAAAAAAAGTTGGAAATGAATTACATTTATAATGTCTATAGTTTCTGAAATGACATTAAGTCATTTTACCAGGTCAGAAAATTGGTGTGTTCCTCTGCTTTTCCTTAGTTTCTATTATTAAAAATAGGAAATCTGATATATTCAATTCTCATCATTCCTAGCAGCACTATTCTGCTTGACTGTGGTGGAAATATCTTATTCTAGCAGAATTCTGTGGGTTTTGCCAGCAGGTTCCAATAAGTCAAGGCATTCATGGCAATGGATAAGTTACTCTCACTGTTGCAATTGGATTTAACTCACTGCACCTAAGTAGGACTAAATCTAAAGCCAAGTTGATGTCATCATTATGAAAATGTCAACCTTGTCCAGAAACAGGAGAGTATCCTCCTGTGGGTAGTAATAAGTATTTCCTATTAATGTTATATATTTTTCAATGATTTGAAAAATCTGCTTTGTTCTCCTTAATATTGAACACAGTCCAGGTCACATTGATGACCAATAAAAATCAACAAACTTGGAATTCTAATGCCAAACAACATTAGACTCACCCTGTTTTTGAGTTGGGATACAAATATGAGTTATTTAAGCAGATACTTTTTATATTACCAGAACCCTGGACTTGGAATCAGTGTTAGATTTAAGACTCAAATCTAGCACCACATATTCATCAACAATTGATTTAACTTCCTAATATTGTTTCTCATTGTTAATAAACATAATAATTTCAGCCTTGAAAAATATTTATGAGCCTCAATTGAGGTCTTTTTTGTCTATACAAATGAAAATTATTTTTATTATTAGTAGCAAGAATCACTTACAGGAGGGAAGTGTTTCCCACTTCAGTTTCCTATAGCTAAAGGACACAGGCATTTTTCACTTAAGTTGTAAATAAAATTACATGTTTCAATTCTTTATTATAGTCTCAACAAGTTATACTTCTATACAAGAGTCCTACTGTTCTTAAACATAAAGTTAATTTCTACTTCTCAAGAAATGAGAATATATGTAGATGTTACTTGCCAAGAATAGAGAGAATGATGGCCAACTGTGTCCCACTCTTACTTGGTTTACTAACCCTTCCAATCTAAGGAACTTTTAAAGTTTTTTAGAATAAGTTTTATATTTTATACAATGACAGAAAATGAAAATAATTTTTCAGGGTATACAGGATGCATGCAATAAATTGGCAAAATTTAAATAAAATAAACAACATACCACAAAAGTGTTATATTTTGAAATACATTTACTCTTATATGTAAATACATAAACGTCATTATTTTTTAAATTGTTCAAAAAGTCTCCATTTGTTACAATAATAGACTCAATTTGACTTGGGAGTCTTGAGCACATTTTCATTAACTTTTCTTTATCCATGGACATCATAATGTTTTCATCTTAGCTTTAACAGCCTCTTTATTGGAATGAGGTTGTTTATTAACTTCTCTCTCACAAATGCTGCATACATAATAGTCTAAAGGATTTGCATCTGGTGGCCATATTGCCTTTGACCAGAATTCAGGAACGCTGACACTGAGAAATTCTTGTACCTTTTTGGCATTACGTGCTGGTGTACCATCTTGTTGGAAGATAAAATTATGTCCATTTGCGACTTGCTTCATCCATGGTACCACTATTGCTCTCAAAATGTCAAGGTAAACATCCTGGGTCTTCATTGATGATCTCTTGGATTTCGTGTACAATATCTGGACTAGTGCAAACCTTGTGTACCTTTTGTGTTTTTCTTGTTGGTGTGGTGACATCAGGATCAGCATCATATAGCTTCTCCATGTTGTAAAGTGTACATGAAGGGATGTAATTGAAGTCTGCAATTTCCTTAGCAGTTAGCCTTGCATGCAGTCCAGAAATTATGTTTGCTCTAACATTGCATTCCTTCTACACGATGGTTGCTCTCAAAATTTAATACTTTCTGTATGAAACAATGATGTTAAATCATAACCTTAGAAACATAGTTTTTCAAAATTAATAAGAAGCATGTGAAATAAGGATATGCAAAGTTATTGCCAATTGATCATGCACAGCTGTACATCTTTATAGATTCAGCTGCATGTTATAGAAAACCCGGAGCTCCAGGACTTTACCTCTCCCATATGAGATGTTGAGAAGAACAGTCTAGAAAAAATGACAGTGCAATGGTGTGTTAAGCATCCTCCCTGAGTATCATACCATTATGGCTAATGTTTTACCATAGCCCTCATGAGCCAAGGTGACCAATAAATCTTTAGCAATTACATTTATTTTTACATAGCAGAATGTTAGAGGGGCAAGAAATGGGGTGTATCCTGTCCCCCATTCATTGCTTAAAGGAAATGTTCTGATCATATCAAAAAAGTTCTTAAGATTCCTGGTCAGGTAGCTAAATTGGTTATAGTGTCTTTCTGATATGCCACAGTTGTGGGTTAGGATTCACAGTCAACGCACATATAAGAATCAACCAATGAATGCATAGATAAGTGGAACAAATCGATGTTTCACTGTCTCTCTCTTCCACTCTTTTAAAAATCAGTTAAAAAAAAAAAATTAAGTTCTAAGAGGCAACTACTGTAGGAGAGAAAAGAAGGAGACCAAAGAGAAAAAAATCATTAAGTATGGTATCTAGTAAGCCAAGTGACAAAATTATGTCAAGGACATGCCTGTGTACCAGATAAGGACAAGAGGTTAACCTTTGGATATGGCCACATAAAACACATCCATGACCCTGAGAAGAGCAAACTTGATGCCATGATTTGTGCAAAATCCTGATGTCAGTGGATATAATAGAAAATGGTGGAAGAGAAATCAGAGGTTAGACATAGGGAAAAGTTTTCAAAGAATGTTGTAAGAGAAGAAAAACTGAGCAGTAGCTGCAAGGAGAGTGGAATAAAAGGATTTTAGTTAGTTAGTTAATTAGTTTTTCCTATGTGGGAAGAATAAGAGCAAGAGCATGTTTATACTCTATGAGCAGGATCAGCTTCATGGGCATGCACACAGGGTCTGGTGATGATGTTGTCATAAATTCTTAATAATTTTATCTTTGAATCTCTGTTTAAGAAATGGTCCATTGGGATGATGGACATGCTTGTGATCTGAGGAGATGCATGCTCTGAGGTATGTCTGCTGCCCTCCTCCCCTTCTCATCCCATTCTGTGATCACAATGCCCAGCAGGTAGACCCACAACACCCGGGAGTTCTGCAAGATTCAAAGAGTGGATAAAGAAAGAATGTCATGTTTATGACTAAGTTGGGTGGCTTTTAGGCAGCAGCAGAGGCCATGTTTCTCTTTAAAACAGAGTTGGCTGAGTGCAGAAGGAATGTAACAGCATTCTAAGAAACACAAATAGTCCAGAAACCATTCTCACCCTTCCTTCTTCCTGTCACTACCCAGTTACCAGCTGACCCTGAAAATGGTGACAATGAAGGAGAGGGAAGGATAGAACAGCCCATAATTGCTCTTTCAGTCCTTCTTTTCTCATCAGTGAGGCAAAATTTGAGAGCTTTCATACAATGTGACCACCAGGAAGTAAAATCAAAACAGCTGAGTTCACTTTGTGCAGTATTTTTACTGTGGTATCAATAATTGAATACATATGCACACACATACCATGAAAGGCAAATTTTTAACCAAGTGGTACATAATCTGATAGAAGGTAAAGCACTTGGGTCCTACCCATAGGTGCCAAAATAATTAGATTACTTGAAACTCATTTCCACTTTCCTGGAAGAGGGCAATATAAATGAGTTTGAGAAGAAACATTGCACGTGGTAAGATTTTCTTGACAAACTGTTGGGCAATATTTTAAGTGCA
This sequence comes from Noctilio leporinus, assembly GCA_004026585.1. NCBI lineage: Eukaryota > Metazoa > Chordata > Mammalia > Chiroptera > Noctilionidae > Noctilio > Noctilio leporinus. The sequence continues at coordinate 202,905 of PVIW01001908.1, read as the reverse complement.
CATAAATAAAATGATGATTTTGAAGCACAAGATGTTTTCTATGAACTACTAAACAATCATCTTCCCAAGTGTTTTTCATTAACTATATCTTTCTAATCTAATTGTTTCATGTTGTCCTAAAACAACTTTGACAATGGACTCAGGCAAGCAAAACAACCCAGTTATCTTTTTTTAGCAGAAATAGTACTTTTATCAGAACTTAGACAAGAGAGAACCATAACTGCAAAAACAATTGACATGTCATTTGTTTCTTTACCCAAACAATTCTAGTCTTGCACTACTATTCAGAGCCCTTGGTCAAAAAAATATTGCCTCATACTGAGAGTACCCAGTCTAAAATGTCCTATCTTTCCAGTCTCCCCTAATCACCATTCTGTAAGAGACCTGCTTCAAATTCCCCTTACCAAAACCCTCTTAGTGCCAGGGGCCATAGGCTGCCAGGAGGTAAATTATCTTTGTTTTGGACTGTCACTGGAGCTATGTTTTTGGTGGCTTCTTTGATAAACTTCAAAATGGATGCTTAAAATCTGGACCTAAAAACATACAAAAAAATGCTCAACTCAAGCTTATGTAATAAATAAAATGGACTTTTGAAGTTGATGCCTTCCTGCCTTCATTTTCGCTAGCAAGTAAGATAAATAATATAAAGGCCTATGTCACCTTTCTTAAAACTTACAAAAGTTGACCAGCCTGTGAATCCAAAGGTCACTGGTTTGATCCCCAGCCAGGGCAACATAGCCAGGTTGCAAGCCAGGTCTCCAGGCAGGTCTGTAGCTGGAGGCAGGTGAAAGGCAACCATACATTGATGTTTCTCTCCCTCTCTTCCTCTCTCCCTTCCCCTTTCTCTGAAAAATAATAAATAAAAATCTTTAAATTAAAAAAAAATACAAAAATTGAACTGGGAGAAAAAAATGAAGATGAGATTGTTTTCAGTACACTTTGAAAACTAGCTTGCCTATCAGGTAGAAATTTACCAATATTTGTCTCTAATGCAGATTCAATTTTGAATTTGTCATGTAATTAGAATAGTTCCTAGCCCCATGGTGAGGAATAAATGAGAACTTCTGTTAATGTTACTACTTGTCTTCAAATAACTTGTATCTGAATTTCATAGGCTGGAATTAGGATCTCTCATGTGATCCATGTTCCTTTGTAATAAAGAACAGTGGTTCATACTGCTTGGGAAAGGAAATCACGGAAAAAACTTTTTTTTAGAATGTCAATTGGAAATGCTGGCTCTGTAGGGTCGATTTCATTATCGTGTTAGAAACACTTTTGCCCCGAGTGCTTCTCTTGGTCCTGATTCTTAATTGTTGTTGTTTTGCGGTGTAAAATATTGATGACATTGGTCAAAAAGATTGACAGCGGCATGAATTGTTATTAACCAGACTGTTGGTTGCAGCTTACATTTCAATACACATCAGGATGAAACAGAAGCCTTAGGGGAGAGTGTCCTTTTTCATTCTCTCTTCCAAATGGGCAAAAATTAACCCATTCATGGCTTTCTTTGTAATTTTCCTTTTCCTTTGAGCAATTAAAATGCCACTCATTGATTTTTACCTTGAAACATAAAATGACTCATTGCTTATCAGTAAATGAATCATTTATCACAGTGGGAAATTATCCAGGAAGGTGGTAATAACCAGATGCAACAATTCTCAGGTCAAGAGCCAAGGGAAGGGTTGGGGGCCCTCACCAGGTAGCTCAGTTGGTTAGTGTTGTCCTCATATGCCAAGGTTGAGGGTTTGATATCCAGTTAGGGCATAAACAAGAACCAGCCAATGAATGAATAGGTAAGTAGAGCAACAAATTGATGTTTCCCTCTCCCTTCCTGTCTCACTAAAATCAATCAATCAATTCATCAAGGACCAAGGGCAGGAAAAACTATTAGGTGGAGAGGGTACTGAACCTCAGGGATGTTAAGGGTAGCCTTAGAATGAATTTTTTTTTTTTTTTTTTTTTTAAGAGCAAAGGAGAAGAAAGAAAGATTACATCAGAGCAGCAAGAAAGCTGCTCCCTCTCCACATACCCTAGAAGACACACTTTTGAAAGTGGAAAAATCCATTGCGTAGTCAAAACCTTTTGGGAAACATTCATCACTCTGTCTTTGGGCAGCACTGATATCTGACTATTAAAGCTTCCTCTGAATGGTCTTATCATTTGTGGCTCCTTTAAAAGTTTATCCATATGGCACAAATTAGTATGGATTATGTTCACATCTGTGTGATTATTTTTGTGAATGTCATTTATAATTAATACTGTGAACTGAGGAGCAATAGTGGTGTGAAAGATAGAAACTACACATCCGAGGAGTGAAAAAGATGTCACCCTACAACCTGATGCTTCTGTTTTTCTTCAGATGCCATCTCAGTCTTACAAAATAAATAAGTCTGAATCTTTTTGATGGTATTTCTAAGAATGTTAGTCAAATCAATTACTATGATCAATTTTAAGTCACACAATGATTTGTAAAATAGTATAAGCTTCTGACTCTCTGACTGGTAAACTAGTGAATTTTAGTCTAGTTAAAGCTGTGGGTATTTGGTATGGTTATTATAATGAGCTGCGTAGCAAAATCATCCCCAAGAATGTTAAAATCTATATTGTCAGGTGCTAAACAGGAAATGAGGAAGTGGGGCCAGAGGATCTCTCTGTGGAACAGGTTCTATGAATGATTGTGAGAGACAAAGCTTGTTGAGTTCGATGCCTACCCCATTTTTAGTTTATTCTTCTGTGCTTAAATACTTAGCTGTATAATATTCAGAAACATATCATCTTCTATATTTGTTCTTTGAAACAAATCAAAATAGCAAATAATACAGAATATACAAATACTAAAATGCACACCATCCCCATTTCCTCTACACAATTCATTCAACCTTCTTATGGATTTGTGGTTAATCTTTCTTAATTTATCAACTTTATGGATAGACTTCTCTTTCTGATTGGTTAAAATACAATTTATCTACAACTCTCCCCTCCCATTCCTCTTTTATCCCATTCTTCATACTATATATAATTACTTGAAATTCATATTGTATTTGTTTGTAATTTATAATGTATTCTTAAATGTTCAGTCTTATTTTATAAACTTTAACAAAATATTTAGATTCCTAACTTAGTAAGATGAGAATTTTATAAACATACTCCCTCCTTCCATTTTCTCTCCCTTTCTAGCTTTCAACTATCTGCCATTTTTTCACTTTCACAGGATAAATTACTTTTCTATTATATTTATAACCACAAAATATTGCATGTTTTGTTTATAGATTAATTTCAAAAGAAAAATTTTAAATCAATGGACAACATTTACATTATTAGGACTATATAAACTTTGGTTAATAATTGAGGTTTCAGAGCCACAATCTGTGGAAGTCAAGGAAATGTTTCAAATACACTCTTTTCCTTGAACAACACTAATTGCTCAGACCCAGTCCATGTTTTAGTTTGCTTCACATTTGGACCATAATTCTTTAAAAACATTTTTCTTGTATTTTTAATTACTTATATCTTATTATGTGAATAATCATATACCATATGCCTTCTTCCCATGAACTATATAATGTCTTTACTCAAGGTGTTAAAAGCAAAAATATGAATAATAACAATTTCTTATTCATTCTCCCCATCACCATTACTATTTAACATTTAAGTTGAAATCGATTGACTCTTTCTACCTTAAATTGAATATGTCATATTGGTTGGACTATAAGTTTTATAATGCATTACTTAAATTTTATATGACTTTTTACCAGCTGCATTCTTGTGTGTGTGTGTGTGTGCGCTACAAGGCTCTCATTTTGCTTTTTTTTTTTTTTAATTTTCTTATTTATTTTTAAGATTTTTTTTATTTTGCTTTTTAGAGAGGGAGAGAAACATCAGTGTGTGAGAGATACACCACCTATTGGTTGCCTCTCACACACTCCCAACTGGGGACCTGGCCCACAACCCAGGCATGTGCCCTGATGGGGAATCAAACTAATGACCTTTTGGTTCTCAGGGAGACGCTCAATCCACTGAGCCACACCAGCCAGAGCTCCTTTTGCTTTTAATTATTAAACTACACTGAATTTTTGTGAAGTCCCATAATTATTTGACTTTCTTCTAGATGCTGTTTTCTTTATATCAGTCAAGGCTAGTTGTTCTCTAAGCCAGAGGAACTATTACCACAGAATTTCCCTTTCTGGTGTTTTTGAATTGGAATAACTGTTTCCTGGACCAATTTACTGATGCTTCTTGGTTTTCAAACTAATTTTGCTGAAATAATTTTTTAAAATTTTTCTAAGAATATATGCATATGAAAGCATTTTTTAAATCCTTACATGGGTACATATGCCTTACCCTTGATTCAAGTTGTTATGAAAATGTCCTTCCCCTAACTGGCTGAAATGATGAAATGACTCCTCCTTTCATACTAAGCAAAAAGTTAACACCACTCGATGGCAAACAATTCTTCATGGCATTTCTACATGTGTGCAACAACTGTTGTGCTAGAATCTCTTCTAAAGCATGCCCATGTATCAACCAGCCTGAAAGGACAGCCATAATGTCTATTCAGGGTAGAGGGCAAACTTGTTTCCTGACCAGCCCTGTAAAGATATTGCCTTTCTGGAGGCAGAGCTTGGACAGGTTTGCTAACCATTTCTATTGAAACTAGGGTTTTCCTAAGCTTAGGGTTCCCAATGGTGTCACAGACCCACTATGTGTGCAGCATCCACATGGCCACTCCTCATGACTGACATTGGACTTGGGGAACAAAGGACACATATTTAATGTGAAGCTCAGGCTACCTACTGTGTCATTGTAGTAACATCCCAGAGTTTCATGTCTGCTATGGTCTGTTTGTATTCTTTCAGAATTTATGTTTTCAAATGTAGTCCCTGATGTGATGGTATTAGGAAGTGAGGTCTCTGGGAGGTGATGGGGTCATGAGGATGGAGCCCTGATAATGGAATTATTGACCTTATCAAAGAAACTCCAGAAAGTCTCCTCATGCATCCCACATATGCCAAGATCCAGAGGCTGGAAGTCTGATGTCAAGATAACACCATGTTTAGGTTCTGCTGAGAGCTGTCTTTCGGGTCACAGGTAACCAGTCATTCTATTATCATTAATGAAATTCCTGTAGGTTAACATGCACAGGGTAAAATGTCAGATTCTTCACAGGTCCTGACTTCACACTACTTAAATACATTCTGATTTCCCATTTGGCAACACATCAAACTACAGAGGTTTTGGGCTGCAGCTGGCTATTGACATTTTTTTCCTTCACTTATCCTGATCAGAATTCAAGACACCCTCATACTGAATTCCAGGTTTAAAGCAGTCTTTTCATAAAACTTAAATGTATTTTTATATTATTTTCCTGCACAAATATTGCTCTTAAGAGTATGACACGAGACTTATACTCTTCTACTGATTTCCTTTTTCTTTGTTTATATAATACTTTTGTTGATTTCTTCTTGGATGCTTTTATGCTCTCCTCATTTACACATAGTCTTATAAAATCCTAAATGATATATCCTGGTGTGTTAGTCCATATCCAAGACTGATGCTTAGAAAGCATTAGTCTGTCCAAAAATAAAGTCCATCCATGCTTAATATAACAAGAAAAGTTTGCGCAACATTGATGTGACCTGGCAGCCAAGAAGAGTGAACTAGAATGTACATGCATGAACAATGACAACTTCACTGTACTAGTCAGTGGGGGTGGTAGACACCATTGAGTGAGCATGTGTACCATGTGGCTGTTGCATTCAAAATGACTGAGCTAGTCAGGCAACACATTTGTATGAAATTTTGTGTTAAGTTTGAACATTCCTCTGAGGGAAGTATCTGAATGATTTGGAAGGCCACAGCTATGGCAACTTATGATTGGCAGCTGCATCATGACAATGTACCTGCTCATTCATCATGTCTCATGCAGATGTTTTTAACAAAACATCAAATAACCCTGCTGATTCAACCCCACTACAGCTCAAATTTGGTGCCCTGAGCTTTCCAGCTTTTCTTAAAACTAAAATCACCTTTGAAAGGTAAGAGATTTCAGACCATCAATGAGATTCAGGGAAATACAATTAGGCATTGGATGGCAATTGGGAGAACTGTGTTAAAATCCCAAGGTGCCTACTTGGAAGGGAACTGAGGCATCATTGCCCTCTGTACAATGTGTATTATATCTTCCTCAATAAGTGTCCCTATTTTTCATATTACATGGCTGCATACCTCTGGACAGACCTTTTATATATATATATATATATATATATATATATATATATATATACACACACACACAAGTAGGTTTATAGGTTTGAGTACACAAAACTCAGGGATTATTCTCATATTATTATTATTTATTCTTACACATTATACAAGATCTGTCCCAAAAGTATCAAGCTAGTATCAATATAATTAAAAGTTTGTGTGGCCAATATTTTTGGGACAGACCTTGAATTTTTCCATACTAACTGTAAAGCTTTTTGCCCACTCTTGTATGTATGTATGTATGTATATGTGTGTAGGTGTCATGTATATGTGTATATACATGGTTAAGAAGTCCTAAGTCATCAGGCATTTTAACTAAACAAGAAACTGGAAGTGAAGAGTGCCAGTGGTGGTAATCATAGGGTGGATGGATGTACTATTGGGTAGGACATGTATTGGTACTAGAAAATAATTAGTGTGGCTTCCCATGTCACTGGCATAAACACACAAACAGGAAGGTCCAGATCTTTTCTGACCTGGCAGGACCCTGGTTTTCTACTAGAAACATAAGAAGATCATATTATAGGGCAGTCCAGGGAAACATATGGGATGGGGGCTTAGAACCCTTATGAACTTTAATATAACTCTATTCTGTACATTAATGTATGGAAATGTATTCTTTATCTTATATAAGCACTTGGCATCATTTAATTGCAGTCCAAGTTTCCCATTTCTGTGGAACCCTCAGCCAGCATATGGGTCTTTTTCATTCATCCTGTTCCACATTCTGTCAGCGTTGTTGAGCTTGTCCACACCAAACTGTGGTTTTGTTTGTAAATATAGAACTAGTATCCTTTTCAAAATATCTGCATTTTATTAAATATTCTTTAATCAAATAACAAAGGACAATTTGTTATATAGTTCTATTAAGGTAATGATGCAGTTTTCAGAGCCAAAGTTTACTAAAGTGTTGGAGTCCATCAGAAACACTGGTACTTGTGCAGCATAGTCTCATACTCACACAGCCATTGGGGTAACTATGAGTATAATCATATGTCAAGAAGAATCACCAAGTAATTTATTTAAACAATGGCTACAATTATGCTGTTCCATTTACTGTGTCTCTAATAATTTAACCTATAGCATTTCATTCATGATATTTAATCAATACATGTAAATCACTTCGGGGACCTATTATATCCCTAATTCATTAATCTACTTGGGCAAGAGGCAATAATATAAGAAGATTCTCTTGGTTGAGGTCATAAAAGAGGATGGGTAGAATCAAGTTTCATTATCATAAGTCCTTGAGAAGTTGTAATAATCCAAACAATAAATGTTCCTTTTGGTTGCTATTTTTAATCCAAGCAATTTTTCATTTAGATATAGTTTGTGTGAACTTAAGAACATATACATAGTGCTCATTATTAGTTTCTGTACTACATGGTAGTTTCAGATAGAAAATACAAAATAAACATATTTGTTTCTTTCAAAGGTCAAATGTCTTATTTATCATAGAATATAGAGGGAAAGTTTGCAGTAAAATTTTATTTGTACCAGTCATCAATAGGAATTTGGTTTATGCTTGCACAATAAGAAACCAATGAAATCAGCTGTTCTATTATGACATAGCATAAAACATCCTTTTCCTTAGGCTTTCGTTATAAGCTAATTTATTAGAGGTCTAAAATAGATACAAATTAAGTTTAATACAATGTGATGCAGGCCAATCATACTACTATTGTATTAAATTGACATAAGCAGAATCATTTATAAATAAAAGAGTATGCCGCAGTATTCCAGAATTTTTGTTATGATTTGTAGCAGGGAAGAACAATGAGACATTGTATGATTTAGAGTTATTTTTATCCTTTTGCTGCATAATCTATATGCTGGACTATACTTGAATTGCATAAATTTACTGGTATTATTTGTAGTCTCATTAATGGATAAATCCAAAATGAGAATGTTCATAGGTATATCTAAATCACATGAATCTGACTTCCACAGCATAGATCCCACAACATAGAGGATGGTCAAATTGTTAATACTTCATATAGGTTGCAGGATTTTTCCATGCATTATCTGCCTCACTAACACCACTTCTCTAATGAAAAAGTAGCGCTAATTAAATGCATATCAAAAGAATAGAGTTCTACCCACATGAATTAACTGATCTTTTTCTAGTGAATGCCCAATAAGAAATGACTATTTAAATAAGTTATATTTCATCAACACATGGATTTCTATACAACTGAAAGAATGAGAATGATTTATATGTACTAAAATGGAAAGACATCCAGTATATATTGGCAAGAAAAGCAAAGTATAACATAGTGAATATTAAATAATTACATCATACAATGTTGTATATTATGCACATATGAAAAGGACAACATAAAAATTAATAGGTATTTTATTTCCTTATAGTTACACAAAGAAATCTAGGGTGAGAATAAAATTCAATAAAATAGACATGGAGAAAGAAGAATAAGTGACACACAGGTTCATCTCTTAAGGTTGTGTCAAGGAGAGAAAGTTGTATTTGACTGAATTACTTTGATTAAATTTATTATTTTCTATTGAAGGATATGAACAACTTAAATCATAAACACAGATAAACATATATCTTTCATCAGTATTTAAACCATAATGCACCTCAGAACTAAAAGCCGGTGATTTGACAGTGATTAGGGATTCAAACACAATTCACATCATATAAAAACAGATTGAATTAAATGGAACAGCAGATCACCCTGACTTTACTCCAGCTCCTGCTCTAGATAATTTGTCCCTGTGCAGGTAGAAAAAATGAAAATTAAAAGTGACCACCTTGCTAGACTGGTGTCTCCATGACAAATAGAATTATTTACAAATCTCTTTGAGATTAAAAAGAACATAACCAGTTAAAGAAGAAAACCTAGTTTAAAAAATGAAACTTGGCTGAAAACAATCCTAGAACAAGATTTAAAGGAGCTCTAAAAACCTTTACTTTCTTTTTGACCCTTTTTCCAGATGGACTTGCCCATCAATAGTCAAAATGGCCCTCAGTTATGAAATGCCCCACCATAAATTGTTATATTTTTCTTCTCATAATAAAATCTTTTCTGTTAAACTAAAAAAATTGAATTTTCCTTAGCAGCTACTGTCTTTTGTCAAAAAAAAATTTTTGTTTAATGTAGAAAAAGAAGAAGAAAATCTTTGTCTTAGCCCAGGCATGAGATCCTATTACTATTGAATACATCATGGTAGAATGTCTAGTTCTATGGAACACTAATGCTAACTCATGCTAAAAGGTTAATAGGTTTGTTTAACTTAGTGTTTTCAGGCTTATTAGGCAGTGTTTAGACATTACACATTATAATTATTAATTATGTCTCAATGAAGGAAAGAATTATATTCCTCCAAATATTTCCAAATTGGTATTTATTTTAATCCTTATTAATTTTGCAAATAGAAAAACTAATAACATACTATAAAGAATTGTGTGCATAATACTAGTCATCTAAGTTCATATCAACATAGAGCTTTTAAAATAGTTTGAGCAAATGGCTAAGAAAAAAGCACTTATATTTGTTTAATTACCAAGTTCTAACTAGGAATTATAAGAATAACTGAATACTGTGCAAAAATATTGATTTTGGACTTCCTTTTTACCCAGTATCTATAGAATATCATAAAAATTCAATGCAGCATTATTTTTGCAGCTTGCATCTAAAGATTCACGAACTTTAAAGGACATTCATCATCCATCCTCTTGAACATTTATGTTCCAATCTATAGCAATGTAATCTCCTTAGGAGTTTGGACTCATAATTTTCTCTTAGAAATTCTACTGAAACAAGCCTGCTTTATCATCGAGCTTGAATCTTAAACAGTTTCTCTTTCAAATACTAACCATGGGTTATTAACTTAAATGTTCCCTTTGTGGTTCCATCAATGAAGCCTTATAAGTATGATTTCTAATTATATCATAAGGTTGATAATGCTTTTATTTGAGAAATAAAATAAAATAAAATAACTCAAGCTTCACTTTTTATAATATAAAACATCAGTGGGGAAGGTAACAGTTTCATGACTCAAATGCATTTTTATTTTAAAACAAATCTGTGAAAAATATATATAAGTATGTTGAAAGCATAATATTTTATGAGAGAAAATATATTCAAATATCAGGCTGAGAGGTTTGTATCTCAGATTATTTACTCACCATGTAACCATTTAATTAAACCATTTTCTTTTTCCAAATTATACTTTCTTCCTCCTTTATTTTAGGATAATACCAATTTTGTATCTTTTGCATGAGGTTAAAATGAATATATATATATATATATATATATATATATATATATATATATTCTGTGTTTTTATAAATAAGCCTAGCATTGTATAGAGTGAGTAAGAGTTACTCAATAAAGACTAGAATATTCAAGGCTCTGGCTGGTGGTACAGTGAATAAGGTGCCAGCCTGCAAACCCAAAGGCCTCTGGTTCAATTCCCAGTCAGGGCACATAACCAGGTTGCAAGCCAGGTCCCCAGCCGGGTACATAGCTGGACACAGGTGAAAGGCAACCATACATGGATGCCTCTCTCCCTCCTGCCTCTTTCCCTTCCCCTCTCTCTAAAGATAATAAATAAAATCTTAAAAAAAAAAAAAAGACTAGAATGTTCATATATAAAGTCTAGAAAATTTAAACAATATTCATTTGTTTTAGAAATATAACTAGATTAAGTTTTGGTTATGTATTCAATAGAAAGAAATAGCCTTGCCAAACATTTACTTGGAATTTAAATGTTATTCTTATTCTAAATGAAACAGTGCTCCCAATCCCAGGTCACATTTTCTATATTTTATCACATACAACATTAATCATTTAAGTTAGAATTAACTCTTCAAATGTTTTAACATCAAAAATGTCCAAGTGATAAGCCACCAGCTAAAATGAGGCAGCAAGGACTAGATTTATGCTTTTGCTTGAAATTAGTAAAAACAAACAACAAAAATGGACAAATTGTATAAAGCAGTAGAATTCACATTTTTTGGACATCGGGGAGTAAAGGGGTAGAAGATGCTAAATCATGAGAAGGAAACCAGGTGAGCCTACACATACCCAATCTTTATTTGTGAAGAGACTTTAAAGACCATGTTCTGGGAGGGAGATCAAGACATAGGCTGATAAAGTTCACAGAGCAGAGCCCTGGAGGAGAGAGTGCACAGAGAGCACTGGTAATCTGCAGACTCCTATCAGAGTCACCACCTTGGATGGGTTGGTGAGTGTGGGAGGCAAGAACTGCTTAAAAGGATTGCAAGAAATAACCTGGAATCATATCCTACCAGCAAGACTGGGAAAGTTTAAATATTTTAAAAAGGCTGGAGTAAGGTCCACAAAATGATCTCACCAAAGCAGTAAAAAAAAAAATTAGCCTAACACTAAATACTGTTTCAACCTGGCAAGGTTTGAGTGTAGGAACTGATAGGGCTAAGCAAGTTTTAAATCTGTTAACTGTATCTCAGAACAAGTCTGTAAAATATTTAAAGAAATATCAACATATCTAACACCGCACAAGATAATATTCATAATGTCTGGCATGCCATTAAAATTTACCAGACATGCAAAAAGGCTAGAATCCATAATGAAAAAAATAATCAGTCACTCAAAACCAACCCAGAAATGACTTCAATGATAGAATTAACTAGTAAAGACATTAAAATAGTTTCTATAACTGTATTTTATATGTGCAAAAACTTACAGAAGAGATTGAACATGTAGAGACATGAAAGATACATTGATAAAACAAACCAGATCAAACATTGAAAGATGTTTAGTTGATCATCTTGGCCCCAGAATTTTAAAATAAATACAGTATTGGCCCTTGTTGGTATGGCTCAGTGGATTGAGCATTGGCCTGTGAACCAAAAGGTCGCTAGTTCGATTCCCAGTCAGGGCGCATGCCTGGGTTGTGGGTCAGGTCCCCAGTTGAGGATGCCAATGAAAGGCAACCACACACATGTTTCTCTCCCACTGTATCTCCCTCCCTTTCTCTCTCTAAAAATAAAGACATAAAATTGAAATAAATAGATAAACAAATACAATATTGTAGATATAGCTAAAGCTTACTCCACCTTCTCAACTTCTCAACAGGTCTGTCCCTATTCCCAGAGCTGACCACAGTTTGCATACCATGCCCCATAAGTTCTAACTGCCATTTCAATACTTGCCAATCTGCAAGTCCCTGTACCAGTAAATCTTTGCCTGATGACTGTCTTTTAGCACTCTCCCTGCCTATACTTGAAGGGCAGAAATAGTCTTATTTGGCAATTAAGTGTCTAGATATTTAGCAACCTTATTCAAGGTCATCAAAAACAAAGGAAGTGTGAAAAACTATTTCAGCCAAGAGGAGTCTAAGGAGATATGAAAACTAAGTGTAATGTGGTGTCTTGGATGGGACCCTAGAACAGGAAAAGATCTGAATAAAGAATGGGCTTTAGTTAATCATACTATATCAATATCGGTCCATTTATTATAACAAATGTACCATATTAAGGTAATATTATTAATAGAGGAAACCAAGCCTGTAGTAGAACTCAGTATTATTTTTGCATTTTTTGCATTAAAAGTGTTCTAATTTAAAATTTAAAAATATTTTAATTGAAAAACTACAGAATAAAACTAAAATTCAAATATATTGGATTCCTCTTCTAAAAACCTAGAGTATCAAAATGCACATATCATTTTTGATTCATTACTAAAGCTTCTCTTTTATCTTATAAAATAATTTAAATAATCTGCTATATTCCAAAAGTGCATATTTAAGAATGCAAACTAAACCTGACTATAACTAAACATTGTAATTTTCCCAAAGTTTAGAAACTAGAGCACCTCTATAAATACCTTGCTTTGTGATTGGCTGATTAGCATTTATTTTGGCACTTAAAGATCATTTTTCATGTGATCATATGATAGTATTATCCATTCAGAAATGAATCCTCCATGCTGGTTATCAGAATCCATAACCTGCAAGCTGGTTACCAAAAACATTAGAAATGGGAGATGTGCATTTATATCTTGGGCTTGCCACTTACAATTATGTTATTCTTGAATAGAAGTCAAAATATTTATATTTTAGTTGGTTCTTCTGTACATAAAAAATAGTAATACTTACACAAATGGATTTAACATTTATTTGAGGCAATATACAATAATCATGTGTTTGACCATTAAATATTACAATTATATTTGAATAAAAAAGCACCTGAGCTGCCTCTGTCTTTCTACACAACCTTTGAGTTTCTTTGATGTTGGTCATAGCAGCAGAAAATGTGGAAAACTGTGAAAACCAAAATGGTTGATTGATTACACTAAAAGAACATAGACTACAAGCTGGAGAAAATATATCTCCAGAAATTGGGAAATGGAGAGAACATAAAGTAACTGAGAAGGAGAAAATTCTGAGATGTTCTAAATTAAATTACAACAGCTGGAGAGTGAGAGAAAGACAGAATTGTTAGTCTGTTAATGGCTCTGGACCACCTAACAAGACTGCTAACATTCCTTCTGTGTCTTCTGGAACTTTGGAGTAATTCTGAGGTGGTCATTTCTGAAGGTTATGTTAACCAGTCTCCATTAAACTCCAGGAGCCTCCGCTTCTTGTTTACATGTATGTTTACCAGATTATAGCCCTATCTCACAGCTGTCCCAGTTCATTTTCTCCCTCGTTTTGCCTACTTTTACAAATTGAGACAATGAACATGTTTGTTTTTTCCACCTAGCCATATTGCTGGTAGTTTAGACCCCATACCCTATGACCAGTCTTATATTTGACTAGTATTTATTTTGGCTCAATAAAGCCTTTCTTCAAAAAAGACTTTCAGCCATGAAAGTTAAAATTTTTGTTTAGCAGAAGAAGGAAACAGGTGGGGGGGGGGGTTGGGGGGAGTACACAGAGAGAGGAAGAAATATAAAAGTGTGGCAGCATCTGCCTTTTATTGAGATGCATAAAAATGAGAAAATGTCACAGGAGTCCTTGCTGTTAAATGACTATTTCACAGGCATAAGATTTTTTATCTGAAAAGCATAGTTATAGTACCCACTCGAAGTAGCCTTTCTTTCCCCCTGTTGTATCACAGGAAATTAGACTTTTCTCAAAAGTAATCCACACCTGAGTAAAGGGTTACATGTGTTCAGCACACTATATGTCACCTCTGGAAGGGATAAACACCACTTATATTTAGAATCCACTCACTCAGAGGAGCCTCATTCACAATTTCCAGTTGGCTGGCCCTGCTAAATAGTATTACAAGTCATGAGTCATGTGGCCGTTGGTCCAATTATGACCCATCACATGCTTTGTGCACAAGATTAAAAGTATTGAATGCTCATCTCATTTCATTTTCACTGAATAGGTATAAAGGTAGCATGAGGTAGCATGAGACACTCTAGATAGCATCTTGATTGTAATACATCCACAATTCAAGGGGAAAGATGTTCCACATAGATGCACAAACTTATCATCAACATACAGCCCTGAAAATCGCACAAATGAGGATTCTGAATGGAGTGGGGTCACTTTTGACTCAGCAAGCAAAAGGGTCACATGCAAAATGGGCATCCACCAATTTGCGAGCTTCATTTAACACATATGAGAAAGCATGTGGCATAATTGTGTTGCTCAAAGAGAAGGCGGGGCTTTGGATGGCCATTCTTCTAATTGGAAAAAAGAAAAGAAAAAAGAAAAAGGAAACATTTGTTCTCCTCTAGCAGATGTGATCTCATGTTGCCACAGGAAATAGGAGGCCTTAGGAAATGTCTTCCCATGAAGGCAGGTTATTTATACACTTTAATACATGGTCCAAGCCATTTGCTTTTTTTTTTCTGTTACCTTATGTTTTTCTTTCCTTCCTTTCTTTCTCTTTCTTTCTTTCTTTCTTTCTTTCTTTCTTTCTTTCTTTCTTTCTTTCTTTCTTTCTTTTTTTAGGTCAGGACTCTGTCCCTCCACCTCTTTCTTATATCTCTATATATCTGTATCTATACATACCAATATCTATATTTATCTACCCTTTCCTCTTTGTCAACCATCAGCTTGTTCTCTGTATCTACCAGGTCTGTTTCTATTTTATTTTTATTCATTTATTTTGTTCTTTTTTAGATTCCACATATAAGTGAAGTCATATGGTATTTGTCTTTTTGGGTCTGACTTATTTCACTTAATACCCTCTAGGTCCATCATATTATTGCAAGTGGCAAGATTTAATTATTTTTATGGCTAAGTAGTATTCCATTGCATATATGTACCACATCTTTTTTATCTATTCATCTATCTATGGACATCAGGTTGCCCCTAAGTCATTTCTGAATAAGCCTACACCCATATAAGGATGATAACTCAATGATGGCGTTGTGAATTATTTTACTTTTTATTCATGTCAATTAAGAGTGTCACACTGAATATGTGACTTCTTCCTAGCATTTTGTCTATATCGCTATTTTGGTACTTCTCATTTTTTTACCTTATAATATTGCTTTATATATTCTAAGAACCTTGCTATTTATTATGTAAACCAAAGAGACCTAGCTATCTCCTTTGTGTCTCAAATATCTAGCATAGTACATATCTAAGAGACAGCAAATAGCTGATGATTATTCTTACTTAATAACTGAGTAAAATGATTGCAACCAAACATAGCTATTCCATGATTCTTTGATCGAGGTTTCTTAAACTTTGTCAGATAGTGAAGTCTCCAAATTGTAGCTACACTAATCAAACTCATTGAAGGAATAAAGCAGGCAAGTAAATTCATACTCATGTAACAAACTTTTGTGACTTGCAGCATATCTGTAACATATACATAAACATACATACACGTTCATTTCTTTTTTTTTCTAGTCAGTATATGAACATCTTTAAGCAAATTCATGCAATATGACTACACTTGGAAAAAGAAAAACTCTGATTATTTGTCCTCCTTCTGACAGTGAGATTTTATAGCCCCAAACTATTTCTTTAGTTCCCTTGCAGTTGAGACAAGAAAAGCTGGCAGGTGCCTGAGGGCGTGTCAGAGTTGAAGGGGGACTGTAGTGTCAGTGTTTATCCCCTTTTCTCACTTTGGACTAACAGCAGTGGTAAGAAATATTTTTGATAAGTTAAACCTGTCATATTTTAAATACCACATAACAATTCTGAGTTATCCAAGCACTGATCTGTAGGGCATCACACAGTTTATGCTTAAGGTTATTATTTCAAGAGTGAAGTAAGAAAACAACAGCTATGAAAAGGACACGTCAAAACACCAACAATAGATGTGACCTCAGTCACTGATGCTTCATCTAGAGAGAGTCCTTTTGGGGAGAGAATTGATGGTGCCCGATACCAACAGGTGTAAGGGGAAGTAATAGATTTGTCTGTGATTGAGGCAATGTTGTTAAGAAGTGGTTGCTTTGCTCCAACCTCCATCTTCTTTTCACATCCATCTTCCCTCCTTGGGGATGCATTTGCAAATTGATCCATTCCAGGTACCCCTGGGGAGGTCCAAGATGGCAGCAGCTAGGGGGTCGCTGACCTTGCCCCTGCCTGTGTGCAAAGTCAAATATGCACGTATATGGAGAGGAATTACTCCTGTCAGATCCTGTCTGACAATTAAGCATTACATGAACAGCTTCCGACAACAAACAAGAGAAAGACTAAACAGAGAGGCTGGGAAGCTGCAGGAGCCCTTCAGAAGCTGCCAGACCTGCCTGGGCCAGACGAGCCATGCGCGCCAGAGTTAAGTCCTTCTTACCTCCACGGGCCTTTATTTGAGACTTCAGCCTCCCTTCAGGATCACCGAAGCTCAGTCACAGCTACACTGATGGCAGCCGCTGGCCTCTGAACAAGGGGAGCAGGACCAGCAGGGCGCACCACACAGGCCTGGTCAGCCCGCCGGGAGTGGCTCGGGCAGCGGGCCAGCGCCCACGGGCTCTTGTACTGCAGGCCCGCGGTGTCTGTTCTCCAGGTCACGGGCTCCAGAAGTGCCCGCAAGATGCCAAGCAGCGTCCTCAAAATACCCACAGAAGCTACACAGAGGCAGCCTCTACATGGGATCATTTTCTGTCAACCAACAAGAGAGGGGGTGGGGAAGCCTTGGGAGCTCTCTGGGGTAGAGTGGCTGTGGTTCAGTTCCCCTCCAGCTCCACAGGGAGGGTGGGCGCCATCCAGTGGCTCTGGCAAGACTGCTGCCCTGCCCAGAGCTCCCTGACATGTCCCTAGGTGCATTTGGGCTCTGTTGTGTATTGTCTCAGCAATGAGGAGTCCATGGAATCCTCAGCCAGGCCAGTGGGGCATTCTGGAGAGGGAACAACCTTCACATGCTGCTCCCTGCAGAGGAAGGGGACAGGCCTTCTTTTCCCTGATGATCTGTTCCTAAATGCGCTCCTCATGGAAAAGGCACCTTCATACTGACTCTCTCCCCCATGGGGACGCTCCAGGGCCTGACAGCTCAAGGCTCTGCTGGCATTATCCCAGCTGCTGGGTAATAAAAAGCCCATTGTTCCTCAAAAATGAACCAGGGCAGCATTTATTCATGTTGACCTCAGTGCATTGTAGCTGCCACTAATTACCAATCATACTACTCTTCAAGCCTTTTTTTTTTTTTTTTTTTCCTGAGGAGTGCTAGCCTCCCTTAATCTCTTCTCTTTATTAAATGATTCCAAGTGCCCTAATTGCTATCTGTCTTCATTATGGCTTTTAAAGCCCTTTGTCAAAACGGTTTTTCAGCCTCTTATTTTAAAGCCTTTAAATTTTAAAATGTTGTGTATTTATTTATTATTAAATGTATTGGGGTAACATTGATTAATTAAAAAATTAAATAGTCATTCTTGTTTTTTAAGAGAAATAATATCAATTTTATTGTGCAAAAATTATCATTTTTATAGGCACATTTTAAACCTGTAGAAAATTTTTACAAATCATTTTTTATTATAAAGTGTAAGGACAAATAAAAATTAAAAATAATGAAAGTAATCACTTTCCCCACCTTTTAAAAAATTTATTTTCCTTTTTAAATTATAGTGCACATACAATATTATGTGATATAGGTATACAACAGTGATTCAATGTTTATATATCTTACAAAGTGATAGCTATGATAAATGCAGTAGTCATCTGTCAATGTACAACATTCTTACACTATTATTTATATTCTCTATCCTGTACAACATATCTCCATGACTTTTTTGTTTTATAACTGGAAGTTTGTAACTTAATACCATTAAATTCTTAAAGAGGCCAGAAACTTCTTAATGGCAACCAAATAAATAAGAGTATGGCCCTAGCTGGTGTCAGTGGATTGAGTGCCAGCCTGTGAACCAAAGGGTTGCCTGTTCAATTCCCAGTCAGGGCACATGCCTGGGTTGCAAGCCAGGTCCCCATTTCAGGGCATGCGAGAGGCAAGGCTGTTTCTCTTCCTCTCTTTCTCTCTCCTTTCCCCTCTCTCTAACAATAAATAAATAAAATATTTAAATATAAATAAGAGTAGGTTATAATTAAGGTTACATATTTTCTTAATAAGGGGAAATTTATTACTTGTGTTAAAGTGACTGGATACTTGAAATGAGGCTCATTTTCAGTCTAGCAAGAAGCATGCCCATTTGCAGTTCATCTGACTTGCATAGATTGATGAAAACTTCTAGACAACTATGTCAAATTGGCACTAAAACTTGCTTAGACCAAATACTTCCACACCCTGGGCATCACTGAACACTAAAAATTTCATACATCATTGTGAAATTGATACTGTTTTCTTTTCCAAAGCACAAAATTGAAATAAGCCTTG
This sequence comes from Noctilio leporinus, assembly GCA_004026585.1. Classification (NCBI taxonomy): domain Eukaryota; kingdom Metazoa; phylum Chordata; class Mammalia; order Chiroptera; family Noctilionidae; genus Noctilio; species Noctilio leporinus. The sequence continues at coordinate 183,893 of PVIW01001908.1, read as the reverse complement.
CTATAAGGAAATTTTCATCTAAGTTTCCCATTCATTGTGGGAATACTTTATGGTGATATCAGTGTTTAGGGTGTGTATTCAGGGAAATAGTTAACACTGTGAAGGCCTCTGGCTGAACTCTGGCTTCAGGATCATAAAACCTCTCTTATTTATAGAAATAAATTACATTATATTCCTTTCATCTGTTTTATAACAGAAAATATCCAGTGTTTTGATAGGCAAACATCAAACTATCCCCTGGTCCCTATTGGAATTTACTGACATGCTTGATAACTGTGGATATCACACATGGGAAAGGGTTGGGTCAAGATATCTTCTCCTGGGGAGCTATTAGTCTCTGATCCGAGATAGGCTGTGAGGGGGGGAAGAGAAGAAAATAGTAAGCACTGACATTAGAGTCATTTATCACCTACTGCTGCGTGTAGAATAAAAGGATCCTCTTTCAAGATAGTCTATTATCTGCGGCTTGCTGGCTTCATGCTGTCATATGTTTTTTTCAGTAGTCAATAAATTGCTGAAGGCCACATTTGGAGAGTAAGTGCTGTACATCTAAGTTTATATAGTGTTCTGTTATTTACAGCAGCAGCATTTGCCCATTTTCTAGAAGAATCTAGTAGATCAAGGGGTATTTTTTTTACTTACCAGATAATTTCATTAATGATAGCTTACCAAATCTATTTTTATAATAAATAAACCAGAAAAAAATATATATATATATGCACTAGTGTCCCTGCCTCAAAATGTTTAAACGAGTACACATACATTCATTTAGCAAAAATGGTACTTCCTTATTCCTTTACTTAATCTCATCTTTGTTTTAATCTATGCATTTCATTTCTTCCATCAGTATGTACACCATACGGAACTCTATAAACCATGTCTTAATTGGTGCTAAAAGCCCTGCTTTCTTTTAACACCAAACCCTTGCCTGGGTAATGAGGAATTAGGTCCTAACCCCTGTTTTATAAAATTAGGGCTGGGAATCATCCAAGTGTGTTTACAGGTAAGGAATTTTCAGCAGCTTTTGTTTTGCGCAGCCAGGCATTCACCCACTAATTTATTAGGGACAAGATCAATAGCCTGAACTAGATTGCTGTGCTTAACTTGAATCGAATTTATGCCATGTTTACAGCTGTTTTCTCTGATAGTATCCTTGGAGGAGATGAGCTGTTAATCTAATGTGTTTGTGCCGCCATTTTGCATGTGCTGATTGTTTCAATGACTTCCTAGAGATTCTTTTATGCTAAGCCCAAGCTCATAGACAAAAATCAATGAGAATAGCACTTTCTCTCTAAAGAATATAAAAAACTTATTAGAAACAAAATAATACCTCTTAACTATGGTTAGCCTTGGGCAATGTATATCCACCATCAGGGACAAGCAAGAAAACTGGGGGAAGTATTATTCACTCTACCATCACCACAGATATCGTACCAGTGTTCAGCACTGTGTAACAGATTACTGTCAATGTAGCTGTTTAGAACAACATGCATTTACTATTCCATAGTTTTTCTAGGCTGGGAGTCCTGATGCAATTTATCTGGGTCCTCAGCAAGACCACAGTCAAGGTGTCAGGCAACACTCAGCTGGAGTTCAAGTTCACTCAGTCATTTTGGCATAATTAATGTTTTTGGCACGAAAAAACAATGGCTGCCTGCTTTATCAGAGCCAGAATGGAGAGCAAGACTCTAGAGTAAGTCTGCTAGCAATGTGGAATTCTATATAAAATAATCATGTCACTATGACAGTGATAACCTGATACCTTTGTCATATAAAGTAACATAATGATAGTAGTGACAACCTCATCAACTTTGCCATATTCTATTGATTGAAAGCAAGTCACAGGTTGCTCCCAGATTCAAGAGGAGAAGATATGTAAGGATGTCAACATTAGGAGATGGAAATCCTGGTACCACCTTGAATCTGTCTATCACAGTCCACCTTCTGCCTCCATTGATTCACATCCTTCCAGGATGCCAGTATATTTTCCCCCACCCCCAAGGTTTTCAAGAGTTCATCCCATTATAGCTGAAACTCAAAATCCAAAATCTCATCCTCTTTGGCCTCAGTGTAGAGGAGGCTTCTGGGTATAATCTGTTAAGTATAGTTTCTGAGGCACAATTCCTGTCCTGTGAATGTGTGAAAATAGAGACAAGTTATCTTTCTATCCCTCCAATGTACAATGATGACACAAACGTAAAACGAGAGCTATAACAACTGTAGACATGCCAAATCAAAATGGAAAAGTGGAAAGTAAAAGGAGTCACTGGTGTTTTGTAGCAGTTTTGAAATCCAGCTGGGCTAATGTTGAGAGTTCTTTGATTAGATTTCAAGACTTGGAAATAATTCTCCATTACTTTTGACTCTTTCTTCTGGAACATAGTCTTCTCCCTCTGAGTCAAGTACCTACACATACACCTCCCTGATATTTTACTATAGTGATAGTATAACCATGAGGAATAGAATAATCAATGGTGAGGAATGTTTTTATTAAGTAATAGAATAAAATTAAAATAAATTATTTCTTAATATTCTACTTCTGAAGTTACTTCCTAGTATCAATGCTGGAGAAGCTACATTGTGGAAAATTGAAATGAATATGAGCCAAATTGTAAACACCACATTTTTCTATAAATCATATACATATAACATACACATATTCATTACATATATTGAAATATTCCTCTGAGTTGTCATTTTCTAGGGGATTTTAGACAATGTCAACTCATTATTTCTCAAAATGTTAAGAGTGAAATACCAATAAATAATAACATGCACATTTAACTGGTTCTCTAAAAATATTATATGCCCTGGCTGGTGGCTCAGTGGATAAGCACTGGCCTGGGAACCCAAAGGATGCTGGTTTGATTCCCAGCCAGGGCACATAACCAGGTTGCAAGCCGGGTCTCCAGCCAGGTCTGTAGCTGGAGGCAGGTGAAAGGCAACCATACATTGATGTTTCTCTTCCTCTCTCCCTCCTTTCCTTCCCCACTCTGAAAATAATAAATAAAATCTTTAAAAAAATAAAATTAAAAAATAAATACCATATGATCTCACCCATTACAGGACAATAAAGAACAAAATAAATAAATAAGCAAAACAAAACCAGATACATGAATACAATGAATACACCTTCAGTGGATCTATTCAGAGGGGGCAGGGGAGGGGGAGGGGAGAGGAGGAGACAAAGAAGGGGAGCAGTTTAGTCAAGGAACTAGCATGGAAGAACCATGGACATGGACAACAAGTGGGATTGAGTTTGTGGGGGAGTAAATGGGTGGGGAAGGAGACAGAGGAGAGCAAAAGGGGATGGATGTAGTACAACAATAAAGTTAAATTTAAAAATAAATAAAAATATTACAGATTCACAACTTTGAAAAAAAACATTAAGCCTGTATTTAGCAAGTGAAGTAGAGAACAAAGAAATTATTTTATGAAAAGAATATAGAAAAGGAGTGAAGGTTTTTCTTCCTGATAACCTGGCTGGAGGACAGACATTTCCTCAAAAGGAAAGTGGATACTTTTATAAAAAGAAAGAAAAAAAGCACAGATAAACCCATCACCACCATGATACTTTGTACAGAGCATGTGGACATGACAAGGTCTCGGGGCTATCTGCATCTTGAGCAGATGTGGGGAAAATGTCTTTGACACAAGAGGGTGCAGGGCAGTGCTGTCTCAGCAGAAAGCTAGATCCCAGCCCTGACTGCAAATAGAGAGCATGTCAACGGTCCAGAGCTGGAGTTAATGGGAATATTTCCAGAGGATTTTAATAGACATTTTGGGGAGTTGTCTCCAAGAATATACAGTAAGAGTCTGAGAGTATTTGCATTTCCATCAAAGACTGGGTCACTTATATACCTCCTGTCGTAGCCTCTTCCCCATGGAGGGAGAGCAGATGCTGGACTGGTTGTTAATTTAGGGTTCCCAAAACATTAAGGATTTATTTTCTTGTCCTTCTCTCCCTGTGCTAGCAATATACTACAGACTGGAAATTATTGTTAAACAGGTAGGTCTCCAGATACCTGCACAATTTCACAATACATAAAAATAGAAGTTTGAGAATTAACCCAAGAGATCAGATCTGGTACCTTTATCTAAGAGAGAAAAATAATGCTGTTCACAAGAGGAGAAGATGACCAGAAGCACTACTGTTGGTTGCTGTAGGAGTAAGGCTCCTTTAAACACTATGCTCATTGGTAAGTCTTTTTTCAACCCCTTTGATATAACCAGTGTGCGTGTGTGTGTGTGTGTGTGTGTGTGTGTGTGTTCCTGTCCATTTGCAATGTTCTTTCCCCCATTCTGTACATGACTGGTTTCCTCTCATATTTTATGTCATAATATAGCATTCTTCTAATCCAAGAAGCTCTCTCTTCACCAACAAATGTAATTTATTATTAAATTCTACAAGTGTTTGAACTTTTAAAATGGATGTATCACCATACACACACACACACACATACATACACACACACATACACATATACTATATACATACATACATACATACATATATATGTGTGTGTGTGTGTGTATATATATATATATGAATTTGAATTCTCTCTTTTTTTAAGTTTTTTTTTTAAGATTTTTATTTATTACTTTCCAGAGAGAGGGGAAGGAAGAGAGGTAGAGAGGGAAAGAAACATCAGTGTATGGTTGCCTTTCATCTGCCTCCAGCTACAGACCTGGCTGGAGACCTGACTTGCAACCTGGTTATGTGCCCTGGCTGGGAATCGAACCAGCGACCTTTGGGTTTGCAGGCTGGCTCCTTATCCATTGTGTCACCAGCTAGGGCTTTTCCTTAATTTTTATACACTTATATTTAAAGAAATAATCATGTTGAAAGTCACAAAATTAAGATTATATAATATATAAAATATATAACATGAATATATGATTTATATATGATGTTATGTATATAAAATTTAAGTTTTTGCTTTTCATAGTCAAATTATTTTTTTTTCTGGTAAAATAATGTATGATGTACGGTGCTACATATATGTGTGGGGTAGGTATCTCATTTTCACTTTTTCCACAGGTTAATTACTTTTTCCATTTTTATTTTTAAACAGCTTCTATTTCTCAGTAATCCATAATATCATTATGATATGTTACAGTTTCAGATGTATTTCTGGGCTTCATATTCTATAATTTTTGTCTATTCCTCTGCCACCAGTACTATGTTATCTTACTGTCAGATTGTTTTTAAACAATTGGTTGATTTTTTTTTTAAAGAATCATGCTATTCTTAACTTTTTTGCTTTTTACATAAATTTAAGGAACAATTTGTCAAATTTCACACAAACATGTACACAGATCATGATATATGCATACAGAAACTAGATTGAGCTGGATTAGGATTAGAAGTATAATAATCTACATGTCAATTTGTAAAAAATGACACCTTGAAGGAAATAATAATTTTGTATTCATGCATGTATATGTAACTCTAGTGTTGTTTAGAAATGTTTTGCCATTCAGTATATGGTCTGGAATATTTTTCAAATAAATTACAAAGTTAGTTTTTACTTTTATAGAAACATCTGCAATATAAATATTCTTTTTTCCCTAGCCTTATTAGCAAACAAGTGATATACTACATTACTGAATATGTTTAAGGCTACAGCATTATAGTTCAGTTTACATGTACTGTGAACTGCATACCACCAAAGGTTTATATGACACCCCTTTCACATGTAGACACAATAAAAAGAAAGAAAAAAAGATAAAAAGGTAAAAAAGCACTTTTTGAGAACACGTAAGATTAAATCTTTAACAATTTTCCTGTGTGTCATAGAGCAGAATTAGCTAATCATCATGCTGTACATTACATCTCCCAAACTTATTTATCTTATAACTGGAAGTTTATATCTCTTGATCACCTTCCTACAATTTCTCATCCCCACTCTCTGCCTCTGGTAATCACTAGTCTGATATCTTTATAAGAAATTTTATATCACTATTGCAATATTAGTTTTATTACTTTGCTGTTTTAATTGTTAATGCAATAGGTTTAAAATTAGTTTTTATCATTTAGGCATTAAGAATTCATATAAAAACTAATGTCTTTATTACGTTTTAAAGTTTGAAATATCTTATACTGGCCACAATTTTTACATTGATAGAATTGTCATCTATGTAGACAAGGCTGTCCCATGAAGTAGGCCATGGCTGTTCACATTGTCAATACCAAAGCTCACTCTTTCCATTTATTTTATTTTTAATCTGTTTTAGTAACCTTTTAATCAGGCAATAGTAAACTAGTTAAAAATACAGAAGAAGGAACAATAAGCTTTTAAAAACAGGAATGACTTTGTAGATAACTTGTGGCTTTTAAAGGATTATTTGTATAAAGCATTTCTGTAACATTCATTTAATGCCATTTTAGTGTTGTTACCTAAAGGTAGCTGATGCCCTATAACCAAGAAAAGTGTTTTGTTTTAGTTTTGGTTTGAGCTGACTTGTGATATCAACCTGTTGGATCTTTTCTCACACTCCTGTCACCAATGTAGAGAAAATTTTCCTAAAGCATGAAAGTAAGTCTGAAAACTCCCAAGTTTTGTAGAAAGGATTTCTGGACCAACCATCAGGGTGGTTGCCTGCTACTTAGTGCTCCTGCTATTTAACCAATTGGGAAGTTTTCAGGGGAGGAGTGAATAGCCATGTAGTTGTGGGCCCTCATCCAGAAATTTTACAGCCCAATGAGGAATACTAATCTAAACTTCTTGGTTCTGCTTCCTTGCAAAATTTGAAAATTTTAAATATATTTATGTTTCTTACAAAAATATAAAACAGTGGAAAGCTCAGCAGTACTTTCTTTGGTAGGGTAACATTGATTGATATTTGGTTTCTAGTTCCAATTTATAAAATATTTTCATTAAAAACTTTTTAAATGTGCCTGTTTATAATTTTTTTTTTTTTTAATGTATATAAAAACTGGAAGTTTGAGAAGTTAAGGAACGTACCCAAGGTAAACTATGTGACAAAACTAGGACTGAGTCATCTTCCACATTCCTTACTTTTTATACTTAATGTAATTTCCTAGATTTAATAACAAGCTAGATTTTCACTGTTATCCCTGCAATAACTAATATTAAAAACTAAACACATGTTTGTATGGAAGGTACTTGTTTATCACTTTGAAAAGATAGTCAAATCCTCTCAAATAATAGATGAAAACAGATGTTATAAAGTATAATATGTGCCTATCAGTTTTCTCATGGCATAATGCAAATCCTTTAAATAAAGGCAATTTCTTGCCTGCTGATATTTATGAATTTTAAGTTTCACTATAATACAGAACACATTGATATTATCTAGAGGCTTTAAATGATTTTCGAAGCAGTTTCTGTTGCATTTTCAGACTGCTGGGAACCCACATTGCCTTCCTAAAGCCTGTTTCATTCTAATGTGTACAGTATCAGAACTGAGGAACACAGGGTAGCAGGTCATTTAGAAAGTTAGCAAACCATGAGTTTTCAGCTTGAGCTACTTTTAGTACTGGGCTCACTCTATCCTCATAAAGCTTGAACCCATCTTACTAAAAATGGTTAAGGTCATCAAATTTAAGAAACATGTATGTTTAGTAATTTTCAACTGGCTTAAGAGGCTGTAAGTTTCACCTTTTGTGTCCATGCAATAATTTAGAATATTATATCTTAATAATGGGCTTATCCTATCCCAGCCAAAGTCACTCGAGGGCAAAGATGGTACAATATATAAACACAGAAGAAATCTCAAGGTGCTTTGGGTGAAAAAAAAAAAAAAAAGACATTGTCAGAGGCCAAAGAAGGACCTGGGGGACAGCTGTGGTAGGGAAGGCTGCTTACCAGTGTCTATGTCTTTGCCAAGCGGAAAAGAGATGAAAATGCAAAATGAAAGGATGCCATTATCTATTTTTTAAAAAAGAACATTAATTGTCTTCTCACCAAAGTGAACCTGTTTTAATATTAAGAAACCACAATCTCATTATCAACAAACTTATTAGCAAAATTCTAAGGATACACTTTTTATTAAATATAAGCTATATAAAATGCCTTCCTTTTCTTTACATATGCAATGTTCAGAAACTCAGAAATGGCCAATGTTTTTATTAAAGGTAAAAGATAGCTACAAAACATGAAGAGTGATATGTCCTGAGACTTTTGTGCCAAGGTCACTTATTTCTAAATTCAAGGAAAAAAAAGCATATTAGTGTTATGATATATTTTTATGTTATTATTCTCAAATTAATTTAGAATTATAGAAAGCTCCAAGTTAGTAAAAAGAACTCCCATATAACTTTATATAGATCCCACAATTGTTAATATTTTTATTCACTATATCCTATCATTTTTGTTCCTATATATTCATATTATTTCTGTGAATTATTAAAAGTAAATTACAGGCCCATGTCTCTTTGTCCCTAAATACTAAATATTTTTTCCAAAGAATAAGAACATTATTACTGTGTGGGGAGTCAGTCAAATAGTGGCATAGGCAGACATGGCTCCTCTCTTCCCACAACCACATCAAAATTACAAATAAAATATAGAACAACCATAAGCCAGAGCTGTCAGAAATTGAATTGAATGGAAGTCTGACAACTATTGAATTAGATAAACCACATCCATTGAGATGGGTAGGAGGGGCACAGATGCAGAATGAGCTTGTCTCTCACCCACGTGTGTTGGATAAAAATTTGGGAGGAATATCTCAGGAGTGAGGAGTCCCAGCCATATACCAGACTCCCCAGCCAAGTTCCAGTGCCAAGAATATAAGTCCCCAAAAGTTCTACCTGCAAAAACCAGTGGGGATTGAGTTGTTGAAAGAAATATCCAGAGCCCCAAGCAGTTTATTTTAAAGAACCCATATATGGACTCACCTACTCAAATTTATTCCTTCTGAGCTCCAGCACTAGGGTGCCAGCTTAACATGCAACATTGGCATACAGAGAGGAACTGAAGTGTCTGAAATGAAAATGAGCAGAGGCCATTGCCTGTTTTCTAAACCCTCCCCTCACATTGCCACAGAGCTGGCAAGCTGATGCCATATCTGAGACGCCATCAACCTGGCTAACACTGTTTGACCTGCCTTGAAGATTCCAAGACTCCATCCCACCCAACTTACTAGTCTAAGTAACCTGCTTTTTCATATAAATGACTGGCCTTGGCTCATGCTTCACAACTTCCTAAATCCTATCAAATAAGCAACAAATGGATGCCTACTATATTATGCCACACTACCAAGATGAAGTCAAAGCAATCCTGCCTAATACACAAAAACTAACACAGAGAGGCTGCCAAATTGAGTAGGCAAAGAAATATGGCCCAAATGAGAGAACAGAACAAAACTCCCAAAAAAGGACTAAATGAAACTAAAACCAACCTATCAGTGCAAAGTTCAAAACACTGATGATTAGGATGATCAGAGAAATGACTGAATATGGCCACAAAATAAAAGAAGAAGTGAAGGTAATAAAAAGTGAAATAAAAACAAATATATAGGGAACCAACAGTGATGGGAAGAAAGCCTGGATTCAAATCAACAATTTGGAACAAAAGGAAGAAATAAACTTCATCCCTACAGAAAGAAGAAACAGGATCTGAAAACAAACAAAGAAAACAACAACAACAAAAAAGAACAAGGAGAAGATTAGTAAACTCAAGGAAACTTTAAATGTATCAACATTCAAATCAACCATAAGGGTACCTGAAGGAGAAGAGGAAGAGCAAGAATTTGAACATTTATTTGAAAAAATAATGAAAAAAAAAAATGTCCCTAATTTGGTGAAGGAAATAGGCACATAAGTCTGGGAAACACAGAGAATTCCAAACAAGTTGGACTCAAAAAAGACCACACCAAGACACATCTTAATTAATATGCCAAAGGCTAATGGTAAAGAGAGAATCTTAAAAGCAGCAAGAGAAAAGCAGAGAGTTGCCTACAAAGGAGTTCCCATAAGACTTTCAGCTGATTTTTCAAAAGAAACTTGCAGGCAAGAAGAGGCTGGCAAGAAGTATTCAAAGTGATGAAAAGCAAGGACCTACAACCAAGGTTACTCTATCCAGCAAAAGTAGTATTTAGAATGGAAGGGCAAATAAAATCCTTCCCAGACAAGGTAAAGCTAAAGGAGTTCATCATCACTAAACCCTTATTATATGAAATATTAAAGGGATTTCTTTTTTAAAAAGATCAAAACCATGAACATTAAAATGACAACAAACAAGTATCAAGAACTGAATCTAAAAAATAAAAATAAAAACAAACTAAGCAAACAACCAAAATAGAAACAGAAATTTAAGTATGGGAATCATTTGAAGAGTTATCAGCTGGGAAGTGGAAGGGGAAGAAAGGGGGAAATGGTGCAGGAATCAAGAATCATAATTAGTAGGAACAATGTAGACAGGGGGATGTATAGAATAGTATAGGAAAAGGTAAAGCCAAAGAACTTACACAGATGACCCATGGACATGAACTAAGGGGGTGGGATGACTGGAGAGGATGGGGGTACTGAGTAGGGGGGGCAAAGGGAAAAATTGGTACAACTGTAACAGCATAATCCATAGAATATACTTAAATTAAAAAAGAACAATACTATTCAATTAACTAAATTAAGAAATTCACTTTAATATAATATTATTATCTAATTTACAGAATTTAGTTATACTTTGTCAATTACCCCAATATTTTTATAGGGAAAGAAATTTAATAGTCCAAGACCTCACATTGCATTTAATGTTCATAACATTTTAGTCTTTTAAAAAATATAGAACAGCTGCATAGTCTGTCTTCTGTTGTATGGTATTTTACAAAAGAACAGCCCAGTTATTTTGAAAACGATCTTCAAGCTGTATTTGTTTCAGGCACCATCATAATTGTAATGAGGTCACATATTTTTGACAAAAATGATGCTGTGTTATTTTCAGTGCATCAGAACAATGAACACATACAGTTTAAAAACTGATCTCAAAATATTTTCTACAAAAGTAATTAATAGGGAATTCTAAATTTGCCCTTTACTAATTCACTAATAATAATAACTGAGTAGGACAATAATGATCACATATTGAGTACTTATAATATATTAGTCATTATTGAATTTACATTTGGGTTTAGGTAAATTCTTTATGATGATTTCTTCTTACAAATGGTTAATAACTATGTATCAATAAGAGCTGGAGACCAGTACTTTGTATCTCTCACCTTATTAATTATTTTTTTAAATTCAACAAAGACAAAGGCAATGTAGGACTACCTCATATGTTAAAACTAAGATATTTCTGTGTGTGTGTGTTGACCTTCATTTATTTCATGAAGAAGGGTGATTTTTCAGAAGATTTCTTTCTTAATTAACATTTCAAATAAGTTGCTAAGTACTTTTTTAAAAAGCACTTTTAGAGGAAATAAGTTATAAAGCACTTTTCTGTATTAGAGGTAATTCACAAACACGGTGTGAACTTTTAGCATGACCAGAAAACAGACAGGAATTCATTATACTTTACTCATAAAGTATAAGGTAGAGATAAAATGGAATTGTAAATAGTGACCAATTAAAACCAGAGAAAGCAGAAAAGAGGCTTCTAAAAAACACCAAACAAAATCTCACCACACAATTATAAAAAGAACAAAATACTCCTTGGTATTTATCCAATTGACTCTAAAATGTGTGTCTACATGAAAAGGTACTCATACGTATTATAAATGCCTTTTTTATGAACACTATAACTAGAAATAACTGAGATTACTTAGTAGGTGATTGAATAAATAAACTGTGACATATCTACACACTGGAATATTATTCAGTAATAAAAATAAATGAACTATCAATCCATGGAATGATAGAGAGAAACCTCAAATGCATATTGCTAAGTGAAAGAGATGGTTTGAAAAGTCCATACAGTGTATGATACCAACTGTGTGACATTATGAAAAAGGCAAAATATAGACCCAAAAAATGTTTAGTGATTGCTAATTATTTGGTGGAATTGGGAGGAGGGGTAAAGGTGAAGTATAGGAGTTTGATGAACAGTAAAATTATTCTGTGTAATATTGCATTGGTGGAAACATGGTATTACATATTGTCAGTCTCATAACTTTACAGAGCAAAAAGTGAATCTTAATGTATGCAAATTGAAAAGTATTTTAGGAGGTTGGATAGCTCCAGGAAAGAATACAATGATGGCATAATATAATTATAACACAGGTATATGAATCAACCTCACTGAAGAGGGTGGATGGCAAAAGGTTCGGCTATAGGTAATTCGAAATAAATGGAGTCTCTACAGCTAAAAGCAAAAGGAAATACACATCAGCCTTGTACTTGAGGTGATTAAATGCAATCAGTGTCTTGGTGGGGATTCTGGATCAGGGAAAGGGACATCATATGTATAAACAAATAAAAGCTGAATAAATTCTGATGTAAGTTGATAATATTATTATTTAATATAGAAGACAATCCTGGAGTGACCTGTAGTTCCAGAAAGTAATCAATAGAAAATAAAACTATATTAGAAAAGCAATGATGATGATATGTCAAAAGACCATAGGAGCTGACTGAAAAATGCTCTAATGGCCAAAATTGCAATAATTAGAAGCATAAAAATAAATAAAGTAGTAATGGATCATAATATAAAATAAATACGTTTGTGCCAATACTAATATAAATAAATAATCAAATAAAAGGTAGAGACTAAATAAATCTCCTGTGAAGAACAATACTAAATAATTTATGTAGCTCTGGCTGGTGTGGCTCAGTGGATTGAGCACTGGCCTGAGAACCTAAGGGTTGCTGATTTGATCCCCAGTCAGGGCACATGCCTGGATTGCAGGCCAGGTCCCTAGTTAGGTGCATGAGAGAGGCAACCACACATGGAAGCTCCTCTCCTTCTCTTTCTCCCTCTCTTCCCCTCTTTTTATTTTTTTATTTTTTATTTATTTTTTTTTTTAAAGTTTTTTGTTTTTTTTTAATTTTTTTTTTTTAAAGATTTTATTTCACCATTTCTTAGAAAGAGGGGAAGGGAGAGAGGCAGAGAGGGAGAGAGACATCAATGTATGGTTGCGTTTCACCTGCCTCCAGCCATAGACCTGACTGGAGACCTGGTTTGCAACCTGGTTATGTGCCCTGGCTGGGGAATCGAACCTGCGACCTTTGGGTTCGCAGGCCAGCGCCTTAACCACTGTGCTACCAGCCAGGGCTTTCTTCCCCTCTTTTTAAAAATAACTAAATAAAATCTTTAAAAAAAATAATTTATGTAGATAATCCACTAGCAAGGAACTAGAGGATAGCTCCTCACTCACGGAATGCGGGTTGAGCAGACCACTCTTCTCCCAGAATCTACAGTAGAAAGGGAGTGGGGGAAGTAATTTTACAATAGAGAAAGCTGACAAACACCATCAGCCAGGTGCTCAGGTCAACATCAACAATATTGATACAATATAATGAAATGACGATTCAACTCTGTTATCTTCCCCCGCGAAGCCTACTACTACAATCTAATCATGAAAAAGCTCAAGCCAAATCCCAACTGGATACATTGTACAAAATATTTTAACACTCTTCAAAATTTTCAAGCTGATAGCCAAAAGGAGCCTTAGTAGGCATGGCCACTAAATATAATATGGTATCCCGAATGACATGATCCTGGTACTGGAACAGTATATAAGGTAAACACCAAGGAAATCTGGATAAAATACAAATTTAGTGGCTAATACTCAACATTGTTTCATCAATCATGCCAAGTATACAGTGCTAATGTAAGATGTTATTAACAGGGGGAAATGGTTATAGATTATAGGGTAATTCTATATCATTGCAATTTAAAATCTACAGTTTTTAAAAAGCATAGAGCAATAAGTAATAAATAAAAAAATATGAATAACTTGCTGACTTTTCAACGCACAGCCAGGTTCCCCACAAAGGACTCAAAAAAAGGAGAGCAAGTGTGTTGGGAGGTCAAACTTATCATGTGATAAAGGGGATTAGTCCCTGTGCTGAGTCCCAAAGGCATAATTAGTGGGGAAAATAACGTGCTGCTAGCTCCCTGGTGCCAGCAGTTTGTTCCAGATGAGCAGAAATAGTGGGATGAAAAAATCACATATCTCTGATCAACAGAGAAAATGGGATAATTTATCAGACATTTGTTCATCTCTGAACTAATTTGGTAACTGGTCATAATACAATCAGAAATCAATTAATTAAGACAGACAAGTGATGGTCTTGCTGCCATTAGAAAAAGACCTGTAACAAAGCAACATTCTATTTAAGGTGGAATTATTCTTTCTGTCAGTTGAAGGGACTATCCCATTCCCATTTCTACATTTTCTTTTCCTGTTCCACCTGAAAAATGCTCACCCTTGTATCCATACTAGTCTTGCTCACAGAAACTGTCAGTGCTTACTGCTATCTATGTGCACTTGCTTCTTTTAAATCAGCTTTGTATGTTGTAATTTTATTAACTTACCTCTCAAAGCATCTCTACTGTTCACTCCTTGTTCAAGAAACTTACCCACATAATCCTTGGTGATTCAAACTGCCCTCAATCTGGCAATTAATATATTGTCTACTTACCATTTCGGTCCCTTATCTATTTTTGTCATTCAATTTACCCCAATTATTTCCCTCTTTTTATTACATTTCCTTAAAATTACAGGACTCTTATATAATGCTTTAAATAGACTATACCCATCTTGCAAAAAAGACATGAATTGATGAAAAGAAAGCAAACATTTTTAGGTCATATATTTTCATGTTCATATATGTCAACTCTGGTCAAAATTCTATGTACTCCAGATTTAATTTTATGCCTTTGGCCTTCTTAGTAAATTTGATGAAAACTTTGGCAGGCTCCAGTCAGTGTTCTCAAATAAGAAGAAACTTTAATATGGTTTGCTGGTTGAGTTAGCTACATGGGATTTTTAACAAAATACCTCATTGCTAATGATGAGGTCATCCTATTGTTGCCAACAGCTAAGTGTGATTAGTGGCCAGGCACCTGTCGCCTCCTCATTGAAGTGGCATTGCTTCTCCCTGATAAAATCTCAACTATGAGTGGCTTCAACTATACTTTCTACTCACAGTTGCACAATGTTACTGTACAGTAGGTGATAGACACTCGACATTATGTCCTCTTGTTAGACTCACTTCCTCTCTTAATGACTATCCTTATTTATTTTTGTTCACATCCTACTCGCTCATTACTCATTTCCAATTATGAGTCAGATTTCTTCTGGAGCTTAATTACTCCTCTGGTTGAAGATGACAAATTAATTTGCTTATTAACTCTTTAGCACCTTTAAGTACAATGACTTAAGTGTCATTTATTTTCTGTGGTAGAGGCTGGTATTTCACATGGATTATAGCAATAAAGAAGAAAGGAATACTGTAGATTCAAATGATAGAAAGTCAGTCCTTATAAAGATTTTCTAGCAAGATGTACTAAAGGCAGTTCAAACATACCTTGTCCCTAAGCTACAGAATAACTGAAATGCTGTAATTTTATTTTTCAGATTATCATCTATTTCCTTGGGAAAAATATTTTCTGTATTTAAAACATGTGTGGATAAAGCCCAACCTTCATAATCTCCTATACAATTTAGTCCCCCAAAATAGTAATAGTACATGTGATTTTTAATCATTATTTCCATCTCTCAATATAGGTCTCAATACTTTAAATAATCTTCAAAAAAATGGAAAGATGAATGCTTCAGTCAGTTAAGCATTTATTTTTTAGACCAGTTTTAATTTTATAGAAGAACTATCAATAAGTAAAGACAATTCCCACATTACCCTTTCTTACACTTACCCTTATTAATGACATTAATATGAGACATTTGTTTCAATTGCTGAAACAATATTGATACATTATTATTAAAATTCTATAGGTGACAAAGGAGCAAAAGCAATCCAATGGACAAAGAAATCTTTTCATAAATTGGGACAACTGGACATCCACATGCAAAAAAAAAAAATTAAATCTAGATGAAGACCTTACTCCTTGCACAAAAATTAATTCAAAATGAATCATAATCCTAAATGGAAAATGCAAAACCATAATATTTTTAGCTGATAACATTGGAGGAAACCTAGATGACCTTGGGCATGGGAATGACATTTTAAATACAAAGCCAAGGAACAATACATAAAAGAAATAATTGATAAACTAGATCATTACAATTTAAATGTTCCCCTCACACACACACACATACACACACACAAAAAAAAAAACTGGCAAGAGAATCAGACAAAAAGCCACAGGCTCAGAGAAAATCTTTTCAGGGACAATGAACTCTTTTCCAAAATATGCAAAGAACTCTTAAAGCTCAACAACTTAACAATAATATATATTCATAACCCATAGACACAAACAACAGTATGGTGATGGCCTGAGGGAAGAGGGCTGGAGGACTGAGTGGAGGTGGGCAAAGTAAAAACATGAAGACTTCTGTAATAGTGTAAATAATAAAAATAAAATTAAAAAAGAAAATAAATAATCCAATTTAAAATGAGTAAAAATCTCAACATATACCTCACCAATGAAAATATTCAGATGGCAAGCGAGCATATAAAAAAATGGCCTACATCCTAAGTCATTAGGGAAATGTAAATTAAAACATCAAAATGCCAGACCTTTTAGCACCTAACACAGGCCAGGATGTGGGGCAACAGGAACTCTCATTCATTTGCTGTTGGGAATGCCAAATGGTAGTCACTTCAGAGGACAATTTAGTAGGTTTCTTAAAAAGCTAAACATACTCTTCACATATGATCCAGCAGTTGCACTCCATGGTATTTTACTCAAAGGACCTGAAAACTTATGTTTACACAAAAACTGCATAAGGGAGTTTATAACAGCTTTATTAATAATTTCCAAAACTTGGAAGCAAGCAAAATGTCCTTCAATTGGGTGAATGATAAATAAAATGTGGTTTACCCAGATAAGAGATATTATTCAACAAAACTAAAAATATATGAGCTATCAAGTAATGAAAAGATATGGAGGAGTCTTAAATAAATATTACTAAGTGAAAGAAACCAGGCTGAAAATAATTTCAGTATGATTTCAGATGAAAACTCCATAAGATGTATTATGTCATATTATATACGATATTATATAATGATATTTGCATGTGTTTAAATGAGATTATATGTAATACAGAAATATTTTTCACCTACATTTTATTATATAAATTCTCTCAAAGAATTTAATCATTCTTTGAGAATACTGGAAGAAAAGGTGGAATTTTATCATTAAATATTTTGAATGTTTTGCTCAGGTGGGTCTAAGTAGAAAATACCAATCAGTGAGCATATAATGAATTTAGAAAGAATGCTTTAATTTTTTTTGGATTACATAATATATGATTATTCAAAAATGGGTAGATATGCAGTTTTATAAAATGCATGCAAAAAATTGAATGAATCAAGCTGGTTTTAGACACTTTCATCTCAGTGATTACTTGGATTCTGGAAATTATTGTTTATTTATTTCTTCCTTCCTCCTGTTTTTCTACCTCCCTTCATTTGTTTATTCTTTCAGTAAACTATTATCTGTTTAATATCTCTGTGTTGGAACTCTTAGGGAGTGTTCAACTCATATAAAAATCTTTGTAGAAACATAAATTTTATTTGGTGAAAAGCTGAATATGATGATTACTAAAGCAATCTCCAGTCTCCATATCCAAAATATTATGACAAAAAAAATATATATATATACATATATATGTATATATATATATGATTTTTAAAGGACTTCCAGCCAAGACAGAGGCACTGGTAGACACACTGTATCTTCCTTCACAACTAAGAAGAGCTACAACTCCTCAAAACTAGAGACAATGAGAAATTCCAGAAAATTGAGCTGCACAGAAGTCCAACAAATATATAAAGAAGAAATACTCATCCCGACAGGTAGGAGGAGTGGAGCCAGGACAGAGAGAACATGGTTTGGTGACACAGTGGCTGCAGCAGGATGGCAGTTGTGTTCGGTTGGTGGAAAGTGCAGCTTCACATTAAAAAAGAGTAGGGACACCAGGGGAGTGCTCCTGGCACCAGACTGTGAGCTCAGGGTGCCAGTACTGGGAGGAAATAAAGCCTCATTGCTTCTGACTGTGATAACCATTGGGGTTGGGACAGTGGAAGAAACTGCCAGTCTGCTTATTTAGAGGGCTCCCACAGTCCTAGAATGTCTGCAGACCCACTACTCTGGGAGCCTCAGCCAGAGCAACAGCTAGGGAGTTGTCAGTCCCATATAGGAAGCTGAAGAGTCTGGAAAAGAGGGGGGAATGCTGAGCAAGTGGCATTGTTTTCTCTCCTCCACGTATAGATAGCACCACAATGTGGTGAAACAGGTCACCCTGCACTGACAAATATTTAAGGGTGGTAAGGCTCCCCCTTACAACATAACAGATGTGACAGCTCTACTAAGAAACATAGGCAAACACAGAAGCCTGCCAAATTGAGGAGAAAGAGAAATATGACCCAAAATTGGAAACAGATCAAGATTCCAATGTGAGAACTAGGCAATGAGGAAATAGCCAATCTAATAGATGCAGAGTTCAAAACACTGGTGATAAAGATGCTCACACACTGGACAGATATGCTTGAGTATGGCAAATACAGAAGAAAAAAAGTGAAGGCTATGGCTAAGTGAAATGAAGGAAAATTCACACAAAGCCAATGGTGAAGGGAAGTAAATCTGGTTCAAATCGATGATTTGAAATGTAAAGAAGAAATAAACTATCAACTAGTACAGAATGAGGAAACAAAGATTGAAAAAAATAAGAACAGGCTTAGAAACCTCTGGGACAACTTTAAGTGTGCCAATATCCAAATCATAAGGGTGCCAGAAGGAGAAGAGAAAGAGCAAGAAATTGAAAACTTGTGTGAAAAAAATTTTCCCAAAATTTTCCCAAATTAGGTGAAGAGAATAAACATACAAGTTCAGAATAAACATACAAAAATTTTCCCAAAATTTTCCCAAATTAGGTGAAGAGAATAAACATACAAATAAACATACAAGAATAAACATACAAGACACAGAGAGTCTCAAACAAGCTTGATCCGGAGAGGATCACATTAAGGCACATCATAATTAAAATTTAAATTAAAATTTAAAAGTTTAAAGATAAGGAGAGAATTTTAAAAGCAGCAAGAGAAAAGCAGAGAGTTTATCTACAAATGGGTTCCTATGAGACTACCAGCTTATTTCTCAAAAGAAACTTTGCAGGCAAGAAGGGACTCACAAGAAATACTCAAAATGATGAAAAGCAAGGACCTACAACTGAGATTACTCTATCCAGCAAAGCTATCCTTTAGAATGGAAGGGCAGAAAAGTGCTTCCCAGACAAGGTAAAGCTAAAGGAGTACATCATTACCAGCCATTATTATATGAAATGTTAAAGGGATTTAGGGAAAATAATAATAAAATTATAAACATTAAAATGACAATAACACAACTATCAACAACAGAATTTTAAAAGATAAAAATAAAAACAAGCTAAAAAAACAACTAAAATAGGATCAGAATCATAGGTATGGAGATCATTGGGAGGATTATCATCTGGGTGGAGGAAGGGGAAGAGTGAAGGAAATGGTGCAGGGATTAGGAAACATAATTGGTGGATACAAGATAGACAGGAAGAATTTAAGAATAATTTAGGAAACAGTGAAGCCAGGGAACTTATATGCGCAATCCATAGACATGAACTAAGGGGGATGAGATTGTGGAAGAAAAGGGGATCCTGGGTGGAGGAGGGCAAAGGAAAAATAAATTAGGATAGCTGTAACGGCATAATCAATAAAATACACTTAAAATAGATGTACTTATTAATTTATTTTGCTCTTTCTGGCTTCACATCAAGTGCTTTGGTTGGAGGGATGAACAGAATAAAATGCTTATCTTTATTAACCTCATAATGCAAACAAATGGGAAACTTGTCTGGTGTAAGTAACAATTTTTCTAGCTGAAAGCTATTTGAGGACAACTTAAATAGTTTCTTCTCATCTCAGCAAGTGAAACATGAATGTTTCAAAAATATTGATCAAGATTTTATGAAATTAAAGAATGTACCTATGACATGTTCTATCATTGTAGAAGACCTTAATCTTGAACCCTTATAATGCTGAAATAAGGGTTTTAAGCACTTATTTTATATGTATATTCCTCCTACATCATTATTTGGCATGTATATATACTCTATAATTCTATTATAATTGCAATTAGTGATTTCTTTCCCAATGTGTTTATGGGACCATTGAGAGTACTTGAAAATATTTATAGTATTGAATTCTCTTCCTAGAATATAATTTCTTTAACTTTTATGGACACATCCTGTAAGTCTCAGTGTCTGCTGATACTTTATAACTCATACTTCTGGTACTTGGGTAAAGTTATGAACCTCAAAGTTGTGATTAAAGGAATCTATGACATGCACACTGAGATGACATAGATCAGCACTGATAAATGCACTTTAAAAAAAAAAAAAACACTTTCTCTCCCTACACCTTGGGATTCTAGCAAATTATCAACAGTAATGAACTGCAGGTACTTTTTGATGAGACAGGGATGAACATTTGGTTGTTTATCATTTTTCCTCTACCAATGTGACATCTCTGCTGATTACTTATATTATGGCTAATTTGCAGCTTATTATCCATCCTAGTTTCTTAATAAATGTCTCATTAAGTGAAGGGAGCTGTCACTTTGCCTCCATGTTCCCACTTCCTCGTATAATATCTGCAAACATTTTGGGGGGGAAAAAACTGCTGGACGTCACACATGTCATTTGCAATCATGTTCTATTGCTTCAGAGGGGGCATGTTAAATAAATGCCCTTCACAACTCATTACCACAAACTAGACATGTGTAATTAATCACCATATTGTTGCTTTGTTTTCACATTTTAGGCTTTCAATACATTACTGTACTGGGCAAACTAAGAAAGTGTGAAGGAGTCTAAAGTGAGAGTGATAATCTGATCTTGGAGAAATGGTCAAATTGAGTACAATGGCAATGATTTATATAGTGTCTTACCTATTAAGTTGATCAAACAATGGACAGACATCAGAAAACCCATATGACCACAGATGCAAAAATTTCAAACAAAGCAGAAAAATTCAGAGGAAGAACCATTGCCAGAATGTTTAAGAAAAATGGGTATGAACCATGGCCTCTGTACTGGATAAAAGTAATGGTTCACAAACCTCTTCCTCTCTTCTTTGTCATTAACGTGCATGAAGAGCCAAGATTAAGTTTGTAAAAATGCTGGTGAGAAATGACTTGATGTCCTCAAAAACACCTGTTTCAGAAAAACATGCATTAAATTATAAAATGTGGTTGGTGGTGGTGGTGTGTGATTTGCAGTAAAGTTGTAACAGCATCATCAATCTATGTAATAACTTCCAAGATAGACTTCTTGGACATTAAGTTAAATGCACTAATAAAAATACTGTTACTGTATTTTTCACTTTTTTTCTTTATAACTACAAAATCTCAGTTTGTCAGACTCAAATTATTGTCATAAGATTAGAAAGGGAGGAGAAGGTGCAACAACAGAGACGCCCTCTCTCCATGAGAAATCAGGTAGAAGGCAGTCATTTTGCTATATCATTTTTCAGTGGAAAATACTTGATTTTTCAAGGATATTTGACAAGCAATTCAATAGGGCACATAATCTCTCTAAATAAATTTGAGTATAAAAAACATATGGAAAACTGTACATATTATAAGCAGACAGCTTGATAAATATTTATAAAATGAACACACTAACATATCCACATCCCAGATGGATGTACAGAGCACATCAGTGTTTCCATTTAGTCACTGATCCCACCAAGATTCTTGTACTTCCTTAAACCATTTTATAAATGCAACCATATGGTATTCTTTAAGTGTTTAACCTTCTCAATATTTTGTTTTGTTAGATTTATATGGAATATTGTGGTTTAGTAAACTTTTTGTTTAGTTCCATAGTGTGCATATACCACAACTTGCTTATCCATTCTACTGTTGATGGCATTTTGGTGGTTCCCACTTTGGAACTAATTTATGTTGTGATGTCCTGAGCATTCTTATATACTAATGCCTTTGGTTGGCCTGGATATTGGCCACATAAGTTCTACTAGATATTGTCAAACAGATTTCCAAACTGGTTAACCAAAATGTATGCTCTCTTTAACAGTGTTGCAGGGTTCTGCTGGCTTTATACTCTCATGAATCATGTGTCTTTTTTGGCTTTAGCCTTTCTGGTGTGTATGAAGAAATATATTATCATAGTTATAATTTGCATTTCTCTGATGACTGATGACATTGAACATTTTTTTATATATTTATGAGCCATTTTAATATCCTTTTTATAAACTGTATATTCAAGTCATTATCCATTTTTTCCATTGGTTTGTCTTTATGTATTCTGCCTATAAGGCATGTTAAATTATATAACCTTTCCACAATGACTAAAATATGCAAATACTTTGGCACTTATCTTGGGTTTTCAGTGATGAGTGCCCACAGCCTGATCATTTCAGGAACTTCAGATGCTATTCTGGCTAAATACAGAACATGAAACTAATTAATAGAGCTCATAGCTTTGAAAGTTGGATATTTTTATTGTCTTAGGAAAATTATTATACTAATGTTACTCCTAAACTATTAAGAGTTCATGTGTAAGGTATATAAGAGTGCTTTGAAGCACTATCTTTAAATCATGTAATGGCTTGTGTATAAATAATGTTTAGTGTGTATAAAACTTTTAAGTTTCAACATTTTGTACATGTTTTGTATCAGTATTTTGATATTGCTAATCTGTATTTTCAAAATTTCAAGTATATTATTTAAAATTCAAGATTTCAATATAGTTATTATGTTTCTTTTTATTTATTTATCTTTTTAAAAATATTTTACTTATTATTTTTAGAAAGAGGGGAAAGGAGAGAGGCAGAGAAAGAGAGAGATATCAACGTATGGTTGTCTTTCACCTGCCTCCAGCTAAGAACTGGCTGGAGACCTGGCTTGCAACCTGGATATGTGCTCTAGCTGAGGATCAAACCAGTGACATTTGGGTTCCCAGGCCAATGCCTTATCTGCTGTGCCACCAGCAAGGGCCTTCTTTTTTATTTTTATTTTTTTTTAATTTTATTGTTGTTGTATTACATCCATCCCCTTTTTGCTCCCCTCTGTCCCCCTCCCCACCCACCTATTCCCCCCAAAGTCAATCCCACCTGTTGTCCATGTCCATGGTTCCTTTATACTAGGTTCTTGTCTAAGCTGCTCCCCTTCTTTGCCTCTACCTCCTCCTTCCCCCAACCCGTTTCCCCCTGACCACTGAAGGCCTATTCACTGTATTCATATATTTGGTTCTGTTTTGCTTGTTGTTAGTTTTGTTCATTATTGTCCTGTAATGAGTGAGATCATATGATATTTGTCCTTCACTGACTGGCTTATTTCACTATGCATAATACTCTCCAGTTCCATCCATGTTGTTGCAAAGGGCATGAGTTCCTTCTTTCTTTCTGCTATATAGAATTCCATTGTGTAAATGTACCAAAGTTTTTTGATCCAATCATCCACTGATGTGCACTTAGGCTGTTTCCAGCACTTGGCTATTGTAAATAGTGCTGCTATGAACATAGGTGTACATAGGTTCTTATGAATTGGTGTTTCAGGATTCTTTGGGTATAGTCCAAGTAGTGGAATCACTGGATCAAAAGGCATTTCCATTTTTAGTTTTTTAAGGAAACCCCATACTGTTTTCCACAGTGGCTGCACCAGCCTACATTCCCACCAACAGTGTATGAGGGTTCCCTTTGCCCCGCATCCTCGCCAACACTTGTTGTTTGTTGATTTGTTAATGATTGCCAATTTTTTTTTTTTTTTTTTTAATATATAAAGGAGTCATTCAAAACTTTTACTTGGCATTGCTTTGGAGTTTACCAATGCTCTACAATACGATTTGAGGGACTAGGATTAAGTTTCTTTAAAAAAGGTTACATTTCTTTTAAAATTCATCTTTTTTTTTAAAGGGATAGATTGTGTTTTTTTGTTTAGTTTTTTGAAAGATTTTATTTATTGTTTTTAGGGAGAGGGGAAGGGATAGAGGCAGAAAGGAAGAGAGACATCAAAATATGGTTGCCTTTCACCTGCCTCCAGCTACGGATCTGGCTGGAGACCTGGCTTGAAACCTGGTTATGTCCCCTGGCTGGGGAATCAAACCAGCAACCTTTGGGTTCTCAGGCTGTTGCCTTATCCACTGTGCCATAAGCCAGGGCTTAAAAATTCATCTTTTGATGCCCATCTTTGATGTAAAGTGAAATAAAAATGTGTTAATGTATATTTCTTTTTAAATAATTGCCATTTTCTGCCTTGCAATCTATAAATTTTCTTTCATAAGATTAACATAAATTTACATACATCTCCACTATACAGGGTGCGTGCATGTGGTACATTGGCAAAATTTTAGTAAAATAAACAACATACCACAAAAGTGTTATATTTGGAAATAAATTTATTCTTATATGTACATACATAAACATAGTCATTATTTTTTAAATTGTTCAAAAATGACCCCATTTGCTGCAATAATAGGCCCAATTTGACTTTGGAATCTTGAGCACACTTTAATAAACTTTTCTTTATCCATGGGTATCATCATGTTTTCAGTCTTAGCTTTAACAGCCTTTTGATTGGAATGAGGTTGTTTAATTTCTGTCTCACAAACGTTGCATATGTAATAGTCTAAAGAATTTGCATCTGGTGAACTAGGCAGCCAAATTTCCTTTGACCAGAATTCAGGAACATTGACACTGAGATATCTTGCACCTTTTTGGCATTATGTGTTGGTGCACCATCTTGTTGGAAGATAAAATGACATCCATTTGCAATTTCCCTCATCCACAGTACAACTACTTCTCTCAAAACATCAAGATAAACAGCAGCAGTCACCTTCAAGCCTTGTGGGGGAAAATGCAGGATCATGATATCTCCTACATTGCTGATAACACCTAACACCATCACTGTAGCAGGAAATTTCATTTTCATGGTAATTGGGACTTCATTAAGATTCTCACAGAACCATCTGTTGTTTCTTCCGTGGACTATTTGGTCCTGCTGAAAATTCTTTGCATTGGAGAAGAAAATAAGAGAGTTTTTTCTTTGAGATTCTTCCATTTTCTTAGCAGTTTCCTTGCTTTTTCAAAGTGCCTTTCCTTTGTGTGCTGTGTCATAAACTGGCCTCTTCTAAGAACATATGACCTGTATCTGATATCTTCAGCAATAATCTTGTGAACTATTGCATCCAACATCTGCAGTTCTCTTGCTATGGAGTGCATTGACTTTCCTGGATCTTCATTGATGATCTGAATTCTGTGTACAATATCTGAACTTGTGCGATCCTTGCATACCTTATGTGTTTTTCTTGTTGGTATCACAACATCAGGATCAGCATGATACACCTTCTTCATGTTGTAAACTGTACATAAAGGGATGTTATTAAAGTCTGCAATTTCCTTAGCAGTTCACCCTGCACACAGTCCAGAAATTATGGTTGTTCTAACATCATATCCCCTCAACATGATGGCTGCTCTTATATTTTAATACTTTCTATCTGAAACAATGATGTTAAATCATAACCTTAGAAACATAGTTTTTCAAAATTAATAAGAAGCATGTGAAATAAGGAGATGCAAAGTTATTGCCAATGTATCGCATGTACCCTGTATTTTATGTAAAAAAATAATTTCTAGATGTATAAAAAGAGAAATCAGGTAAAGAATATTATTGAGCATCTAATTTTTGCTAGATCATTTATTTATTTTTTTATAATTTTCACCATAATCTTGCAAACTATTATATCTTATAAAATTTATATTTAGAGAAGTAAGGAAACTGCTTTTCATAGACAATACTATGGGCCAAATTGTGTCATAAAATTTGTATGTTGAAACTCTAATGCCAAAAGTAACTACATTTGAAGATAGTGCTTTTAAGTGGTAATTAGGTTAAATGACATCAAAGGGGTGTGGTCTTCATCAGAAGGAACTAGTGCTCATATAAGAATACAAGACTACAGATCTCTCTCTGCAAGCCAAAAAGAATCCTCATCAAAACCTGACCATGGTGGCACACTGGTTCTAGATTTCCAGCCTCCTGAACTGTAAGATATAAATGTCTGCTTTTTAAGCTACTCATTCTACAGTGTTTTCATATATCAGCCTAAGATAACTAATACAAGTAAGAATCTTTTGTGTACCATTGTAAAAATCTCTCTGAAATACATTAATCTCTGTTTGGAATTGTGTTGAACCCACAGATCAATTTTAAAATAACTTACATACATTTATATATTAGTCTTTTGTCCATAAGCATTGACTTTCTTATTTAAGGAGTAACTTCAATAACTTTCAATAATAGTGAATATATAGTTTCTTTTAATATCTTGTAAAAGTTCCTCATATTTTTGATGTTATTTAAATGATGAATTACACATTTTTTAAAACATTTTTTTAATTTGAAAGATTTCATTAATTATTTTTAGAGAGAAGGGCAGGGAGGGAGGGAGAAAGGGAGAGAGGGAGAAAGGGAGAGAAACATCTATGTGTGGTTGCTTTTCACCTGCCTCCAGCTGGAGAACTGGCTGGAGACCTGGCTGGAGGCCTGGCTAGAGACCTGGCTTGAAACCTGGTAATGTGCCCTGGCTGGGAATCAAACCTGACTGCTGGGTTTGAAGACCAGCGCCAATCCAGGGCTTTAAAAGTTTTTGTTTGTTGATGTTATAAGATGTTTTATTTGTTGATGCTATTAACTTTGAATATTAAACTTCTATACAAGAATGATACTAACATCTCCTTAATTATGCTAATATATCTGTAAAATCTTTGGGGCATTTTGATCAATAAAATTATATCTTCCTTTTCCAATTTTTGTGTATTTTGTTTATTTTTTACTTTAACTGAACTAGCTAAGTCTTCAATAAATTATGAGTAAAGTAGATGATAGCAAGCCCTCATATCATATTTGTAAAGTTGGCCACACAGGCTACAGTGGTACACTCTGAGAAGTGGGGCAAACTTCACCTGATTGCTAATACTGCAAGACAGTTTCCATTCTTCTATCACTTACCTGACAACCTTCTTAGACAACATTTTGAGACAAAGTGTAAGAATGACTAATTTCCTTAAATCCCTATAGGGTGACCATTTGCAATGTACAAACAAGTTTCTATTATTATATCACATCATCATCCATCCTGTTACCTACAGTTAAAGTTTACTTGCCATGAGGAGATGGCTTATTTTCACTAAACTATACAGTTTTAATGGAGGAGGAAGTCTTAAGACACATAAGCAGAAACATTGCTAAGATTTTCTCCACAATTTTCCAGGAGCTTAACCTTTGCTGGGTCAGAATCTGACCTGCCAAAGGTTTGTATGTTTGTTTTTTATAATTTACTAGTTTTTTTCTGTGCTGAAATGTATTGCTTAAAAAAATATGACAGTTTCACAGGTCATTATCTAAAATTTTTCTAGGCCATCTATTATGTGTTTTGGCATTCAGAATTATAATTTTAGAAAAACAATGATGGGTAGCAGAGACCATATATAAGTATTACCTCAGCATAAAGTAGTATCACATGATCAAACATGTATTATACTGGCAGTGGAATATATGAATAATTGCAAAAAGTAAGATTAGAGGAATAATAGTCTCATGTCAGGTCAAGTTTAGTTTTGTCTCTACTAATGTTTGGATTTCAACTTACAAAAAATAAAAAATTTTGGTTTTTAGAAATACTTAAGCTTTAAAATTGCCAATTAGTGATTCTTGACATTAATAAAATTTAAAATTCATAGGTCAGAAAATAAAAGCTTGAAGAAGACCTACTTTGTTTATTAACTTTTTAGAAAATTTCAACTAAGAGTTTCTCAATCTAAAATACCAGTTCATTTGTCTATCTGCCAAGCAACGGGCAGAGCTGTAACATTCCTTGTCTGTCCCATGTTGGAACACATACCTGATTCTTGTAACTGAAAATGCATATCAATGTAGGTTGGAACACTTGGCCAAGGTAGAGATACCAACTGAAACTAGAACATAATTCTTCTTGGCATATTAAGGGGGAAAAAATCCCATATACCAGGAGAATAGATTTTTTTGTATTGATTCTTACTACAATCAGACAAGGACTAGCAAAAAAAACAAAAACAAAAACAAAAAAAACCTAAGATATTAGATCCCTAAAGTTATCTTCCTCCTCTTTATTCAGCATGTTCTCCTACATGGAACCTTCTTTTTTATTGTCTTCAAAATCTATCCATTGCTCAAAACACAGGTAAGGCTCATATCTGCCATTACTAACCTAAACCCCTGGAAATACTCTAGAACATAGTCTATGTAAAACTAACTGGCATTTAAGTTGTGTTTCGATATAACTAGTATGTTGTGTGCAGTTACTAACTATAGTCCAAGATCCATGCAGGCATATATGTCCTTTACATACACTTATTTCACTCCCAAGGCCATCCAGCACAATTGTGTAAACAATAAAACATTTCTGCATAAGTTTGACCACTGGACGCCACCAGGTTCTGGTGACTGACTGAATAACCATCTTTGGGACTTAGAGAAAAATCACTCCTGCATTTAAAGTACCCTCAGAGTGAATGCAGTTTCCTCCTATTTAAAAAAATTCCCAAATCTGGATATTTAAGATCTTTCACCCTTTTCTTGACTAGTTATTTCTTGCTCAGAGGTAATGCATTTTGGCCCCTAAGAAATGATTGATTGATTGATTGCTGCTCCTCTTTTGTCCTATCCGAGAGGACAGTTACAGGCACCTGGAAGCTGGAATCAGAGTGCTACTGCTGAGCTGAGAGGTGTGCTTGCTGGGCACCTGCCAGTGCTCGCTGGCACTGAGGAATGGAAGGGCAGCTGTGCTGAACAAAAGTACCATGTAGCCTGAGAAAGGGAAGGGCTGAGCACAGGCATACAGAGAGCTGAGGATTGGCAAGAAAGCTGAGAGCTGAAAACTAAATTACAGATGGTGTCTCCAGAGCTTTCACGTTGTTTACTGTATGTGTACTTAACCTGTGTCTGTGTTCACGATCCAAGCGTTTTCTACCTTGCAAATGCCAAACTGCAGATCCTCTTTGCTGCAGTAAAGAATACTTGTAAGAATACAAGGAACTTCAGAGTTTTAGGGGATAAAGTTGGAAAAGAGATACTCTAATGGGTGGAAATATATCTTTTAGAAAGGGTCTAAAGAACAAAATAAACAAGCAAAGTACAAATAGACTCATAGATACAGAAAAAAGACTGACAGTTGTAAGAAGGGAGGGAGGTTAGGGGCTGTATTAAAAAGGTGAAGGGGTTAAAATATGCAAATTGGTAATTACAGAATAATCATTGAGATGACGATTACAGCTTCAAGAATACAGTCAGTAGTATTGTGATAGCTATGTATGGGGCCAGGCGGGCACTCAAGACAGCTGGGGGAACCTCTCTGTAAGGAATATAATTTTCTACCCACTATGCTGTGCATCTAAAACTAATAAAAAGTAATGCTCAATGTAAACTGTAATTTAAAAAAATATGTTGGCATCCTTTCCCTAAGAATCTCAGAATGTTGC
Organism: Noctilio leporinus; assembly: GCA_004026585.1. NCBI lineage: Eukaryota > Metazoa > Chordata > Mammalia > Chiroptera > Noctilionidae > Noctilio > Noctilio leporinus. The sequence continues at coordinate 154,291 of PVIW01001908.1, read as the reverse complement.
TAGGGTGGCCCCTAATCCAATGTGCCTCATGTCCTTCTTAAAAAGAGAGAGAGATCTGGACACAGATACAAGGGGAAAACATCAGGTGAAGATGTGAAGATGTGTTATTGGGCAGAAGCATCCACAAGCCAAGGAGCTGAAGTTTGTAACCACCACCAGATACTAAGAGAGAGGCCTAAAATAAATTTGCCCTAAGACCTGTGAAGAAGCCAGCCCCACCAAGGTCTTGAATTTCTAGCCTACAGAACCTGAGACAATAAAAGCCTTGTTGCTTTAATTCACCCACTTCATGGTACTGTATTATAGCAAGCCTAGCAGACTAATTCATACGCTTTCCTGATTTATGATCACCAGGCTATGTCCTCTACAGTCATTCCTTTTGTCCTGCCCAGCATGACATTACAACGCAAAGGTCTTCTACCCTAAGGATCCAGAATCTGGCAATCTTATCATCAGAACCTGGCTGTGTGACTGGGAAACACCAGCAACTTCCCAGAGTCTCCAGGGCTTCAGATGACAAATGGGAATAACCTACATGCACAAATACAAGATGATAGGCCTGTTTAGTTACGGAGGGCTCTTACAGTTGTTAAGAATTCTTGAGGTAATTAAGAAGGCACAATGTGAAAAAAGGTCAGTGTGATGGGGAAATTACCAACGGAATGTCAGTCATAAGTCTTACATGAAAAGGTACTCAGCATCACTAACCATCAGGGAAATCAAAACCAAAGCCATAATGAGATGTCATTTGACATTTGTTAGAATGTCCATCATCAAAAAGATAAGAAATAACAAGTGTTGGCAAGGATGTGGAAAAAAGAGAACACTTGAACAGTGTTGGTAAGAATGTAAATTGGTGCAGTTGCTATGGAAAACAGTAGAGAGGTTCCTCAAAAAACTAAAAATAAAACAACCATATGACCCAGCAATCCCAGTTTCAAGTATTTATCTAAAAAAAAAAAAAAATTGAAATCAGGCCCTGGCTAATGGCTCAGTGGATAGTCTCCCACCTGCGAACCCAAAGATTGCTGGTTTGATTCCTAGCCAGGGCACATAACCAGGTTGCAGACCAGGTCTCCAGCCAGGTCTGTAGATGGAGGTAGGTGAAAGGCAACCATACACTGATGTTTCTCTCCCTCTCTTTCTCCCTCCCTTCCCTCTCTCTAAAAATAAAGAAATAAAATCATTAAAAAAATTAAAATCAGTATGTAAAAAAAAATATTTATATCCCATGTTTATTTTGGCATTCAGTATAGTCAAGGTATCAGAACAACCTAAGAGTCCCTTAATAGATGAATGGATAAAGAAAATGTGTATGTTTTGGGGTATTATTGAGTCATAAATGGAGTATTATTGAGTCATTAAAAAGGAAGGGAATCCTGTCATTTGTCACACCATGAATGGACCTTAAAGCATTATGCTAAGTGAGATGAGTCAGACAAAGACAAACACTGCATGACCACTTATACATGGATCTAAAAAAGCTGAACTTAGGGCCCTGGCTGGTGGCTCAGTGGCTAGGCACCTGCCTGCGAACCCAAAGGTCACTGGTTCAATTCCCAGTCAGGGCACATACCCAGATTGCAAGCCAGGTCTCCAGCCAGGTGGCCACCTGGAGGCAGGTGAAAGGCAACCATACATTGATGTTTCTCACCCTTTCTTCCTCTCTCCCTTCTCCTCTATCTAAAAATAATGAATAAAACCTTTAAAAAAAAATTCTGAACTTATAAAAACAGTTAGATTGTTGTTACCAGGAGCTGATGTGAAGAGAAATGGGGGGATGTTGATCAAAGAGTATACACTTCTAGTTATAAGATGAATATATTCCGGGGATCCAAAGTACTGAATGGTGAATATAGTTAATAATACTGTGTTTTGGACTTGAAATTGTCTAAGAGACTAGATTTAAAATGTTATCACCACACATGCATGAAAAAGGTAACAATGGGTGATGATGAAAGCATTAATGAGCTTGATTGTGGTTATCATTTTATAATGTATACATATATCAAACATCATGTTGTACACCTTACTTGTATACAAATTCCATTTGTTAACCATAACTCAATAAAGCTAAAAAAACGTACTAGTGAAGTACTTCACAGGGCTGTCCATACTCTGCATATTGCCTGCTACGGATTTATTCATTGTTGTAGCTTTTACTTTTTTACTACTGCAGCATGCTTGGGAACTCCTGTCATGTCCTTGGCCAGCCTGGCCTCTGGAAACTGACCTAGTGCACTGCCACTCTCATTCAGATTCTGGTTCAACCATTTTCCATGCTGGATAATACGGAGATTTGTCTTGAAGTTCTGAAATTTGAAAACTCTTTTTGAAGATATGAATTAGTTACTGAATGTTGGTATCCAACCCCTGGAAGTATATAGATAAATATTCTAACTTATTTTCCCCACTAGACATTATCAATAGGACCTGGACCTTTTCCTGTTACCTTTTCTGTGAATCCCAACACACTGACAGAACAAAATGGGAGGCCTTCTGCAATGCCTCAGATGCATGATGGTGAATTCACTGAGGACTGGGTGAATGCATGACTGAGTGGGTCAGGATGCTAGAAATCACTAACTTGAAGTTGCTGAAAATACTTTAAGATGTGCAACCAAGAAGAGAATCTATATAAGACTGTGAACATTCTTAATTCAACAAAACAGATTCACAGAACATCTAAGCATGTGTCTGACTCCAAGACCCTCTGAAAATATCTTTAGCACCCTGCCAAAATCAATGTGAACTTATACTAACTCCCTCCAGTCTTTAAGAAGCAAACATAAATATGTTAATCCAAAATGTATGAGTTATATGAATGAATAAACTATGAAAAAATTAATCATTTCCAGGAGCTGATTGTTCCATACAAAATATCATAAAAATCCCATTGTCTGAAAATGTATTACAAGTATATTTTTATGGATTAAATTTTTGTCATACAGTATCATCAAGATTCTGTCACATTTCAGTGTTATTGATTTGAAACACAAGTGGATTTTGATATCATTTATTCTGAGCTATACACTGTGTAATTATTCAAATGCTTCATTTTCATTTGGGCTTTCCTATTTGTTTTAAATGTTATTACTTGCTTCAGTGCTTTTTTCATTTTATTGAGCACACTGATAAATATTTCTATCAATTGCAGATGTGGTTTTTGCATAACTGAAATGCTAGTACAGTAGTTAATACAATATTTGACACCACAGGATCCCATAGCAGCAATTAGAAAGTTTGTCTGTATTTGTGTAATCATAAAGACCTTATGGAATGGTTTTAAGTGTGTTTATAATTAGTAATTTTAATGCTTCATATATTTTTAAAAAGCCTTAGGGAAAAAGCCAAAGATGATCCTAGGTAAAATTGTGAAGTAGATTATATTTGCTTATGTTTCTTGTTCTTTCATCTGCTTATTACTGATTTTTCAAATTTGGCTTGAGATACCCCAAATTGAGTCAGCCTTGTACGTACCTCTTTTTCTTCATACCATCCTTGCCACCTCCTCCTCTTCTGTGATAATACTCAGCGTGTTCCTTCTATTGATTTGTTGATAGTCAGGCCCTGCTTTGTTTATTCTTGTAAGGTGACAAAATACTCTTAAGACACTGTAGAACACACTCAACAAACGAGTTTGAATGATCAGCTGGTATGTTACAATAAATCAATATGAGTTGCTAGGGTCTAAATTGCTTGGTTAACTACCCCATTATCCTTATAATTTTACTACTAATGTCATTAGTTCACTAACAGACTTGATTCTTCATTGTATGTTCACCAGTTGCAAAAAATAAAGGGTGAAGCAGCCTTTTCCATGTTAAATAAAAGAGAAATTTTCCAATATTCCTTAAACAAGATGAGAGTGACCCAAGGGAAGATATCTACACTTTGTCGAGCAAAGCTGGTTTCCCTGTCACTGGATGGCTCATTTACAGGACATCCAGCTGGAGAGCAGACTAGCAGGCTTTTTGTGACCTGTCCTCTGCCCATGTGCTGCTTACTGAACAGAGTCAATTACCACTCCCGCAAAAAATGGGGAGGCAGAGGGGACAAAATGAGCTTCTCCTAATTTTGAATTTAATTTATACTCGGGATTTATAGACTAAAAATGGAACATTAAAACATACACATTTATGCAAATATACTTTGATAATACTAGAAATTACAAAATAGCAAGCTTCATCAATTTTTAAAAATTTGTCAATGTTTCAATAATTACCACGTTTAGATAATGATTACTAGATAAAATTCCTAAATGGCAAAGCCATGAGAATTGACAACACGTAAATGTGTTCAAGATTACAATCTGGTAAAAATAAAACCCAGAAAAGAATTAAAACCCAGAAAAATCTATTCAAACAGTGTCTTTGTATGTGCCCTACTCTATATGATGGCCATAGAGCATTGCATGTAGTTATCAACAAAAACCTTGACATTATCTTTTTCAGTTCAGTTAAGGAAACTGAAGCACAAAAATTCAATTAACTTGCCCAAGGTCACACTATTAGTACAAAGCAGAGCTAGGATTTGAACCTGGGAATTAAGGCTTTAGAGACTGTGCTCTGAACTACTGCAAAATACAGCTTCAAAGCTGAAGTAGTTGGATATTTTAACTGTTAGGAATATTAGACAAAGTAATATATATTCATTTCTCTCAAATAATAAAATACCATCTAATGCAAATAAAGAAAATTGTGCAATCCAAGATTAACTGCTAAAGGGATTATTACAGAGTGAAAATACCATACTGCTTCATAAATAATGTAAAAGAGACTACCAATTTTCTCCCCTAATCATTGCTTCAACTTAATTCTGATATTAATTAGTGATTAATTTGTCCTGTTTTAAAAGCATACATGTGATTTTCTTTGCTGTTACTGTTTTTCAACATTAAATATGTTCCTATTTAATTCTTGCATGCTCATATAGCATTATGTGTTCCTTTTCAGTTCTATATAATATCCCATTTTTCTATATATTTCTCTTCTCTATGAGAAGGCTTTTAGGCTGTTTTGGGGACATTGCTAATAAAGATAACATTGCTATGAACTTTGCTATACATGTATTTTAGTATGTATATAGTATATATATCCATATATGTATACACAATGCATATATACATATACATATATAGTATAAGTATAGAAAATGTATATATCTGTTTATATATACATATATCTGTTTATATATATATGACAAAGGATGTAATTTGATAGAAGTTCTTAATTTAAATGTAATCAATTTATATCATATCTTTTTATTAAGTCTAACTTTTTTTGTATTGTATTCAATTAATCTTTCTTAAAACTAGGTCATGTGTACATTTTCCTTTATTACAGCCTGCAGGTCAAATCCAGCTATGTCCATCCCTAAACACTGTCTATGGCCACTTTCGCTCTACAAAAGTATGGGTGAGCAGTTGCAATAGGTCTTATGGCAGGCAGAGCCATATTTATTTATTACTTGGACATTTACAAAAAAAGCTTAATGTTTATCTTTCACACTTTTGTCAACTCTCCATATGGAACTATTTTGGGAGTATGTTGTACAGAAGTAGTACAACTCCTTCCTTTCCTCTTTTACTAATTAACCAAGCACTAATTACTAAACAAAAATTCTTTTTTTTTTTTTTTAACTATTCCATTGAGTCTGATCTCTGTCTTAAATGAAATGTTAGTGCTTTCCTTCTTTGTTTAATTAGCTATTTAGTTATTTTTAGTATTTCATATTCTAATCCAGCTGGTATCCTCGTGTTAATTTCTCACTGTCTTAATCAATGTGCTTTTAAAATGTCTTGATACTTGGTAAGTTAATTTCCCCTGCCATAGTTTTCTTAAAATTTTCTTTGATATGTTGCTCTTATACATTTCCATATGTTTGTTACATAAAATTATCAGTTCACACATATACACACATGTACACACACACACACACACTACCTTATTGACTCAGATTTCATTAAACTACACTTAATTTTGTGAAATACCATTTTTATAGTATACTGTACTCTTCAAAAAATGCACATGGAAGAGTATTCTACTTTTTAACAAACATCTTCATTTGTCTTAATAATAGATTTGTGGTTTCTTGGATGTCTTTTATGAAATTTATTTATAAGCTCTTGGAGCTTTGAATATCACTATGAATGGCAGTGTTTAAAATTTTTATTTTCCAAAAATTATTTTTAAATTGTTTTATGCTGATGCTTATCAAATGTTTTTCATATTCAATTTATACTCAGTATCATTGCTAAATTTGCTTGATTCTAATTGCTTATCTTGAAACATATTTGGATTTTCTCCAAAAACAAACATAACACCTATAAATAATGTTGCTTTTCTTCAATCCTTTATAATCTATATTTATTTACTGTTTTTCTCTAGCCTTGCTATACTGACTTAGACCCCTGAAACAATGCTATTTTGAGTTAATGAATCAATTCAATCCATCTTTGGATTGTTTTTCATCTTATAGAAAATTTGTTCAAGTTTTCATTATTAACTAGTATAGTTGATAAATTTTTTTAAAGATAATCTATCACAGCAATGAGCTTTCCTTTCATTACCCAATTTACTGATAGATTTTTATTGTAAATTGATGCTTAATTTTATCAAATGTTTTTATACATTATTTAGATGAAAATATGTTTTTTCTCTTCCATAAATGTAGTAATTAGTGGGTTTAATTTTCCGTGCTCTGTAGCTTCCTGAAGTCAATGATGACTTACCCATTTATATGATATTCTTTTTTTCTAATATATGTATTTAAATTTTAATTTTTCCTGAATCTCAGTTTTAGCTGGCTGCATTGAGGCATATTTCTTTTTTCTTTTCTTTCTTTCCCTTTTTTTTTTTTTTGGATATGATAAGAGAAATAGGAGAAACAACTTTTATTATAATGGGAATAACGTACCAAACAAATTACATACTACAATATGAGAAAAACAATGAAGATGTTATTATCACAAATGAGATGTTCCTCATTTTTTAAAAGATTTTATTTATTATTTTTAGAGAGAAGGGAAAGGAGAGAGGCAGAGAGGGAGAGAGACATCAATGTATGGTTGCCTTTCACCTGCCTCCAGCTACAGACCTAGCTGGAGACCTGGCTTGCAACCTGGTTACATGTCCTGGCTGGGAATCGAACCGGCAACCTTTAGGTTCTCAGGCCAGAGCCTTATCCACTGTGCCACCAGCCAGAGCTAGGTACAGTCTTCTTCTTTTTTTAAAAAGATATTTAGAGAGAGGGGAAGGGAGGGAGGCAGAGAGGAAGAGAAACATCAATATATGATTGTCTTTCACCTGCCTCCAACTACAGACCAGGCTGGAGACCTGGTTATGTGCCCTGGCTGGGCAATCAAACCAGTGACCTTTGTGTTCGCAGGCCAGCACTTTATCCACTGTGCCACAGGCCAGGGCCTATATTCTTTATGCCCATTGAACTGCTGTTAGTTCATCATGTTGTTTAAATATTTTACATTTATATTGAATTTTGTTTCTTTGTCTATTAGTCACTAACATGCCACTAGGATTATAGGTTAGCCTATTGCATACACATCTTAATTTTTATATTAAAACTATTTTTAAAGTAGATTTTATTGATTATGCTGTTATAGTTGTCCTAATTTCTTTTCCCTCTACTCCCTCCACCCAGGATCCCCCTTCCCTCCCACAATCCCACCCTTCTTAGTTCATGTCTATGGGTCATGCATATAAATTCTCTGATTTCACCTTCTACTATGTTATTCTTAAATTTCCCTTGCCTATCTCGTACCCACCAATTACGTTTCCTAATCCCTGCACCTTTTTCCCATTTCTCCCTCCTCCCCCTCCCAGCTGATAATACTCCAAGGATCTCCATACCTATGATTCTGACCCTATTCAAGTTGTTGAGTTTTGTTTTCGTTTATTTTTTTTGTTTTTTAGATTCTGTTGTTAATAATTGTGAGTTTGCTGTCACTTTAATGTTCATAGTTTTTATCTTTTTCTTAACTAAGTCCCTTTAACATTTCATAATAGGGCTTAGTAATGATGAACTCCTTTAGCTTTACCTTGTCTGGGTAGCATTTTATCTGCCTTTCCATCTAATGATAGCTTTAGAGGGGAAAACTTTTCCCTGTGTAATTAAAATTTTTACCTTGATATTTTCTTCTTTTTACCTCTCGTATTGCATCATTCCTTAAAGAAGTCTACTGTGTCTGATATTGCTTTAGTTATGTACATATACATATATGTATATGTATATGTGTGTATATATATGTGTGTGTGTGGGTTTGTTTTTATCACTACTAGTTGCTTTTATTAAAAATTAATTTTTAACTTTCGGTTTCTGTATAATGTTGTGTCTTTTCTAAGCAGTTGTGCTTCTTTTTATCCCCTACCTTTGTTTTTGGCTTAATTGTAACTTATTTTAGTCACCACTCCTATTTGACAATTTAATTTCACCAGTCATTTTAAATTTAATCACCACACTATTGACTAAGTACATAAGTTCTTTTTCCCTTTTTGCTCAGTCCCTCCACCCCCTAAATTTCCTTTACCCCATAGCTGTCATCCTGCTCTCTATCTATGAGTCTGTCTCTGTTTTCCTTGTTAGTTCAGTTTGTTCATTAGATTCCGTATATGAATGAAATTATATGGTATTTGTCTTTCTCTTACTGGTTTGTTCCACTTAGCATAATGTTCTCCAAGTCCATGCATATCATCACAAACAGTAAAATTTCTTCTTTTTTACATACAGGTAGTATTTCATTGTGTAAATGCCACATAGTTATTTTGTCCACTCCTCTACTGATATACATTTGGGCTGTTCCCATATCTTGGTGATGGTAAATAACTAACAATGAAGATAGGGTGGGGTGCTTATGCCCTTTCTAATTAGTGTTTCATGTTCCTTCATATATACTCCCAGAAGTGGGGTTACTGGGTCAAAAGGCAGATCCATTTTTAATTTTTTGAGGTATCTATATACTGCTTTCTAGAGTGGCTGCACCAATCTGCATTCCCACCAATGGTGCACAAAGATTCCCCTTTCTCTACATTTTCCTCACAATTGTTGTTTGTTGATTTACTGTGATAGTCATGTTGACAAGTGTGAGATGACATCTCTTAGTGGCTTTAATTTGCATTTCTTTAGTGATTAGTATTGTTAAGCATCTTTTTTTTAAAGATTTTATTTATTATTTTTAGAGAGAGGAGAAGGGAGAGAGGCAGAGAAGGAGAGAGACATCAATCTATGGTTGTTTTCCAACTGCCTCCAGTTACATAGCTGGCTGGAGACCTGGCTTGCACCCTGGTTATGTGCCCTGGCTGGGAATCGAACCAGCAACCTTTGGGTTCTCTGGCCAGCACCTTATCCACTGTGCCTCTAGCCAGGACAAGCATCTTTTCATATGTCTGTCTGTTGGCCATTTGCATGACCTCTTTGGAGAAGTGTCTATTTAGGTCTTTTGCCCATGTTTTATGTGGGTTGTTTATTTTTTTGGTGTTGAATTTTGCAAGTTCTTTATAAATTTTGGATATTAACCCCTTTTCAGATGTATCAGCAAATATGCTCTCCCATTGTATGGATTGTCATTTTATTTTGTTGGTGATTTCCTTTGCTGTGCAAAAGCTTTTTATTTTGATTTAGTCCCATTTGTTTATTTTTTCTTGTGTTTCCTTTGTCTGGTAAGATATATTTGATAAAATATTGGCAGAGTAATGTCTAAAATTTTGCTGCTTATATTTTCTTCTATAATTTTTATGGTTTAGAGTCTAACATTTAAGTCTTTAATCCATTTTATTCTTGTGTGGGATGTCAGAAGGTGACCTAGTTTCATTTTTCTGCATATATCTAATTTTCCCAACACCATTTATTGAATAAGTCATCTTTAGTCCATTGTATATGCTTGTTTCCTCTGTTAAATATTAACTAACTATAAAGGTATGGTTTTATTTGGGGACTCTTTATTCTGTTCCATAGATCTATGTGTGTTTTTACACCAGTACCATGTTGTTTTGATTACTATTTCCTTATAGTATAGTTTGATATTAGATAGCATGATTCCTCCAACTTTATTCTTCTTTCTTAGGATTCCTGTTGCTATGCAGAGCTTTGTGTGTGGTTCCATATAAATTATTGAAATATTTGTTCTAGTTCTGTGAAATATGACATTGGAATCTTGATAAGAATTTCATTGAATTTATAGATTGCTTTGGGTAGTATGGACATTTTAATGATGTCATTTCTTCTTATCCATGAACATGGTATGTGCTTTCACTTATTTGAATCTTCAATTTCTTTCTTCAGTATCTTATAATTTTTCCAGTACAGATCTTTTGCATCTTTGGTTAAGTTTATTCCTAGGTATTTTATTCTTTTGAAGCAATTACAAATAGGATTGTCTTCTTTATTTCCATGTTTGTGTGTTATTGGCATATAAAAATGTACCCTATTCTGGATATTAATTTGTATCCTGCTAGTTTGCTGAATTCATTTATCAGTTCTAGTAGTTTCTTGATAGAATCTTTGGGGTTCTCTACATATAGTATCATGTCACCTACCAAAAAAAAAAAAAAAAAAAAACAGTTTTACTTCTTCCTGTCCAATTTGGACACTTTTATTTATTTTTCTTATCTGATTACTGTAGCTAAGACTTCCATTACCACCTTCCATCTATTCTGGGTCATTTTCTTCCTAGTTGAAGAATATCCTCTATTATTCTTTTAATACATGTATTAATTATCTTCATTTTTGCATGTCTAAAAATGTCTATTGTTTTTCATTTGTGAAAAATATAATTTCTCATTATAGAATTCTATGTTGGTACACTTTTTGTCAACATGTTGAAAATATCTCGCTGTTTTCCGACTTGTATTACAATCACTGAGATACCAAATTTTATTAAAATATTATTACTTTGAAGTTAATAACTTTTTATCTGGATATTTTCAAAGCTTTGTCAGTATTTTGTTCATAATTTTATGAAGATAAATATAGGTGGTTTCATTTTAATCCCTTGTTTGGAGTTTGTAAAGGTTTTTATATTAAAGAAGGTAGATAACATGTCCTGTCTTATTTTGTTATGTTCTGATTTTTTTCTCTCTGTGCATCAGGCTTAAATGTTCTTCAGATTTATCTTTAGGTATCTTTAATATGCTGCTAATTCCACCAATTATTCTAATTACAGTTATTGTGTTTTAAGCTCCTAGATTTTTAATGCAATTATTTTGTATCACTTGTAGCTCTCTGCAGAAATTATCCATAATTAAGTTTGTTATTTTTTATTTTAACTTATTTTAATTGTGGATATATATATATATATATATATATATATATATATATAGTAAAATTACAATTTTAACAACATTTAAGTGTACAATTCAATGAAATTATGTATATTCACATGGGTTTCCAGCTATAACCACCAACCATTTTCAGAATTTTTTATCATATCATCTCAAAATTCCATACTCATTGAACCACAACTACCCATTAGCACACTCCCCCAATCCCATCACATCATCTGGAACCAACTATTCTACTCTCTATTTCTGTGAATTTGACTATTCTAATTACTTTGTATAAATGGAACCATATTAAAAATAATGAACCATATATTATCTGTCTTTTTGTGTTTAGCTTATTTTACTCAGCAAAGCATCTTAAAGATTCATATATGTTGTGGCTCACATCAGACTTTATTTTTAAGGATAAATAATAATTTACTGTATGTAATGAGCACATTTTGCTTATTCATTTATCCATTGATGGACACTTTGCTTCCACCTTTTGGCTATTTTGAATATTGCTACTATGAACATGGATGTATAAATATCTCTTCAAGGTCCTGCTTTTGAATATTTTGATTACATAATAAGAAGCAGAGTTGCTGGATTGTATGGTAATTCTCTTTTTAGTATTTTTTCTTTTCCTTTAAAATTTTTATTTTATTTTTCACATTATTATTTTAAATTAATGATTGTTGTTGTAGTTTCCCCTATTGCTCTCCCCTGCCCCACTCATCCCATCCTTTCTCCCATAGTCTATCCCCACATGTTGTCCATGTCCATTACTAGTTCCTTGTAAGTTCCTTGACTAAACTGTTTCCCTTCATTGCCTCTTTCTCCCCCTCTTCCTCTATGCACTGTCAGTCTGACCCTTGTTTCCATGGGTTCTATTTTGCTTGCTTGTTTTGTTCATGAGTCTCTTGTATTAGGTGAGGTCATATTGTATTTGTCTTTCACTGCCTGGCTTATTTCACTATCCATAATACTCTCCAGTTCCATCCATGTTGTTGTAAAAGGTAGGAGTTCCTTCTTTCTTTCTGTTACTAGTATTCCATTGTGTAAATGTACCAAAGCTGTTTGATTCATTCATCCACTGATGGTAACTGAGACTGTCTCCAGCACTTGACTATTATAAATAGTGCTGTTATGAACATAGGGGTGCATTTGTTCTTCTGAATTGGTGTTTCAGGTTCTTTGGATATAATCCTAGCAGTGGAACACTTGATCAAAGGGCAGTTCCATTTTAAAGTTTTTGAGAAAATTCCATACTGTTTTCCATAGTGGCTGAACCAGTCTACATTACCACCAGCAGTCCCTTTCTTCCATGTTCTTGCCAGAAATTGTTGCTTGTTGATTTGTTAATGATGGGCATTCTGACTAGTATGAGGTGGTACCTCACTGTATTTTTAATTTGTATCTCTTTGAAGGCTAGTAATGTTTTTTTTTTTTCTTTAATTTTATTGTTGTTGTATTACATCCATCCCCTCTTTGCTCCCCTCTGTCCCCCTCCCCACCCTCCCATTCCCCCCAAAGTCAATCCCACCTGTTGTCCATGTCCATGGTTCCTTTATACTAGGTTCTTGTCTAAGCTGCTCCTCTTCTTTGCCTCTACCTCCCCCCTTCCCCCAACCCCGTTCCCCCTGACCACTGAAGGCCTATTCCTTGTATTCATATACTTGGTTCTGTTTTGCTTGTTGTTAGTTTTGCTCATTATTGTCCTGTAATGGGTGAGATCATATGATATTTGTCCTTCACTGACTGGCTTATTTCACTAAGCATAATACTCTCCAGTTCCATCCATGTTGTTGCAAAGAATACAAGTTCCTTCTTTCTTTCTGCTATATAGAATTCCATTGTGTAAATGTACCAAAGTTTTTTGATCCAATCATCCACTGATGTGCACTTAGGCTGTTTCCAGCACTTGGCTATTGTAAATAGTGTGAAGGCTAGTAATGTTAAGTGTCCTTTCATATGTCTATGAACCCTTTGTATGTCCTCCTTGGAGAAATGCCTGTTCAGGTCAGTTGCCCATTTTTAAATCAAAGCAGTCTGGTACTGGCATAATAATAGATCATAATCTTATAGATTAATGGAACATAATATAGAGAGTCCAGAAACAATCCCAGGTCTATATGGTCAATTAGGATTTGACAACCAGTGAAGGAGCATAAAATGGAGTGAAAATAATCTCTTCAGCAAATGGTATTGGGAGCACTGGACAGGGACATGCAAAAAAATGAAACTAGACTACCAATTTACACCATACACCAGAATAAACTCAAGGTGGATAAAAGACTTAAAACATAAGCCATACTACCAAAAAAGCCCTAGAGGAAAGCATAAGCAGTAAAATTTCAGGTATCCCATGCAGCAATGTTTTCACCAATATTTCTCCTAGGGCAAAAAAAATAAAGGAACAAATAAACAAATGGGACTACATCAAACTAAAATGTTTCTTTATATATTTCTTTATAGTATTTTGAAAAAATGTGTATTGTTTTTCATAGTCACTGCAACAACTTGACACTTTTACCAGAAATGCACAGGGTGTTTTTATTTTAATAAATTTATTTTTATATTAAATACATAAACATAGTCATTATTTTTTTAAAGATCTTATTTATTATTTTTAGAGAGAAGGGGAGGGGGAGAGGCAGAGAGGGAGAGAAACATCAATGTATGGTTGCCTTTTTTTACCTGCCTCCAGGTACAGACCTAGCTGGAGACCAGGCTTGCAACCTCATTATGTGCCCTGGCTGGGGAATCAAACCAGTGAACTTTGGGTTCACAGGCCAGTGCCTTATCCACTGTGCCACCAGCACCAGCGAGGGCCTAAAATGCACAGGGTTTTAATTTCTTCACATCTTCATCAACACTTGTTTATTGGCTTGCTTGCTTACTTGCTTGTTAAGAACCATACTAATGGGTATACAGTGGAATCTCATTGTGGCTTTGAGTTCGTTTCTCATAATTAGTGATGTTGAGCATCTTTCTAAGTGCTTATTGATCATTTATATATCTTCTGTGGAAAAATGTCTATGGAAGTCTTTTGCCCATTTTTTAATTGGGTAGTTTGGTTTTTATGTCTTTGAATTTTGTTTTTGAGTATATTAATCATAGTTATTTTAAATTTTCTATCTGATAATTTCACTATATTGATCTCCTATTGGTTTTACTCTATGTTTTATGAAGTAATGTTGTGTCCTCCTAAACATGATATAAAATCCCAACCCTTAATGTGACTGTACTTGGAGATAGGAACTTTATTAATTTAGGTTGAAATGATGTCATATGGATGGGGCCTTGATCCAATAGCATTAGTGTCCTCATAACATACTAGAGAGAATAGATAGCTTACTCTCTGTCTCTGTACACCATGTGAATACACAGTGAGAAAACAACCATCTACAAGCCAGGAAGAAGCTCTCACCAGGAAAAGAACTAGCTAGAACTTTGACTTGAAATTTCATGATCTGTGAGAAATAAGTTTCTGTTGTTTAAGGTCCCCAATCTGTGATACTTTGTTATGGCAGCCCAACCAGATTGAGACACAATTGTCAATGCTTCATATACTCTTTTTCCCTAGTCTTACATAGTGCATGGTTATAAATTTGATTCTTTGTGATTGTGTATCAGATATTGTTTTAGGAATAAATATAGAGATAATTTAAGATGGTGGATGAGATTATTTTCTTTCAGAAATGTTTTTACTTTGCTTTCCCAAAGACAATCATGCTAAACACTCTAAATGTGCTATATCATCTTGTTCCACTCAGATATGAAGATGTTTCAGTGTTGCATTTTAGGATCTATGGGGTAGCCTCTCTACTTCACTCCACTAACATGGAATACCCTGTTGGAAATCTAATCTGATTTTGAATATTTACCAGAGCCTCTACTTTTGAAAATTCTCAACGCTAATATTTGGTCTCCTATCTGAAAGCTGTGGTTGGCTATATTAACCAGTCTGACTTATTTTTTGATATTTGAATGCTAACTTCTCCAAACCTCTCTACATACATTCCCCTTCCCTTCCACATCTGTGCCAGCTAATTCCCACATGCTCCCTACTTTGCCATTGGTGAAGTTCAAATCACACAGGACCTATCTTGTAGCATGGGAGCCTTCACACATTCTTACCTCACATCACAATATGGTCCAAATAGTACCCTCCTACTCTCCTGAAGCCGTGTTTGCACCTGCTTGGAAGCCTTCCCAGAACTTGTATGTGAGTAATAAACCTTCTTTGTTTATGTGGTTCTTGAGTCTTAACACCTAACCAAATTTGGGGTAGAAAGTTTATTCTGCTTTTGCAGAATAATTCCAATACTCTTTCAATCTTTCAGTCCATAAATTTATAATTGGATAATTTCTTAATAAGAAAAATAAAGCAAAAGTTGAGTTACTTCCTGTTGGGCACTCAGAAATTGTATACTTTTAAAAAAAATGTCCTGTTTATAGAACTGTACTTAGCAGGAGATTGGTCCAAACTAACTTACCTGACTTTTTAAAAATTTATCTCCACAAACAGATGATGATGATGATGATGATGATGATAACTCTTATTACATTCTCAAATTCAGTGATAGTGTTCAATTCATTCAATGGTGTCAAAATCAAAAAGAATTAAGTTTGCAAATGCGATTCATGCATGAATTCAGGTAAGTATGGCAGCATTGTTCACCATTGCTTCGTGTCCTCATGGGACAATTACATATCCCTGCCCTGCTGAGTTTTGAAGCAGTGTGGCTTGGGCTCTGGGTAATGAAATTCCGATAGAAGTAATGTGTGCCATTTTCACAGAGAAGCTTTATGAGCCAATTTGAGATTCACTATGCCTCCCTCTTCTCTTTGCCAGAAGACTGAAGTGTCACTAATGGGGATTGTTTGCTCAGACAGGTTCACCAAATGAGGGTATTATGAGCGGAGTCATAACTGACTCACGTGAACATTAGTTTAAGGAATAAAATACTTATTTTTGTGGGCCACTGAGAGTTTGGAGTCACTTCACATTCTATAACCTATTATGAGTAATATAATAGTGCTAGTAATAATTAGAAATAAAGAAACATTTCAGGACATGTTTAAAAATAACAATGCTGATTACAGTATGGTACTATTTTACCCATAGTGGGTAAAATGTTTCTTGTTTCCATTTCATGGATACTGATCTTGATATAGAGCAGTGTCTCTTGGTGGCTTGTTTAGTGCCTGCTCCCTGGTGACCAACTATTACGAGAAGAACACTTCCTCTGAATTCAGACCCATCCACTGGGACCCTCCCAGAAAATAAAAAGCTGGAATCTAATCCACATCTTGGAGCCAAATCCAGCAGACAGCAGCCTGTCACTTCCAGCTGAGCCCAGCCTCTATAAGCCAAATGTCAGTAGACTCACAGATCTGCAAACACACACACACAAAATAGATTCTTGTGGTCATGAGCCATGATGATCGTTCCCTGCCCAAGTATCTCAGAATTCAGTTCTTTGGGTAACGCTAGTTAAATTCCTGTTGCTGGTGTCTGTACAGCTCACCTAAGAGCTTTGTCCCAGGCTTTATATGACCTGTATGCATTAACTCTTCTGAGGTCATCAAAACAAGAATAATTTTTTATGTAATTTTCCGTATCTATCTATATCTAGATAGGTAGATAGATAGATAGATAGATAGATATCTAAAGATTCAATCTATGTGTGGTAGTTAAAAACCATCAAATAGCAAGAGATGTCAACAGGAGAGAATTTATTTAGAGAAATAATAATCAACACCCCTTAGGGCAGGGATGATGAAGAATCTGTGAAGAGGACTGAGTAGGAGACATTAGGGAAATAAATAGACAATCAGCAGAGAGTAGCCACACAGAACCTGGAGAAATAAAGTTTTTCAAGGAGTGTTGACAGCAATGATCAGTCAAGTATAAAGGGCTATTAAGTGAGGACTGAAGGTTGTGGATTGTAAAACCAATATGAATAGTAATTTTGAATAGTTTTTGATAAGATGCATTACAATGGGTAAAAATAGAAGCCTGATTTCAGTGAGTTATAGTCAATGCAAAGGAAGGAAGGGAGTAGAGACAGTGAGAATGATTTGCTGTTTAAAGGACAGTCTCTAAGAATATAAACCAAACTAAAAGGTAGCTCAGCCCCTACTCTCACGAAGTTTATTGCCTAATAACAGAACTAGTATGTGAACTACATTTGTAAATATAAAATGTTTAATGGCCACATCAGAGAGTAAAAAGAAACAAGTAAAATTTTAATAGTATGTTTTATTTAACTATTACAAAAATTATATAATTCCAACATGCAGCAATGTAAAATATTATACAGTTTTTTTCATCATAAATCCCTAAACTGTGGTGTATGTGTGCTTCTACGTGTATCTCAGTGCTCGTACATACTACATGTCACCAGTGAATACTATATGGGAAGTATAGATAAATAGATTCTCTAGGCAGGCAAATGTATACTCAGTGAAAAAGTCACACTATTAAAATTTTTGTTACAATGGAGAAAATCTTTATCAATTTGTGTATAGGCTGAATGGCTGAATTAATCTAGAAAACCACTCAGGACTTAGTTGACTGAACATAAGATAATGGCTAATTGACTGTCATGTTTTAGAAAGGAGATGCTATAACTTATAACCCCAGGAAAAAAATGATGAGTATCGTCCATGAGAATGAAATACCAGTGGCAGATTGTGCATTTTATTTCAGGGTAGATTGAAAGCCATCATTTTTATACATTGATGCTTTAAAGGCACAGCATAAGTACTATATTTTCCATTTTTAATAAGTGAGCATAAAATTGGTGTTCTCTGAATTATTCAAAGCAACTCATGGGAGCTTTTTCTAAGTTAAATTGTTATGAATATATTGTAAACTAGTTTTGAAAACCCTACAGAGTTAGCCTTAAACTGCATCAGAGAATTTCCAAAGTAAATCCATGGAAACGTATCACATTGACTATCTGCAAGTTTAAGTACCAATGGCTTTAATGTTATCCCAAATACCCTCCCTGATATTTTATAACCAGCAAAGATAAAGAGTTCTAAGGAAGAAACATAGGATGGAGTAGATATAAATACAAAATCAGGGTGTTAGTAGCACTGAAACCCAGAATCAGAAAAGACATAGGGTAATCAGCATGGGGAACATCCTTTCTGGGTGAACCTCTCAGGCTCTTTCTGAGTAGCCAGTCTGGGGCTTTCTTAGGAGTTTCCGAAAAGTCTTCTGTCCACCTTTCCCTCTGGAGTTCCTGGTAACGAACTTTGGAGACCATAGGTGGTATCAATCTAGGATTGTCAGATTGATTATCAAATACAAATAAAAGGAATACATAGAATATCCTAAACAAAAACAAATGACTATTCATAATTTTTCTAAAGTACTAATTCAACCAGATGACCTATATTTAATCTGGCAGTGTTTTCCCCATGAGTTTCTCATTATTAAAAAGACAGTCCTCTGCTAGATGACCAGGTTTTACGCCACTACAGCTGGTCTGAAATCATCGACCTTTTCAGCCTCAAGCCAAGCCTCATGTGCGAAAGTGGCTTCCCAATTACTGAGTCAGTGCAGCAGTCCTGCCCCTGCCCTCCCAATTAGGGGCACTGGGAAGGAAATTGTTACAAACCAACTCAGACTCTCCTTTCTCTGTTCTGAAAGGGTTCAGCCTAATACCGCAGCATTCTGTTTCTCCTGCTCTGAGAACAGGAAGCTAGCTGTTGCTGCTCCTTTGTCATCTGCATAGCTACCCCTCCTAACAGCCCAGCCTCCCTCCTGCTTCTGTAGTTTGGAAAGCACGTGCTGGCTTTGTTCTTAATATGCCCACTCTCCAGTCACCAGTGAAGCTATAATTTTCTCCAGCAGGACAGCCATGAACTAATTTTTAATCAAACTATGGGATATTTTTAGATTTCACCCTATGTAAACATTCACAAACTTATGTGGGAAGTAATGTGTTGCCTTAACTGAATAGGAGGAAAACTCTAGAGAGAAAAAAGGAACTTTGAAAAGCTGTCATGTCACCATTCCATTTCTTTCCTGGAGGGTGTGCTGAGCAGTGGGGAACCAAGTATCTTTTTCTGTCTTGTCTGGTGATATTTCTTCACTTCTTTTAGATATTTTAATGCAATCAGTACAGCTCACATCTGCAGAGCAATCAAATTACCAAGTCAACATAACTCAGTGAAATGCTGAAGAGCAAAATAATCAAATTCAGGTTAATATTAATTGCTGTATTTCCACACCTGGATCCACAAAAGGATGTGGGGAGGAAAGAAACAGAAAGACAGTAAGAAAACACAGATATCACTAACCACTAAATGATTATGATCATGTTCTCTGAGGTTGTTCAAACGTTTTCTTTCCAGGTTTACATTGAATTCTTTAATCTGGAAAAATGAACATTTCTATTTGTGCTGAGTACATAATTATGGGCATAGTTAAGTACAAGTATAATATAGTATATGAAACTCAGTATTTAGTTCAGGAATAAATGAGCAGGTGCCTGGGAAGCAGAAAGCAATTTGTATTTAATATGGTAGTTTGTATCTCTGACCTCTGACACCATAGGCTTGTCTCTCAACATCTTATTTATTTAATCCCTACAATGTTTTTAATAAAATATTTATGACTATTCATTTATGGATGTTTCATGTCAAAAATGACAACTATAAATACATCATGCTCCTAACTATACTTTCTTTTTAAGTGAGGGATCAATCTTATTATGATAGACTAGGACGTGTTAAAGTTTTTAATTTAATTCTTATTGTTTCCTTTCACATTATCTAACTAAATATGTCACTTCAACATCAAACCTCAGTTTCCTCCTCTGGAAGATATGGGGTTGGGCCCTGGCTGGTGGCACAATGGACAAGGCACCAACCTGAGAACCCAAAGATTTCTGGTTTGATTCCCAGCCAAGGCATATAACTAGGTTGCAAGCCAGGTCTCCAGACAGATCCATAGCTGGATCTCTACCTCTCTACCTCTCTCCCTTCCCCTTGCTCTAAAAAATAAAATAAAAATTAAAAATTTAAAACAGGAAAGAAAAATATGGGGTTAAAAATCAATTCTGCTTTATTTATTATTATTAAATATAATACATTTTAAATGTTAGTAAACTAAGAGATAATGCACTAGTTGCCAATGTGATGCAGTTAATTTTTCAAAGTGAAAGTAAGAAACTTTGAAGAAAATATAGAATTAGTTAGAAATAGTGTATTAATGTTGGTTCATGAATTGTGGCAAATGTACTATAGTAATGCAAGATGTTAATAATAAAGGAAACATTATAGCAATTCTCTGTAATATTAACATTTCTGTGAATCTGTACCCATTCTAAAATAAAGTTAATATTTTCTTTTTTCTTTTTTAAAATTTAATAGTTCATGTACTATTTTTAAGTTTATTTTATTTTATTTTAAAAGTTTTATTGTTGTTGTATTTTAATTGTTTCATTTTTACCCCCATTGCTCACCCTTCCCCCACCTACCCCATCATCTCTCACAGTCATTCCCCCCTTGATGTCCATGTCCATGGGTCATTCATACTAGCTCCTTGACTAAGCCTGTCCCTCTTTTTCCCCCTACTCCTCCCCACCCCCACCCTCCTGTTCACCATCATCCAGTTCGTTACTTCCATGCCTGTGGTTCCATTCTGCTCACCTATTTATTTTGTTCATTAGTTTCCTATATTGGGTGGTCCATAAGATATTTGTCTTTTGACACCTGGCTTATTTCACTAAGCATAATACTTTCCAGTTCCAACCATGCTATTGCAAAAGGTAGGAGTTCCTTCTTTCTTTCTGCTACATAGTATTCCATTGTGTAAATGTACCAGTTTTATGATCCATTCATCCACTGATGGGCACTTAAGCTGATTCCATCACTTGGCCATTGTGAATAGAGCTGCTATGAATATAGAAGTGCATAGGTTCTTCTGAATTAATGTTTCAGGATTCTTTAGGTATAGTCATAGCAAGGGAATTGCTGGGTAAAAAGGCAGTTCCATTTTTAGTTTTTTGAGGAAATTCCATACTGCTTTCCATACTGGCTGCACTAGTCTGCATTCCTACCAACAGTGCACTAGGGTTCCCTTTTCTCCACATCTGGACAGGGCTTGTTGTTTATTGATTTGCTAATGATGTCCATTCTGATAGGTGTGAGGTGATATCTCATTGTGGTTTTAATTTGCATCTCTTTGATGGTTAGTGATGTTGAGCATTTCTCAACATCAAACACAACAACAAAAGGGCCTTTGGGTCCTTTTTATGTCCTCCTCAGAGAAGTGTCTATTCAGGTTTTTTGCCCATTTTTTAATTGGGTTGTCTGTCTTCTTGGTGTTGAGTCATGTAAGTTCTTTTTATATTTTGGAGATCAAACCCTTGTCTGAGGTCTTTTTTCCATTGTCATTTACCTTCCCTATACCCTTTTCCACTTCCACCCATCCCCCTCCCTGCAAAAATTTTATTTCTTAATTATAGTTGACATTCAACATTATTTTGTGTTAGTTTCAGGTGTACAGCATAGTGGTTAGACATTCATATACTTTTCAAAGTGTTACCCCTGATATTTTGAGTATCTACCTGATACCAAACATAGTTATTACAATATAATTAACTATATTCCAAATGCTGTAATTTTACATCTTTGTAAAATGTTAAAAATAAAAAAGAAATGAGGGAAAAAATGGCGGAGAAGTAAATGGAGCTACACCAATCTCCTCCCAACACCAAACTGGAATTACAACTTAATTAGGGAGAAATTATCCAGAATAACAAACAGAACACCAATTGGAGAGAAGTCTTATTACCATGGACAGAACAGAAGAGCTGATTTATCACAACATGACCCATAGGAAGTGCGGAGACCCAAGATGCTGGCGGGGCTCCCACAGGTGGCAGCTGAAGGGATGGAGAAGCATCTCAGCAGCCAGGGGTTCCACCTGAGAAGGGTGGGATCTAAACCTCCAACTGGGCTTCCCAGCCTACAGTAACACAGCTGAGAGTAAAACAGCACCCAGCTGTGAAAAGCAGAAAGTTGCCAGGTTTAGCCAGCTTGACAGAAAGACTGAATTCTTAAAGGGACCATGCATGAAAATACAGTGGCACTCACTTACCAAGGCTCCAGCAAAGGGAGGGGCACAGTGGACTAGAGACACTTAAGGAGGGTTTTGGGCACTGGCTTTAGGGGGAGAGCTGAGGGAGCAGCCTGTGAATCTAGTGCTGACCCATCTTGCATACAGCTAGAAGACCACTCTTCTCCAAAGGGCAGGAGCCTGAGGGGAAGCCACAGCCCCACCCATAGGAATTAATTTGTCCCACCCAGCAGTGCCTAAACCTGACCTCAGATCACAGACTGAATTAACAACTGAAGGAGACAGACAAAAGACAGGGGCTCTCTGGTAGTCTCCAACTGGCTGACTAGGGCCAGACTGGGACAAGAGATGACATCACCAAGCACAGATCCAGGAAGTAAAAAAAGTGCACCTCTACACCACAGAAGGTCACACCACTAAGACAGTAAGTCAAAGCAGACCAATCCAAGAAGCAAAAACAAACAAGAGTCACCTAAAATGGAAAGACAAAGAAATAATCCCTCAGCAAATGAGGAAGAAGCTCCAGGAAGAGTGCACAATGAAATAGAAGCAAGCACCTTATCAGACATGGAATTCAAAATAATGATGATAGAGAAGCTCAATGAGTTCAGCAAGTTCAAAGAAAACTACAAACAACTCCAGAGGAACTATGAAGAACTCCAGGGGAACTACAAAGAACTTACTGAGAACTACACCAGCATTAAAAAGGACATTAAAACCATCAATAAGAGCCAGGAGGAAATGAAGAATACCATTTCTGAATTGAAGAACAGTAGAAGGAATCAAAAGCAGGCTAGAGAAAGCAGAGAAGCAGATCAGCCAGCTGGAGGTCAATGTAGAAAAAAATTCCCAGGCAGTGCAACAAAATGAAAAAAGACTGAAAAAGAATGAAGAGGTTTTAAGAGAGCTGCAGGACAACATGAAACATAATAACATCCATATCATAGGGATACCAGAAGGAGAAGAGGAGGAGCAAGGGATAGAAAACCTCCTTGAAAAAGTAATGACAGAAAACTTCTCTAACTTGAGGAGAGAAAAATGTCATGTTTACTCAGGAAGCACAGAGGGTCCCAAGGAAGACACAGACCCACTTCAAGACACATCATCATGAAAATGGCAAATTTCAAAGACAAGGAGAGAGTCCTACAAACAACAAGAGAGAAACAGCTAATAACATACAACGGGACTCCCATAAGGTTATCAGCTGATTTCTCAACAGAAACACAACAAGCTAGAAGGGAATGGCAAAAAATATTTCAAGCAATGAAAAACAAAGGCCTGCAATCAAGAATACTCTACCCAGCAAGGCTGTCATTCAAAATGGAAGGTGAAATAAAGAGTTTCCCAGACAAAAGACTAAAAGAATGCAGTGCCACCAAACCAGCATTGCGAGAGATGCCAAAAGGTCTGCTCTAAGAAGATGAAGAAACAGGGAGACAGACAGAAACAGAGATACAAAGGTAAGTGGATTAAATGCACCAATCAAAAGCCATAGGGCAGCTGAATGAATAAGAAACAACTTTAACTTATGAATGCTTTAAAATGATCTTGTTATAAATAGATTTTACTAAATAAGGTAGAATTGTGTATATTACTTGTATCTGCATTACTGCAGGTTAAGTTTTCTTAGATTGGAATCATTCCACAATATGAGAAAATCAGGTTACTTGCAATAACTCAGAAAAATCGAATGCAGTTAAGGAAGAAGAAAAACCTAAGAAAATGTGAATGTATATTACATAGAAGACTTGTTATCTTTCTCATTCACTGTTACAAAATATGTGCTTATTTTTGGATGTGTAATATATAGATTTTGTTAGCAATTTATGTTTTAAATAGCAACCAACTGGTCATGGGTGTGTTGTGAAATCAGTCAATCTTTAGGTTAGAAAAGATGCTGAGAAGGAAGACCAATTTGGATGGAAGTTGCAAACTACTAAACTATATGATTCATGTATATAGACAATATATATTCTCATATTAGCATATAAATTAGATGAGATTCCTTTCAACTAAATCATTGAAATATACATTTCCAGTTATGAAGATCCCTAAATTGGGGATGCTTGTAAAAAGGAATTAATGCTATGGTAAACTTTATTATTGAAATGTAAACATACCTAATCTCTACCTCAACAGACTCTTGAATAGTGTAGGGGTTAGTTTAGGACCACATAGGAAGTCAACCACAAGTTCAAAAAATAGCTAGGATACTATTCTACAAAATTATTTAAATCCTAGGGATTGTTATTTTTTACCTCAACTTAGTAGACATAATAATTTCTACACTGGGGATCAGCTGAGCATTGCAAGTTCCATTATTTCTAAAGGCTTTAACTTGTAAAACACATGTAAAGGGAAAACAGAGGGTATTGAAAGAAGTAAGACCTGTGCACAGCCTAAATTAATTAATTAATTAATTGATTAATCTACTATTTAGGATGGAAAAGTCCAAAATGAGTAAGTTGTGGTTCCTGTGGCTTAAAATAAAGTTGAGTTATATAATTGAAGTGGAGAGGATCTGACTCAAAACCAAAATTCATTTTTCACTATGGGTTTGGCACTGTCTCTATAACAACTTTCACAAAAGTGGTTCTGCAATACACTATTTCTGTGATATATTTCACAGAAATAGCATTCCAGAGTAAAATAAGTGTTAAAGAAGAAAAAAATCTGCTTAATTTTGCTACAATATATCTAAAACACTATCATTTAACATGTAATAATTATGTAAGCTATTGGCATATTTTAAATTTTTTTGTATTAACTCTTCAAAATCCAGGATGTTCTTTAAATATGTGTTAAACTATATATGGGTGTAAATGTATTTTTGCATGTGTTTGGTAATATTGTAATTTATATTACTTAAAAGAGCAATTCTTTAAACAAATGAATTAATGTAGGCATTTTGGAATAATGAAAAGAAAACTTTGTATTAATGTGATTTGAGAAGCTGACAGAAGACAGTAATTAAATGGTGAAATTTCTGGATGTGAAAGGAAAAAAGAAAAAGCACACATTTGTGGTTACAGACTAGACAAAGGGATGTTAAAATGAACAAAAAAAAAAAAATAATAATGAAGCCAAAGAACTTATATGCATGACTCATGGAAATGAACTAAGTGGGACATTGCTGGAGGAAATGGGGTAGTGGGTGGAGGAGTTCAAAGGTGGGAAAATTGAGACAACTGAAATAGCAAAATAAGTTAATTAATAAAAAAAATTTTAAAGAAAGGAAAGAAATGAAATCAGGCCATACCGGCTTATACTGGCATGGTATCTGGGTCAGCAAGTGAAACAAGATCATATTTATGTTTTAAATGTGAATGAGGAGTGGTGTGATCTACTTGAAAATGAATCATATTTATTATTTTCTAGATCAAGAAGTCTTCTGGCATCACAGGACATGCACACCCATCCTACCAGCCTGGAATGTGACAAGAGAAATGACTTCATACTTTAGGAGAGTATCACTATGTCATTTGAAATGTAGATACCATTTCAACATTGGTATCACCCCAAAAGTTGACACCCCCTCAGATGAATTGTGCATCACAACTTTGGGAAAGTACATCACCTGCAGTCTAGCTTATCAGCACTTCTCTCCACACAGTCCTTACGCAATGGGTTACCTATATTGCCAGGGAAGAGCTAGGCTGGAAGTAAAAAAAGTTTTCCTCAGTCAGAAATTTTAGGGGCCATATTGATTTGTAGCTTCCTTTTGGAATCTTACCCGGTAGATGGGTGATAGGCAGCCTCAGAGTCTTAAATAAGACAATTTTAAAAAAATATTCAGGTTATCATCATTTTGTTCTTAAAACACTTTATCAGCAAATTATAAAATATTTATCTTTGCTTTCAATCTAAATAAGTTCAAGGTAAATGTAGAATTCAGAACATTTTGAGTCTCATTTATATATTCATCTTGGGGATCCAAAGTTTAGCACTTTCTTTTGGTGAAAGCAACATATGTTTAGAGGTAGCCCCCCCAGGATATAAAAATGTCCACATCATTGATGAGACCATGACCAGACTTGAAAAAATGCTTTTCATTATTTGGAAATAGGGCAATGACAAATCATCTTCCCTCCCATCCAATGACTCTCTCTCTTCACTCTTTTCCTTCCTTCCTTCTTCTTTCTTTTTCCTCTTATTTTTTGTTAAATAAATATTTATTTAAATAC
Source organism: Noctilio leporinus (assembly GCA_004026585.1). NCBI lineage: Eukaryota > Metazoa > Chordata > Mammalia > Chiroptera > Noctilionidae > Noctilio > Noctilio leporinus. The sequence continues at coordinate 127,724 of PVIW01001908.1, read as the reverse complement.
CAGCACTAGAGTATTTAAAACAAATATTTGTCATATCATTTAACTTACAAATATTTTTCTAAGTGACTGGAAGATATACATGTTAGGTTAGTGTAACAACCATATCATTGTCACACCTAAGGGAATTTTAAAAAATAAATCCAAAAAGTCATTGTTAATATTTAAATTTTTAGATGTTTAAAATAAATGTATTTCTATGAGTTAGTATGCAAATGATGTCTGAATATAGAGGGCTATGGACCTCAAAGTTATCAAATACAGAGCACTTTCTCCTCATTGATTTGTGAAACTGAATTGAAAAACATAGTAATTTTAGAGACTGTCTCTTCCTCTTTCAGACTTGAAAAGATTGTGCTTGATTAATAATGAAACACAGTCCCCAGTTTAGCTAGCAAATATCCAAATACTTCATCTGATTTGAAATCAATTGGGAAACAATATACAAGAATAGGGAAACCATAATAAACAGAAATATCTGAATCTAATTATTACTAAGTTAGTATATAACATTTATGATTCTCAAATCTTTTTAATGTACTGTAATAGTGAGATGACACTTTATTCTCTTAGTATTTGGAGTTTAAGTTCTGCTATATAAAATTTCATTAGATAATATATATTAACACAAAAATATCTAGATTTTAAGCACTCTGAATTCTCAAACTGTTGTTCAACTAAAATTATAAAACTATAAAGCAGTATGTATAGAACATTTTTATTGCGACAAATATGCACATTCTGTTTAAAACCTGCAGGTAGGTGTTCATCTGTATCACTCATGTTGCTTAGAGAACATATCTGTTCACAAACTGGAGATGGCTTAGTTTCTGCATTCTGATATTATGTTGTAACTGTATGCAAGTCCAACTGTTCGCCACTTCAAAATCCAATTCTCGACAGGCAGGTGCTGATATAAAGGAAAGTAGTTTTATTCATGTGCCAGCAACCTGGAAGATGAGGGACTCTCACCTAGACACCTCCCAACCCATCATTATTTCCCCATAGGAGTTCCAAATCTAATTGACAGTGGGGAACAAGTTGACTGAGTTTTAGTAGACATGGGAGCCATGTACTCTGCATCAAACACCAAGCTGGAAAAAAAACAACAACTAGCCTCAGTTGTATGGTCAACAAGACAAATGCATCAACAAACCTCCCTCCAGTTTTTAGAATGCCAACTCAAATGTCTTAAGTTATCAAACAGCCACCTCAACTTCCTCTGAATGTCCCATCTCTCTGCTGGAATGGGAGTTGCTCTGTAAATTGTCAGCCCAAGTAAACATTTTTTCCTGAAAGGCAGCAGTTTCCCCTGCAGGTCCTAGTGGAACATACACTCTAACTCCAGATGTTTTTAACCTGTTCAGGGGGCCCCAGAGAAGAACTGTTCTGTCCTGAGATCTATAAGGAGGTAAGCAAAACTGGTCAGATGGGACTCCAGCATGAGCAATCAACGTTCTCCTGAATGGTTTAGAGCTCCCTGGAGAAATCCCCAATGTTGAGTATTTATGTAGATTATGTAGATGTACTCTATTACCCTGGTAGGGAATAGCTGCATACCAACATGTATTCTGGAATCTCTCCAAGACTTCAATCACCATAGCTTATAAAACTACCATCTCACTTGCTAATATTCAGAGATCTCTGGACTCTAGGTAAAGTTGTCTTGGATAATTGAATTGCCTTAGACTACACACTAGCAGACCAAGGAGGAGTTTGCATGACCATCAAATACTCTTATTGTACTTACATTAACACCTCAGCACAGGAGGAAACAAGTATCACCAAAATCAGGACACAGGCTACCTGGCTTCAACAAACACTGGGCCATCATATCCCTCTCTTTGAAGGAACTGGAGATTGGTTTGCAATCTATTTTCATGGATACCCCAAAGACTCAGGTCCATATTAGGAGAAACTTAATTTTAGATTTAACCATTATTTTCTTTATAATGCTTGCCTTTATTGTTTAAACTTTCTCATGATTTGTTATTCCCATGCTAGAAAAATTATATCTGTTCAGTGGGTATCTATATAAGATATATCTGCATTTAACTCATGAGATTTTGCTTTACAAAGGGCTGAAGTTTTTCCATTACTCCAGAAGATTCAGAGAACATCAATAGCTCCATAGATATGGAGGAAAAATTGACAGTGAGAAATTGTAACAGTGATTGAAATAAACGTAATATACTAATCTGGTGGTAATTATAGAATAGGCTGTACTAACAAACTCATAGACAATTCAAACAGTTTCCTTATAAGTATTTTGTAGATATCAGCAATTGAAGCTCCTGCTAAAACATGTAATGACCCTGACCACAAGAAACTGGGCATCAGTGACTCACATCAGGACCAGCAGAAATGCTGCCTTCATGTCCTGTTCCCAGATATCAGCAGAGAAACTGCAGATGAAGAGATGAAACTACATGATGCCACATGCAGGAGATAACCGAAACATCCAAGAAAAGAGCTGAGAAGCTGCACATCAACAGAAATTCCTTAGTTTCCCTCTTTCCATGGTTCCCTTATATAAACTAGCCAGCACTCCTGAACTGCTGAAATGGGTTTTGAGATTAAAGGCCCCTCTCTTCCAGGTTGCTGACACCTTAATAAAACCACTTTGCTTTCCATCAAAACCTGACTCTCGAGTATTGGATTTCAAAGTGCAGTGCAGCCAGACCTATGTTTAGTTCCAAAATTATCCTAGATGTAAAATATTAGGTAACTAGCATAGCAACTTTTTAATAAATGTCCTATATGATAATACATGGCATATGTAAGCAAACAACCTTAAAATCTTGAGAAAAATATTTACCACCAACAGTCAGCCATTTTCAAAATTTTCTGAGTGTAAGTTATCTTTTTCTGTTTATCTTAGTGTATTTTCTGTCTGTTCTTTAATCCCAGCTGATTAGGGGGTTTTACTTCCTTGTAATACTGGATTCTTGAAGCCAAACTTGTAATTACAATGTATATCAGTGTATTGTTTAATTACAGGTTGTAGGTTAATTGGTAATTCTTCATACTGTATTTTTCCTGAAAATGCTTCACATAGCAATCATTCACATCCTTTCCAGGACAATAGATTTAACCACTTAAATGGTTAAATGCTGGATAAAAAATTCTGTTGCTTGGATGATGTCCCAGGTTATATCAATGATAAGGAATGCAGAAAAGATCTCATCATAAAAGTTTCTTGTCACTCAGAGAAAGTAGATTTTATATTAAGGCCTTTATCTCACATATCTCTCCACAATGGATTTGGAACAACTGGACGATTTTCTTGTTAGCAAACATCCAGCACCTAAATTATTTTGCACAGAATTAGTCATCTTAACATCAACATTTATTGAGAGAGAGAGATAGAGAGAGAGGAATGATACACGTTGGTTTGATTTTCCTACATTATAATCCACAAGGTTTGGCATTGATAAACGCTTCCTTCCATGAATCAAAAAATTCAATATATCTAATATTAATCTCATCCTTATATCTTCCAACTAAGTTTTTTCACCAATTTTTCTCATATCTATCATCACACTCCTAGTTACTTGGACTTAAGCTACAAAATAATATGTAACATCACTTTCTTTCCCTGTTACCCCAAATTAAGTCATAAAGATATATTTTTTAATGTTTTTATCCTCACATGAGGACATTTTTTTCATTGTTTTTAGGGAGAGAGGAAGGGAGAGAGAGAAACATCAATTGGTTGATTCCTATACATGCTAGGACCAAGGACCAAACTGGAAACAGCAACCAAACACACAACATAGGTATGTGCCCTGACAGAGAATGGACCCCTTAATCCTTCAGTGATAGAATTAACTTTCCAACCAACTAAGCCACACCAGCCAGGTCAAGTCATGAACAACATTTTATCCATGCTTTCTTGGCAGTACCAGGCATACATACCCTTTTTTTCTCCCTTTACTACCTCTTTCAAAATCTAGGTAATTATCATCTTGTAAATCTTGTAATTATGATTTTGCCATAATTCCTCAACATATATGCAGAATGTTGTTTTTATCCTTGCTTGAGCACTTTTTAAATTGCCTTTAGAGAGAGAGGAGGGAGACAAGAAGGAAGAAAGAGAAACATTGATGGGACAGAGCAGCATTGATTGGTTGCTTCCTGTATACTCCCAAACTAGGGATCATATGCACCCTAACCAGGGGTTGAACCCACAACCTGGGTATATGCCCTGCCTGGGAATCGATCAGCAACTTTTTGGTTACAGGAGGGTGTTCCAACCAACTGAGTCACACCAGACAGGTCCAGAACTAATATTTTTATTGAAAAAATATTATATATAATCCTAAAGAATATTTATATTATATATCTACTCACTGACCATCTTTCTGAGAAATGTGTTGATTATGACTACAATGTTTAAGTAATTAAAAAGTAGATAATAAGCAATTGTGCACAGTCTCATCAAGGGCTAGAGAGGTAATTGTGACATGGGACTGAGATGCCATTGCATAAAGCATCATGGATGTTATAGGTGGTCATGGAAAGAGCAGGATAGATGGACACTAAGAAGGAAAAAACACACTGATTAGAATAAAAAGCCCTTTTTCAGTGAATAAAATTAGAATGTGTTAAAATGCTTGAGCTATTCTGGAATGAATGAGGATCTGCCTGCTTTGGATAGCAAAGCCAAATACTGAGCACCTCATGATCTTCAATGGAGAAACTAAAGTTATTTTTCTTTACAAGACATCAAGCAAGAATAACTAACTGAGAAGCAACTCCTCAAAACCTAAACTCCCTGATGGCTTTTAATCAAGGGTTTTAAAGGCAAACTTTGAACCTAGGGATCATAGGAACAGGTATGTAGAAATGTAAGCTGTGCAGGTTTTTATTGAAAGCTTTGGAGCTTGGCCATTTATGGTAAATAGGCTTTAACACCAGATCTTCCTGGCCAATGGACCCTCTGCTTCTGAAAGTATTCTAGTGTTCTAGTTTCAGCCAAGTTCCCATCCTTTAGTTCTGAGCTCAGTTAGAGGTCAAAGTTTCCTCTTCTGGGTGCAGCTGGAGGTCAAAGTTCTCTCCTTTGCACATGCTTTGGCTGCATGACCTGTAGTTTTGGTATCTTGTCTCTGAAAGGCAACTCGGGATTTTGTTAAACAGAATAGGGCCATGTTGAGCTGGTTCTGCAGTTGTAAAGGGGAATATTCATTAGAGGAGTAAGCAGACTTTTGAGAGAGAACCAATTGCTGGGGCCTACCACGAGTGAGCTGCAGGGGAAAGAATCTACAACATGGGAGAAGGGCTGCATTCAATGGCGTCATCACTCTTAGTAATTTGCAGGAAAGACATTATGTGGGTATAGATGTCCTTAGGTGTCTAGAAGTGGAGAAAATTTTCTTTAATTTCTTTATTATAGAAAAGAGAGCCCTTGCTGGTGTGACTTAGTGGATTGAACACCAGGCTGTGAACCAAAGGGTCACCAGTTCAATTCAGGTCAGGGCACATGCCTAGGTTGCATACTGTGTCCTCATCTCAGGACATGTGAGAGGTGGCCAATCTCTCACCCAACAATGTTTCTCTTAAAAAAAAAAGAAAAGAAAAGAAAAGAAAGAAAGAAAGAAAAAGAAAGGAGAAACTGTTTATCAGCTGGAAGTGAATGGGAGAATGGGAAAGAGTTACTGAAAGTTTCTGGAGAAAGGAAAAATAAGAAAGTGTCAACTGGAACAGACTTACTATGAAAAGAGACAGATAGTAAACATTTTAGTCTTTTGGCCCTTCACTTTTTATTGCAGTTACTCATTGTGCCCATGTAGCGGGAAATCAGCTACTGACAATAGCTAAAATGCGTAAGTGCTGCATTGTTACAGTGCAATTTTATTTACAAAACATTCAGCTTGTCAGATTTGGACCTGTGGTAATAATTTGAAACCCTGATGCTGGAGAAGAGAGGATAGATGGACTTGTGTCTCACTGTTGAGAAGTTCAGGACTCCTACAATCAGTAGTGTTGAGTGTATTTCTCTAGCCAAGTGAAAATAGCCAGTGCAAGAGAGGAGAAGCAAGGATAAGGCAGGAAGTCTGCCTCCACATTCTTCTCCTCCCTGCTACTTCAAATCCAGTGAATCACATTTCTGCACTGAGCAAATAATGCCCCCCATGCAGTTCCCCTCTCTCATTCATAATATAACATAAATTAGAAAATTGTCTTTAGCAAACCTTTAGATGGAATTCAGGATAAGGCATTCTACTCTTCAATATAAAGCATTTTCACAGACATGAAATATTTCATTTAAAAAATAGCCCTTCATGAATCAATCATGTGCCTTGTCCAATCCGTAAAGCAATATGCCATCTGTGGAAGTAGTGAGTAACCTATCAGGTGGGACCCAAGGCCAAGTACTGGAAGTTAATTGAGTTTCAACAAATATTTTCAGTGTATTCAAGAAATGTGTTTGTATTTTATGCTTTGAGGCTTAATAATGTCTCTGCTTCCTACTGATTATTTAGTGAATGAATAGTTAAATGAATGAAATAACTTTCTATGTAAGGAAATGACTTATTAGATCACCTTAAATTCTTCAGCCTAAACTATGTTAAAGTTCTGTGAATAAAAACTCCATAATAGTTTTGCATTCTTGTTATTCAAGTACAGAGCCCAGGATGGCAGCATGAGTACCGCCTCCCACCTGACCAGCAACCCGGGCTCCTGGCTGCTGCTCCGGGTCAGGGTCTACCTGTTACAAGACCCAGGGTGGGGTGGGGATGCCCACCAGCCTCAGAGAAGCTCTGCTCTACAGCATTTCCTCCCCCTTTCTGAGGTGGGAGGAATCTATGAAAACATTGTCATCATTGGGTTTCATTTCATAATTTTTTAAAAAGTTATTACAGCCCTTTGAATTGCTTGGTCATGCTGGCTAATAATTTCAGTTCTGGCCTCTAAATGTCATTCACACAACCTGCTAAGAAAATCAAAATGAATAATATTAAATTATGAGGACTTGTTCCACTCATTCCTTTTCTCCGAACCCAAAGAGCTTTATTTTTAGATGAATAATTGTATCCTTTGTACTGAGAACAAATTAATAACTGGTTGCATTTAACAATTCCAATTTCACCATCAGTAAGGCTCATGTACCCAGATTAGAATATTACAGTGACAATTATTTAAAACTTAGCTGGCTTTGTGGGGGAAAAAATCTGTAGTCCAAGGGCAGCTGTCATTAAATGGGGACATTTGGGTTACTAGGCAAATATTAAATTAGACGAGTTTGCAGAAGCCATAAACATGTTATTCCAGAGCCCTACAAGAAGATAATAGAAGTAATAACAAATAGGCTTTGAAATCACATTTTAATTAATCAGACAAACTGTTTTACACAGAAACCCTGACACAGCACCAGCCATGAGACCATGAAGCTAGTTAAACATATAGATACAAGCCAGTTTATTTGGAAATAAAAATGTACCACTTAATAAGCAGTTTTACTCAAAATAATGACTTCCATAAATCATTATAACTAGTACATTATTGAATTGAGAATATGCCCTATTTGACTTTATTATTACTCAACATTATCTCTGAATACCATAACAAAGTTCCATTTATTAGATGCATTTTTCAACACCATGAAATTTTATTAATGTTATAAAATTATTATAGTGTTAATTTCATAATATGAGTTAATACAGTGATATTAGTTTTCAGAGTTCTTTGTTCTATTCCCACCATCTTTCAGATTTTCTGTCACATTAGGGGGAATTCTAAAAACAGCCCTGGGCACACCAGCCTGTGGTCACCTGGTAACCTGAAAAACAATAGAGTTCATTTTCTGCCTGCTCCAAATCATCAGTTTTGGGGAGCTGCAGTAACCCCAAAATCAGATTTATAGGTTTCCCTTCTGGCATCACCCTGACAGCTGAGAGTTCAGAAATGACAAATGTATGCACACAAGAAAATGGTTGAAGTTAGTGAAATGAGGGAGGTGGAGAATTTGAGAGACATCCCAAATGGCTAATATTAAGTATCTGTAGTTCACTGTAACATTTCAAGTGGTATAGACCACATATAAAAGGTAAATATGAACCAAGGCTGACAGAGTATCCTGGAACACACCAGCATTTGAATGGAAAGCCCTGGCGAGAATAAAAAAAAGTGTCCCCAACAACCAAGTACAAAATGTGGTAGGAATTAGTAGATGAGGAAATTTCTTTTCAGCAATCTTTAAAGCTAGTCAGTGGCATCATTCAACCTAGGGATAATTGGTCTGGAAATACAATCCAATGAATCCAGCTAACTTTCATATCACCTGAGTTCAGTGTGAATTGAATTACTCTACCTGACCATATATGGTACCAAACTGCCTTGATCTTCAAGTCTGAAAAGACTTATGAAAAATTCATACTTATCCAAGAAATGTGATTTATAAATATTATGATGCAATTCCTATAGAAATTCATTAGTTATATTTATTTTTTTTCAAACCCAGAATGTCTCTCTCAGAAAATGTGAGCTTTTTCCAGAGTAAACGGAGGCTTACTCCAGCAATGGATGGCTAACTCAACATTAGAAACTGTGTATTGCAATTTATCACTTCAATTTAATTCCTAAAAATACTTTATCTAAATAGACACCCAAGAACATGTACTTGATTGATTGAATATTTCTATTTTAAAATTTATTTTTAAACAAGTAATAGAAGAATTTTCTTTACCTTTACAAGAGATGTATCTTTAAAAACTCAGCAAAAATCATTCTTATTGGTGAAATGATAAAACTGGGAAGCTTAAATACCGGGACTAATACAAGAACAGCAGCTATTATCACTTTCTTTACATTATACTAAATTACTTTGTCATGCCATAATACTAGAAAAATAAATCATGAATGAAATACTGAACACTGTAGAAGACTTTCATTATCTCTAAATTGTTCTATAATTCAACAAGATGTCAAACTCCCAACAACAGTGTCTGTTGTAGATTCTCTGAGAATATTGATAAGTAAATTCATAAATGTATATGTAATGACAATAGTCCAGATTTAGTAAAAACACTTCTGATCTAGAAGAATAATTTGAAATATGACAGAAAGGATATTATAGAGTGCTGGAGAATGAAGAACTATCCAATAAAGAAAGCAGAGACAATCAATTTCTTATTTGAAAAAAATTAAATTTAAAAAATAGAATATATTAAACACCTGCCTTGGCTGGTGGCTTAGTGGATAAGCACCAGCCTGAGAACCCAAAGGTCTCTGGTTCGATTCTCAGCCAGGGCACATAACCAGGTTTCAAGCCAGATCAGCCAGGTCTATAGCTGGAGGCAGGTGAAAGGCAACCATACATTGATGTTTCTCTTCATTTCTTCTTACCTCCTTGCCCTGCTCTCTAAAAATAATGATAAAATCTTAAAATATATGTTTTTATATTTTATATATGTAAATATAATATATAATATTTTATATAATATATTAAATATATACATATTAAACACCTAAATATAAATGGGTATTTTTAACTATTATAGATAACTATAGGTCAATCCCTTTATGAATTTGGAACAGTGCATTAGATAAGATGAAAAGCTTGTATATGTTAATAAAAATTTTTAAATTTCCATGGTTTAACCCCTTACTTGCTTATTTCATCCTCACATAACTTCTGCCATTGGCCCAGGAAACTCTCCAAAGAAAAATGTTCTCAAATAGCCAACACAACAATGTAAGCTGGCAGATCATGTCCAATTTATACATTGCTTAGTTATTTTTGCTTATGCTTTTAGTGTCATATATAAGAATCCATTACTAAAATCTAGGTCATAAAGATTTCCTTTTATGTTTCCTTCTAAGAGTTTCATAATTTTCACTCTTACATTCAGCTCTTTGATCAATTTTGAGTTAATTTTTGTATATGGTGTAAGTAAAGGGTCCAACTGCATGTGAATATCAAATGTTGCCACCACTATTTGTTTAAAAAAAAAAAAAAAACCTGTTGTTTTCTACATCAATTGGTCTTGGCATCTTTTTATTTTTTTAAGTGATTTGACCATACATATATGCAAGGGTTTATTCTGGATGCCTACAGTATTTTCATGCAGTACCCACTACTTTTTGGCCACTAACATGCTGCCCTACCACTTTTAAAAAAATATTTTATTTATTTACTTGTAGAAGGAGGGGAAAGAAGGGAGAAAGAGAACAAGAGAAACATCAATGTGTGAGATACATTGATTGGTTGCCTCGTACACCCACAAGTAGGTAGAACCTGGCTTGCACCCCAGGAAGGTGCCCTGACTGGGAATCAAACTCTCAGCCTTTCAGTCCACAAGCTGACACTCAATTCACTGAGTCATACCAGCCAGGGCTCTCTTAACATTTTTAATTTGACTTTTTCTTGATTCAGTATTTGCTTGGTAGCTTTGACTATTTTCTAGGGTCTGTCAATCTTGGTTCTGACAGTTTCTGCTTGTTTTTCAACATTTCTTGGAGTTTCTTAGACTTACCTATTCTGATAATTTGTCAGTATTGTTCCCCCAGTATGCTCTTTTTACTTAAAAAAGTTTTCTAAAGCATAACTGAAAGAATAAATGTCATAGGGGAAAAATAATTAGAAAAAAAATGGGGAGTTTCCTCTCCCCTGTAACATATATTAAACTTGTTTGAACAACCATTAAAAACAAGTCTGTAAAGCTAAACAGAAAATTAGCAAACAGATTCAAGAATTTGCAAGGTTGATGTGTGACAAAAGTGACACTTCCAATTAATGTTTCCAGTTAACAGATTATTCAACAAGTGTAGGGCAATAAGCTAACCACCTAAAAAATAAAATCATAGATAATAATTTAGAAACAAATTCAACTACTGCATTCGGTTCTTATTTAATAAAGGTGATTATATAATATTTAACTATGTAGAAGAAATTTCTAAGGTACTCCCTAAAAAATAGCAACAATAACAATAGAAATTGAAAGAGTATCTAAAGATAACTAACAAATATTTAATATAGCACTATAACTTAATATAAATAAATATGTATTAAGTAAAATTCTTAATACTTTAACTTAATAATAGTTAACAGAATTTGACATATAGTAAGTGATATATATTAGGCACATATCAAAATTATAATTTTAAATATTATTAAGTTTCATTTTTCACAATATGATCAACAGTTTACAACATTTTTAACTACCTTTTGAGACAATACCTTTAAATGTCTTCCAAACATTGCATTTCAGAATTCACATTTTTTTTAACAAGTAGAGATATTTTCCTTTTTGGACATTTAGGACACTTCTGATTCTTGCCTATCATAAAATTACCTGGATAAAAAATCTAGCACATGCAGCTTTATGCCACTGTCTGCTAGTTCCTTCTGGTAGCATTTTCTAAAGTGACATTTCTGATTCAACTTATCTATTGAATTTTCAACATATTTCACTAAATTAATTTAAGTAGCATTTGTATAATTCCATAAATAGTTTATCAGAAATAATAATCTTTAATTTTACTATTCTTTATTTTTAAAATCTCTATTTTCTAAAAGAGAAAATGTATTTTATTTTCATTATACAAAATATTCCTTCATGAGTGCATTCCTTTTCCTTTTTTAATCTTTATTTAAATATTTAACCAATTTTACTAGGGTATTTTTTTAAGTCAAGTTGTATAGTTCACACATTAAGGTTATAACATATTTTAATATATTACAACTACATTCCATTTTTCTCTTTTGCATTTTATTTCTGTATTTTCTTTATTTTTCAAATATTCTATAATTATCACAATTAAAAAGTCAAGAGGAAATTAATGAATTAATAGATAAAAGGCATTATAAAATAAGTAATTAGAAAGCAGAAAAAAAGGGGGAAAATGTTGACATATGAAAGCAGTTCACCACCCAGGACCATATTCTCTAAAGAAGCAGGGAGAAGATATTTATAAACAACAGCTCTGACATGGGGTTAATATCCAAAATAGATAAATCACTCAAACAACATAAAACAAACTATCCAATTAATAAATGGGCAGAAGACCTGGACACTTCTCTCAAAAAGACATGCAAATGGCCATGAGATCTATAAAAAAAATGTTCAACTTCACCAGCTATTAGGGAAATGTAAATCAAAACTATAATGGGATATCATCTCATACCTGTTAGAATGGTCACTATTAACAAGGCAAATAGTAACATATGTTGGAGAGGTTGTGGAGGAAAGGGAACCCCAATTCACTGACTGGGAATGTAAAGTGGAACAGGCACTATGGAAAATAGTATAGAGGTTCCTCAAAAAATTAAGATTAGAGTTATATGACCCAGCAACCCCTCTTATGGGTATGTACCCATCCAAAATTGAGGATATTTATTTGCAAAGCTACTTGCACTCCTATGTTCATTGAAACATTATTCACAGTGGCCAAGACATGGAAACAAACAAAGATAAAGATGTGGTACATATATACAACAGAATACTACTCAGTCATAAGAAAAAATACTGCCACTTGCAGCAACATGGATGGATCTTCAGAATATCATGCTGAGTGAAATAATCAGACAGAAAAAGTAAAGAACCATATTTTACTCATATGTGAAATATAAAAGTGAAAGCAACAAATGAATAAATAAGAAAGACAGACAAACAAAAACTCATAGACACAGATAACGGTATGGTGATTACCAGAAGGAAGGTGTGGGGTAGTAAAAGGGTAAAGGGGGTCAAATATATCTGACTTTGGGTGCTGGACACACAATGCAATATACAAATCATGTATCATAAACATGTATACTTGAAACCTGTATAATCTCATTAACCATTGCTACCTCAACAAATTTATTTTGAAAATAGGGGGAAAAAAACATGAACTCTACCAGGCAAGTTTCTTTAGACTATCCAGATATATGAAATCATCAACAAACAAAAATCACTACCTCCTCTTCAGTTCCACATATTTCTACTTTGTGTAGAGAACAAAAAATATCTGCATCATGTTTGGCAGGAAGAGGAGTTTTCTTGGGGAGATGATAGGTGATGTTTCAAAATGGCTTCATCAGACTATACATTAATATCCAGGTTATTTTTAGAAGATGATTGTAAACAGAAATCTCTCTGGTCTTTCTTCTGTCTACACAGAACGTGTTTTAGTGTCTTCAGTATGATGCATTGCCTTCTATCTCAACTTTAACTCCAATATCCTTCACGTCTCTTATGCATTTCCCCCAATATGAGGGCTTATTTTTCATCATTCTCATTCCCTCGATAATGTATTTATCTGTAAATCTCAGATTAAACCCCACTGAAATCTGGGGAAACTTTTTTCCTGGTCTGTAACTTTTTATTTTTTAAATAGATTCTATTTCACATACAATATTGTATTAATTTTAGGTATAGAACCCAGTGATTGGCTATTACATAACTTACTAAGTGATCACCCTAATGAATCTAATACCTCTCTGACACCACATACAGTTAATTACAATATCACTGACTATATTCCCTATGCTATACCTGACATCCCTATGACTATCCTGTAACTTCCAGTGTGTACTTCTTAATTCCTTCACCTTTATTGTACACCCTCCTAATGCTCCTCCCATCTTTCCAAAAACTCATCCCCCATCAGATCCCTCCATCTGGCAACCACCAGTTCTCTATGTCAATGAGCCTGTTTCAGTTTGGTTTGTTCATTTATTTTGTTCTTTTGATTCCACCTATCAGTGAAATTATATGATATTTGTCTTTCAATGACTTATTTCACTAAGCACGATACCTTCTAGGTCCATCTGTGTGATTGTAAATGGTAAGAGTTTATTGTTTTTATGGCTGAGGAATATCCCACTGTATAGTATAATTGCCACAACACTTTTATTCACTTGTCTATTGATGGGCACTTGAGCTGCCTCTATAGCTTGGCTATAAATAGTGCTGCAATTAACATGCAAGTGCCTATATTCTTTCAAATTAGTGTTCCTCATACAGAGAGGTCTGATCAAGATCGCTGGAGAGAAGTAGGAGTGACCCTAGGAGGTGTTTGAGGAGGCAATGGAAGGCAGCCTAGGAAGCAATTAGCTGAGGAGCTGAATATCTCCAGAGCCAATGACAATAAAAAGAGGACTGACTCTTTGGCTCTGGAGCTTTTCTGGCTCCTGAGCTGGCTCTCTCTCAGGCTTAGGCTCTGGCCCTGCTCTGGCTCTCAGGCTCTCTCTGGCTCTTGTCTCTTCTTTCTTGAGGATGCCAAAATGATTGTGCTGCAATTGCCTGCATCCCCCAACAGATGGTATTTTGTATGGGCAGGAACTTGGAGCACAGCCTAGGATGGGGCTGACCTGACAGAGGGTGGCAGGTTTATTCTTTGATTGTTCGGGGAGGAATAGGCTCTGAAGCTGAAGCCTGCCATTTTCTCAGAATTGTGTAGCTTTTGTGTATCACATTGTTTTAGATTGTAAACTAACCCTATAGAAACTAACTGGGGGAAAAGATAAGAAAAAACCAAGGTGTTAGAGTTCAGATTAATTCATAGGCTTAAGTAAAGAAAGCTGAGACTTGATAGGCTTCAGTGACTGCTCTTGAGTAAAGGCTCCTTTCCTTTATACCCGAACCTTTACCTCTGGAATTTTCCTAGAGGATGGTGGCAGACAACGGGACCCCCACTGCTGTTGCTGTTGAAGAAACATTTCCAGTTTCTTCATGTAAATTCCAAGAAGCAGATATATTTTTAATTTTCAAGTAAAATCCACACTATTTTCCATAGTGGCTGCGCCAATCTGTGTTTCCACTAACAGTACCCAAAGGTTCCGTTATCTGGGGAGACTATTTCCTATGTCAGACTATGTTAGTCCATTGTTGTATGTCATTGTTGCTGCAAAGATGCTTTTCCAGACTTGAAGATTTCATTGCTTAATGTTTCTATTCTGTGAGTGATTTTAAAGTCCATGAGGTTAAGAACCTCATGTCTTCTTTGCTGTACAATTATGAAAGCTTAAATTCTTAGAGGTCTACTTTTGTTGCACAGGTCAGCTTGGTTTTCCTCCAACACAAAACTGTATTCCTGTATTGGGCCTTTTCCCATAAATTTCCCCTATGTAAAAAGTTCTTTCAAGCCCTGGCTGGTAACACAGTGGGTAAGGTGCCAGCCTGTGAACCCAAAGGTCGCAGGTTCGATTCCCCAGCCAGGGCACATAACCAGGTTGCAAGCCAGGTCTCCAGTCAGATCTGTGGCTGGAGGCAGGTGAAAAGCAACCATACATTCATGTCTCTCTCCCTCTCTGACTCTCTCCCTTCCCCTCTTCCTAAAAATAATGAAATAAAATCTTAAAAAAAAAAAAAAAAAAAAAGTTCTTTCAGATAGCAGCTTAGCTAACATCCTCACCTATGTAAAGTGTTTGCTCAAAAGTTACCATGTTTAGCCCTGGCTGGTGGCACAGTGGATAAGGTGCTGGCCTGCGAACCCAAAGGTCCCTGGTTCAATTCCCCAGCCAGGGCACATAGCCAGGTTGCAAGCCAGGTCTCTAGCCAGATCCATGGCTGGAGGCAGGTGAAAGGCAACCATACGTTGCTGTTTCTCTCCCTCTTTCCCCTCCCCTCTATCTGAAAATAATAAATAAAATCTTTTTTTAAAAAAAGTTACTATGTTTATTAGAGCTCCCAGATGGCCCTATTCACTTCTTCAAACTAACTCCCTCTACCCTATACTGCAGCCCCTGCCATATCCCACTTACCTGCTCTGTTTTGCTGTTTTTCTCCAGAACTAATATTTCAGATAATTTATTAATATTTTTGCCACATTTTCCCCACAATGCAAGCTCCATGAGAACAAAAATAGTGTCTAGTTTACTGATGCATCCAAAAATAAAAGTGATGAGTGGATGCAAGGGGACTGATGAACATTTGTTGCATGTATAGTGCTGGAAGTGTTATAGACCTTCAATAAATAGTTGCTGGATAAATGAACTAATTTGTGAATTAAAAATATTTCTTCACATGTACCCTATAATTTATATTTTCTAAAAATGTATGGAAAAATATTTATGCCCATTTTCTTCACAGAAAGAGTCTATATTGACTTTCTAACTATATAATTTGTCCTCCTGTTTATTTTAATAGTGTCACCATTAACTTTATTGGAAATTTTATTTATTAAGATTTTGTTTGGGTAAGACATTTGAGTAACTATTCTTAAATTGATACTACTTGAATTGTTATAACCACTAAATGTATATTTATTGTCTTAAAATTATTTTCAAATTATTAATATATAAAGTACTCTAATAAAAATTTATCTTTTCTGTTACACCATATAATATTATTGTTTGGCATAAGGACTTTTTATCTGAAATCTTTGACTATTAACAAAATTTAAGAAATTATTAAGCCTAATAAAATTAAGAATAGTCATTCAAAATTTATGCAAATTTTATAATACAGTGAACCCTAAAGAGATGGTGTTTTGTGTTGAAATAGAAATAAATTAATTGCAGATTATTAACTTAAAGGTATCATATTTTATAATTTCTATTGTTTCCATGAAGAGAAACTTATTACAGTTGACTGTTGAACAATATGGGGGTTAGTGGTGCTGACCACCACATAGTCAAACATCCATATATAACTACAGCTGGCCCTACATGTTCAAGAATTCCCAACCTCAAATGGAAAATAGTATTCATTCTACTCCATAAATTCATAATGTTAAGTAGTAATGTTAGACCTATACACAATCATGCCTTGCTAGAATGGGTTGAAGTCTTGAAGAACATCTAGTCTAATATTCTTTGCAGATGATAAGTGTCAGAGCATGAAGGTGATATGATGAAGGTCAAGTCAAACATTGTTGAATGTGTGACTTCAGAGGATGAAGGTGATATGATGAAGGTCAAGTTACACATTCACCAATGTTTGACATCAGAACACAAAAGTATAATCCAGGTGTTCCAGGCCATGTTTATACTTGATAGATGCTTAGAGGCATTTAAAATGGCAAGATTAAAACTCATTTCTCTTATATTTGGATCGACATCATTCTTTATTTTCCATATCAGGACAAAAAAATATCTTGCCTTGTGGCATATTTAATATTACAAAAGAAAAAGAAGAGGAAGAGGATGAAGAAGGAGAAAAAGAAGAGGAGGAGGAGGAAAAGGACAAGAAGAAAAAAAGCTTAACAAGAATAGAAATAAAAAACTATATGGATAACTTCTGATCTTAGAATGTAGACTTTTTTAGTTTTTGAATGAAATAAACAGAAGCTGATAAAATTCAGAGCAGATGACTCTCAGAGACTCACTGTTGCCTATCCCCCACCATCTGTATCACTAAGTATTCTGATGGTGTTACACAAACAAAGTGGAATGGCAAAATGAATCCAAGTGGCATGTGATCAGTGGCTTTGATTTTTAACTTACAAGTTTATGCAAAAAAGGTTGATAAATTGGGTGGAAACCTAATCAAATTGTTCCTAAAATATGGACATAGACCACCTTTCCAACTGACCCTGCAAAACACAAAAGCCTGGGCCATAGACAGAGTCAAATCACTCTAATCAATACTATTTTAATACTACCATTAGCTAATGTAGCCTCATTAGTGATCTAAAATTTAAGTAATTTTGCTAAGATTTCACTACTGTAAGGAAGAATAGGAGCTTGAGTGGAAGACAGTAAATTTGATAGGAATGTGAAACTACATTGCTTAGAATAAGATCTTGATAAATATTCATTGATGCTCTTTTTATTCATGATAGCAATTTATAACAATTGCAAAGAATAAAATAAAGAGTAATTAGGGATGATTAGAATTCTCAAAATCATACACTCAGATGAAATTGAATATTTCTTTACAAGTCTTCAAATGACAATTTTCTGAATTAGTTTTAAGATTGCATAACCTAGAATGATCTGAACTTATTTTACTGATTACTCATGCTGAGAGAATATAATTATGATGATTCTAATATTGTTCAAAATAATTACTGCAGCTCAGCAAGTTCAACATAAACTTGCACTAATCAGAAACTATCTGGTGACAATGTAAAGAGATCATGAACAAAGTCTAGAAGATATATTGAAGTTAGACCTGATAACCAAGCTGAAAATCAGAGATGATACTTCTGTGAATAAATTGATACTGTTTTCTGTGTAATTTGTCACCTTCCATGGGAATAGTCTCCTGCTTTATTGTTTTTAAATATAGATTTTATTTTATTTTTTTCAAGATTGTTTTCTCTTTATTGCTCAATCCTTCAGCACCACTCCCCAAAAAATAAGGCCTCTCTCACAGAAAGCTGTCACTCTACCTATGAGTTTGTCACTATTTTGTTAGTTTTATTAATTAGATTCACATATAAATCAAATCATATTGTATTTTTATTTCTCTGAGTGGCATATTTTACTTACTATAATGCTTTCCAGGTCCATCCATGCTATTGCAAAGGGTAAAACTTGCTTCATTTTTATAACCCAGTACTATTCCATTGTGTAAATACACCACTGCTGTTTTATTCACTCATTTACTAATGGACACGGGCTGCTTCCAAATCTTGCCTCTTATAAATAATGCTACAATGAACATAGAGGTGCTTATATTCTTTTGAGTTGGTGTTTCAGATTTCTTGGATAAATTTCCAGGTGTGGAATCATTGGGACAAAAGGCAGATCCATTTTTAACTTTTTGAAGTATCTCTATATTGCTTTCCATAGTAGCTATACCAATCTGCATTCCTACCAAAAGTGCAAAAGGGTTCTCCTTTCTCCACACCTTCACCAGCACTTATTTATTGATTTATTGATAATAGTCATTCTGAATGGTGTGAAGTGATATCTCATTGTGGTTTTAATTTGTATTTCTCTGATGATTAATGATATTGCGTATTCTTTCATATGTTGATTGGCCATCTGCATGTCCTCTTTGGGCATACAAAGCATATATTCAGGTTCTTTGACCAATTTTTTAATAAGTGGTTTTGTGTGTGTGTGTTTTGTTTTGTTTTGTTTTGTTTCTGATGTTGAGTTTTGGTAAGTTCTTTATAAATTTTGGATATTAACCCCTTATCAGATGTATTTGCAAATATGTTCTCCCATTTAATGGGTTGTCTTTTCATTCTGTTGATGGTTTTCTTTGCAGTGAAAACTCTTTTTAGTTTGATGTAGTCCCATTTATTATTTTTTTTGTTTGTTTCTCTTGTTCAAGGAGATATATAAGAAAATGTCTAAGATTTTAGTGTTTATATTTTCTTCTAGGGTTTTTATGGTTTTAAGTCTAACATTGAAATCTTTAACCCATTTTTTAGTTTATTCTTGTCTATGGTGAAAAAAAAGTAGTCTAATTTCATTTTTTCTTTGCCTCCTTTGTCAAATAAAAATTGCCCATAAAGGCATGGGTTTATTTCTAGGCTTTTGTATCTCTTTCATTGATCTATATTTCTGTTTTTATACCATAATCATGCTATTTTGATTACTATGGCCTTTTGGTATAATTTGATATCAGTTACCATTATTTTTCCAACTATTCTTCTTTCCCAAGATCACTGTTCTATTCTTTTGTAGTTTCATATACATTTTAAAAATATTTGTTCTAGTTCTATGAATTATACCATTGGTATCTTGGTATAAACTGTGTTGAATCTCTAGTTTGATTTTTATGGACATTTTAATAATGTTGATTCTTCCTATCCCTGAATATAGTATATGCTTTCACATATTTGTATCTTCTTTAATTTTTTTCTTCATTGTCATAATTTTTCAAGTATAGGTCTTTTACATCTTTGGTTAAGTTTATTTCTGATTTAACTGTGATTATGAATAACGTAATTCTATAAGCCATTATAACATTTTTGTGTTTGCACAGACATAAATATTTTAACATAATTTTCATTGGTAGGCTATTTTAGGTACATATATTTTAAAATTACCGACTTTGAGAAAATTTCAATTAGAAACTGTAATTAAAATTATGGATGGAGAGTTTGAAATGTGGTCTTCTTATTCTTAATTAAAATTAAAATAAACATTGCCAAATACCTCATTATTAAAAGAATTTCTTTTTTTTTTAAAGATTTTATTTATTATTTTCAAAGAGAAGGGCAGAGAGGGAGGAAGAAAGGGAGAGAAGCATCAGTGTATGGTTGCCATTCACCTGCCTCCAGCTGAGGCACCTGAGGACCTGGCTTGCAACCTGGGTATATGGCCTGAGTAAGGAATAGGACCAGCGATTTCTGGGTTCAAAGGCCAGCACCAATCCAATGAGCCACAATAGCCAGGGCAAGAATTTCATAATGGACTTCAAAATGCTAATGTCTGGAAGACACATAAAATCCATATTAAAATTATCAAACAAACTTTGAGGATATTCATACAAAACAATTTTTTTAAGGATTAATCACTAAAACTTCCATGATAAAAATAATGTTAAAAGTAGAGAAAAACAATAATTAAAAATTTTAATTATCTATTTTATTTGTCAAATACTTATTGGGCTCTTATTGTACTTTAGGCTCTGATCTCTGTACAAGAATATTCCTTATAACCAGGTTTCCCCTTTTTTGCCAGATCATGACATTCACAATACCCCAATTTCCTGCTGTTTTCTCTTCACCATCTTTTAATGTGACTTTTGTCCTCATGTGTTTTGTATGAATATTTTAAGGTGCCTTTCCATCTGCAGCATCATGTGTATGTTCAAGGCAAGGGAAAAAAGAAGAAGAAGAACAAAAGAGAGAGAGGGAAAGAAAGAGAAAGAAAGGGAAAGAAAGAAAAAGTTGGTGTCTATATAAGGCAAGCAAAAATGTCCCCTAAATCCTTAGAGCATTTGACTCATACCTTCTTGACCAGACCTATGGCCCAGGGCCACTTTTTGCTGTAAATGAATCAGCAAAATGAACATTTTATTTAGATGTACCACATTCTCAAACAATATTGAGGTTTCGTTATCAATAAAGTGGAAAAGAATATATATTACATATGCAACCAACAGTGTTTGCTGAGTAATCAATGAGGATGTTGTAACAAAATTATAGAATTGAATAAAATTTTATATAAGAATTATTTCTTCTTACTTGATATTAAGGCCAAATGAGAAATTATCTCTCCTTTCTTCTTTATACCCTTGAAAAGCTATGTTGGTCTGAATTATTTTTCTTCTTCAAGAATGTCATTGATTCTCAATACAGATGTATGTTTCAATTAAATTTCTGTAATCTCGAAAAAGTAAGTATAATTATTTACAATGTTTATCCATAAAAATGTTTAAGTAACCTGCATACCCAACAATAAAGTTTGACTCAGTAACTCAGAGAACAATCATCTAAAAGAATTACATGTAGCCATTAAAATATAAATATAAACCATATATTGATGATTCTCTCCCTTCCCCTCTCTCTAAAAATAATAAAAATATTTTAAAAAATAAATAGGATTTCCAGCAAGATGGCAGAGGAGTAAGTGGAGCTACACCAATCTCCCCCCAGGTTGCATCTGGAATTACTTTTTTGGAGAAAAAGTCAGCTGGAATTACCAACAGAACAGCAACTGGAAAGAAGTACTATAACCACGGACAGAACAGAAGAGGCCCCTTCATCACAACGTGACAGGAGGAATTGCAGAAATGTGAGAGGGCTGGCTGGGCCCCCACTGGAGGCAGCCCCCAAAGGGACAGAGCCAGGGGTTCCACCTGAGAAGCAGGGATTCAAGTCCCCCAGCTGGGTGTCTCAGCTACAGCAACATGGCAGAGAGGAGAGCAGCATCCAGCTGAGAAGGACGGAAAGCTGTGGAGTTTGCTGGCCTGAGAGAGCACTGGAGACAGAGAACTACTAGGGTGACCATAGTGACAATACATTGGCACCCACCTACCCACCTACCCTGGGCTTCAGCGGAGTAAGGACAGATGGCTGGAGACACATGGGGAGAGTTTGCAGCAGGGCTTGGAGGAGTGAAGTGGGGAAGCAGCTGTGGAGGTCCCAGTGCTGACTCATCGCCCAGCCTCGGGTGGACTGAGCTGTGCCAAGCGGCTTCTGTAGAAGGGTCCTCATCGCCCCACCCACTGGAGCAATCTGCCCCACCCAGGGGTGCCTGAGCCCATCACTTGATCCCTATTCTTACATCTAAATAAACCTCTCCTGCCCTGCTTTGTCTGAGAATAAATACAACAGTTGGCACCTGAAGAGATGTCTCTTGCCCAGCAATGCCTGGGCCTGGCAGCTGATCACAAACTCTCTGACTTACAGCTGGGCCACACAGTGACAAGTGAGCCAGTGGCTGATTGTGGATTCACTGGTTTACAACTGAGTTGGTTTGACCCTCCCAGAGGCCCCTGGGCCTGGCAGCTGATCACAAACTCATTGCATTATAACTGAATCTTTCAGTCAAGCCCAGTGCCACCTGAGTCTGGTGGCTAATCACAGATTCATTGGATTACAATTGAACCTTGCTGTCTAGCCCAGCAGCTCCTGAGCCTGGTAGCTGAACATGGATTCATTGGATTACAATTGGATCTGGCTGCCTAGCCCAGTGGCTCCTGAGTCTGGTGGCTGATCACAGATTAATTGATTGAGTTACATCTGAATCTGCCCCACCAGGCTGCACCAGAGCTGGTGGCTGATCCATTGGATTACAATTGAACCGCTCTGTCTGGCCCAGCAGGGCCTGAGTTTGGTAGCTGATTTATTGATTTACAACAGAATTGCTCTGTCACCCCAAGCTGCATCTGAGCCTAGTGGTGGATCACAAACCAATAGGATTACAACTAAATCAATTCTTCCAGCCTAGAAGTTCCTTAGCCTGACAGCTGATCACAGTCTGACTGCATTACAATAAAACCTAAAAATGGGGAGAAAAAGGAACAGTCCATCACCAAAAGGAAAGGATCACCAAATGAAAAAGAGGCAAGCAAACTATCACATATGAAATTCAAAGTAATGATGATAGAGAAGCTCAATGAACTCAGTGAGTTCAAAGAAAACTATAAACAACTCCATGGGAACCACAAAGAATGCCAGGGAAGCTACAAGGAGCTTACAGAGAGCTACGTCAGCATTAAAAAGGATTTAGAAACTATCAGTAAGAGCCAAGAGGAAATGAAGAATACAATTTCTGAATTGAAGAATACAGTAGAAGGAATCAACAGCAGGATAGAGGAAGCAGAGCATTGGATCAGCAAGCTGGAGGACAACGTAGAAAAATATTCCAAGACAGTGCAACAGAATGAAAAAAGGCTGAACAAGAATGAAGAGGTTTTAAGAGAGCTGCAGGACAACATGAAATGCAATACTATCCATATTATAGGTATACCAGAAGGAGAAGAGAAACAAGGCATAGAAAACCTGTTCAAAATAGTAGTGATAGGAAACTTCCCTAACATGATTTGTGAAAACAATACTCACATTCAGAAAGCACAGAGAATCCCAATTAAGATGAATCCTAACAAATCCACTCCAAGACACATTATAATTAAAATGTCAAATTTCAAAGACAAAGAGAGAATCCTAAAAGCATCAAGAGAGAAACAGCAAATAACACATTTGGGGGCTCCAATAATGTTATCAAATTATTATTCTACAGAAACAATACAAACCAGAAGAGAATGGCAAAACACATTCCAAGTAATGGCCAACAAAGGTCTGCAACCAAGAATATGCTACCCAGCAAGCCTCTCATTCAACATTGAAGGAGAAATAAGGAGTTTCACAGACAAAAGAAGACTAAAAGAATACATCTCTACCAAACCAGCCTTGCAAGAAAAGCTAAAGTCTGGTGGCACAGTGGATAAGGTGCTGGCCTTCGAACCCAAAAGTTGCTGGTTCGATTCCCAGCCAGGACAACATAACCAGGTTGCAAGCCAGGTCTCCAGCCAGGTCCACGGCTGGAGGCAGGTGAAAGGCAACCATACATTGATGTTTCTCTCCCTCTCTGCCTCTCTCCCTCTCCCTCTCTCTGAAAAATAATAAATAAAATCTTTAAAAAAAAGAAAAGAAATGCCTAAGGGTCTGCTTTTAAAAAATGTAAAAACAGAGAGAGACAGAGAGGAACAGAGGTACAAAGTGGGAAAATGGCAATAGATAAGTATTAATCAACAATAACCTTAAATATAAATGAATTAAATGTGCTGATCAAAAGACATAGGGTGGATGAACAGATAAGAAAATATGACCCACATATATGATGTCTTCAAGAGACCCACCTCAGAACAAAAGATTGACACAGATTGAAAGTGAAGGGATGGTAAAAACAGTCTCTTCAACAAGTGGTGTTGGGAGAACTGGACAGCAACATGCAAAAAGATAAAACTAGACCACCAATTTACACCATACACCAGAATAAACTCAAGATGCATAAAGGATTTAAACATAAGCAGTGCCACCATGAAGGTCCTGGAGAAAAATATAGGCAGTAAACTTTTTGATATCCTACACTGAAATATGTTTACTGATACTTCACCAAGGGCAAAGGAAATAAAAGAACAAATCAACAAATGGGACTATATCAAATTGAAAAGTTTCTGTTCAGCTAAAGAAAACACCAGCAAAATTCAAAGGGAACCAACTGTATGGGAAACAAAATTGCCAATGATACCTCAGACAAGGGTATGATCTCCAAAATACATAAAAAAACTAATGTGACTAATATATAAAAAAACCCAGCGAGATAGACAGCCCAATTGAAAAATGGGCAAAGGACCTGAACAGACAACTCACTGAGGAAGATATACAAAGGGCCCAAAGGCATATGAAAGAATGCTCAACATCACTAGTCATCAGAGAGATGCAGATTAAAACCACAATAAGATACCACCTCACACCTGTCAGAATGGCAATCATCAGCAAATCAACAAACAACAAGTGTTGGCAAGGATGTGGGGCAAAGGGAATCCTCGTGCACTGTTGGTGGGAATGCAGGCTGGTGCAGCCACTGTGGAAAACAGTATGGAGTTTCCTCAAAAAACTAAAAATGGAACTGCCTTTTGATCCAGCGATTCCACTACTTGGACTATACCCAAAGAATCCTGAAATACCAATTCATAAGAACCTATGTACACCTATGTTCATAGCAGCACTATTTATAATAGCCAAGTGCTGGAAACAGCCTAAGTGCCCAAAAGTGGATGATTGGATCAAAAACCTTGGTACATTTACACAATGGAATACTACACAGCAGAAAGAAAGAAGGAACTCCTAACTTTTGCAACAACATGGGTGGAACTAGAAAGTATTATGCTTAGTGAAATAAGCCAGTCAGTGAAGGAAAAATACCATATGATCTCACCCATTACAGGACAATAATGAACAAAACTAACAACAAGCAAAACAGAACCAAATATAGGAATACAGGGAATAAGCCTTCAGTGGTCAGGGGGAAGAAGAAGCAAGGAAGGGGAGCAGTTTAGACAAGAACCTAGTATGAAGGAACCATGGACATGGACAACAGGTGGGATTGACTTTGGGGGGAAATGGGTGGGTGGAGAAGAGGACAGAGGGGAGCAAAAAAGGGATGGATGTAATACAACAATAAAATTAAATTAAAAAAAGAAAGTGAAGGGATGGAAAATATATATCAAGCAAATGAACATGAAAAAAAGGCTGGAGTAGCAATACTTATTTCAGACAAAATAGATTTTATGATGAAGGCCATAAAAAGACACAAAGAAGGACATCTCATAATACTTAAGGGAACAATCCATCAAGAAATAACTCTGGTAAACATATATGCAACCTAGATAGGAGGTCCCAAATACATAAGGAAAATCTTGAAGGACTTCAAGAAGGATATAGACAGCAACACACTAATAGTAGGCAATATTAATACCCCATTATCAACAATGCACATATCTTCCAAACAAAAAATCACCAAGGATATTATGGCATTGAACAACACTCTAGAGGAAATGGACCTAACTGATAAATACAGAGCCTTTCACCCCCTAAAAAACAAAATACACATTATTTTCCAATGCACATGGAATATTCTCTAAGATAAACCACATGGTAGGTCATAAGACAAGCCTCCACAAATGCAGGATAATTGAAATCATACCAAGCATCGTCTCAGATCACAATGGATTGAAACTAGAAACCAACCTCAAGGGATAAAACCAAAAATACTCTAACCCATGGAGACTGAATAACATGTTTTTAAGTAAAGAATGGGTGCACAGCCCTGGCTGGTAGCACAGTGGATAAGGCGCCGGCCTGTGAACCCAAAGGTCGCAGGTTCGATTCCCCAGCCAGGGCACATAACAAGGTTGCAAGCCAGGTCTCCAGTCAGGTCTGTGGCTGGAGGCAGGTGAAAGGCAACCATACATTGATGTCTGTCTCCCTCTCTGCCTCTCTCCCTTCCCCTCTTTCTAAAAAATAATGAAATAAAATCTTTAAAAAAAAAAAAAAAAAACACTTAAAAAAAAAAAAAAAGACTGGGTGCACAGTGAGATCAAAAATGAAATCAATAAGTTTATGAAACAAATGACAATGAATACACACTAGCCCAAAACCTGTGGAACACAGCAAAGGCAGTCCTCAGAGGGAGATTCATAGCAATACAGGCCTACCTAAAAAGGACAGAAGAAGCTTATACAAACAACCTAACCATGAAGCTGCAAGAACTAGAGGAGTAACAATGACGACAACAACAAAAAGCCTTGAGCAAGTAGAAGGAAGGAGATAATCAAGATCAGAGCAGAATTAAATAACTTCAACTACAACTTGAAGAAGCAATAAGTCCAGGATCTGGTTCTTTGAAAAAATAAACAAAATTGACAAGCCTCTAACCAGACTCATCAAGAAAAAGAGAGAGGACTCAACTAAACAGAATCAGAAATGACAGAGGAGAAATCACAACTGATGCTTCAGAAATACAAAGGATATTCTACACAGAAATATGTTTACTGATACTTCTCCAAGGGCAAAGGAAATAAAAAAACAAATAAACAAATGGGACTATGTCAAACTGAAAAGTTTCTGTTCAGCTAAAGAAAACACCAGCAAAATTAAAAGGGAACCAACTGTATGGGAAAACATATTTACCACTGATACCTCAGACAAGGGTTTGATATCTAAAATATATAAAGAACCTATGTGGCTCAACACCAGGGAGACAGACAGCCCAATTAAAAAATGGGCAAAGGACCTGAACAGACAACTCTCTGAAGAAAACATACAAAGGGCCCAAAGGCATATGAAAGAATGCTCAACATCACTAGCCATCAGAGAGATACAAATTAAAACCACAGTAAGATACCACCTCATACCTGTCAGAATGGCAATCATCAACAAATCAACAAACAACAAGTGTTGGTGGGGATGTGGGCAAAAGGGTGCACTGTTGGTGGGAATGCAGGCTGGTGCAGCCACTATGGAAAACAGTATGGGGTTTCCTTAAAAAACTAAAAATGGAACTGCCCTTTGATCCAGCAATTCCATTATTAGGACTATACCTGAAGAACCCTGAAACAGCAATTCATAAGAACCTATGTACCCCTATGTTCATAGCAGCACTATTTACAATAGCCAAGTGCTGGAAACAGCCTAAGTGCCCAAAAGTGGATGATTGGATCAAAAACCTTTGGTACATTTACACAATGAAATACTACACAGCAGAAAGGAAGAAGGAACTCCTACCCTTTGCAACAACATGGATGGTACTAGAAAGTATTATGCTTAGTGAAATAAGCCAGTCAGTGACAGACAAATACCATATGATCTCACCCATTACAGGACAACAATGAACAAAACAAACAAAAAAACAAAACAGAACCAGATCCATGAATACAATAAATAGACCTTCAGTGGGCAGTGGGGAGAGGGGAGAAGGAGGTAAAGAAGGGGAGCATTTTAGTCAAGGAACTAGTATGCAAGAACCATGGACATGGACAACAAGTGGGATTGACTTTGGTGGAGAATGGATGGGTGGGGAAGGGTAGAGAGGGGAGAAAAAATGGGATGGATGTAATACAATAAAATTAAATTTAAAAATTGTTAAATAAAAAATTTTAAATACAAATAAATTAAATAAATAAGTAAAATATAAATACATCTGAAAATAAACTGATGAACTGAAGAGACACTCATGATAGGTTTCATTAGCAATGGTAGACATTTAATAGGATAATCGGAGCTATTAATATTAGATAGATATGGCTGTTTATAAGGTATGGCACATGTAGATTTATAGTTGTTTGCATAAAAATAGTGCAATAATTAATGACTAATAATACAAAAGTAAGCTCTGTTTCATGCACTAAAATTGTAAACTTACATTTGCCCCACCCTGTATATTAAAAGATAGATATGGTTATTGATCTATGTATGTTCATATGAAAGTGTTTTTCTCAGTATTAGAGAATAATTATACATTCTTTTTACTTGTTCACTGTTTTAATTAAATTAAATCTGATAAGAATTGTTTGGTAAACATTGGGGAAAAAGGCAGAAATGAGGCCATTGGTAAATACAGTTCGATGTAAAGTTTTTAATGTATCAGAAGTGTCAAAACCTCTAGGAAATAGATAAGTAGTTTTCTACTTAGGCAACAATATTGTTTAATTGTATGTGAGACAAACAACAAAGTACAAAGAAAGCATGGAAATTGTTTCAAAATCCAGTTCAACCTTAAGAAAAATAATAAAGTAAACTTAAAGAGTTTTTCTTTTTCGCTCACCACCCTACATGGGCAACATATTATTGTTTCTTTATAAAGGTGAGTTCTTTGCATTTGATTTTTTGTTTGTTTGTTTACATTTGCATGTGTCACTTTGAAGCTCTGGGTTGCCTAGAAATTTCTATTAGGATTCAATGATAGATATAATTCTAAAAAGTGAGAATTTCTACCAATATTCTGTATTATCCAGGCTCTCAGTTGCAAGAAACAGAACATACTTTGTCAGTTCAATAAGATGTGAATTATGGAGAAGGTCAGTTGGATAATTTAATCATTTAAGAATTTGGAGGAAGATCAAAAGCCAGTCTTTGAAAATACCCCAGAATATAGTACTCAACCACACTGTGAGCTCCTTAAGTACCAGGCCTCAATCACAGAGCAATGACAGTTGGGACTCTACCCAGAGGCGCTGGCATTGCCCCCTCCATGTACTGCACACCAGTTCCACCACAATTGCCAGAATATGGAGATTCCTGTATGCACCAGTGCCTGGTCATATCCACATCTAATTCTGTGCCTTGTGTCATAGCACCTGGACCACATGCCTGTGCCCTAGCATCAAAGGAGGCAGGGGACACAATTATTCTGGGAGATCAGGGGTCATAATATATTCTCAACACGTACAAAGGGGGTTCAATATGTTGGATGTCCTGAAATGACCCATACTCTCACTATAAATTCTATGCCAGTGGTTTCAACAAGATGTCAAGATCACTGTTATTTCATCTACATTATGATATGAGAAATACCTTCCTAGCATTCTTAGTTATAATGATTAAAAAGGATATGGATCAACCTCAATAACCTATAAACCTGATTAAGTAAGTCACACACACACACATTAAGAAACAAGTTTGAATGAGTTACACCTTTCTAACTTCTTGATTAGAAGTCCATCTTACAATTTATCTGATAATCTTCATTTTTTCTATTTTTCATCTAATCTACTCTTTAACTCTGTTCTACAGTGTCTACAAGTGTGAATAGCACTAAAATACATAATAACAATGGAATGTGTGTATTCCAAAATATTATATCTGGAATATTATTATTCTTTTCTTTTTTGCATTTTTTCCTGTGGCACATTTATGGTATTCTCCTCCTGAATATGCTTCGGTCTGTCTCTCCCTCATGAAGTTAGAGTAAGTAAATAGAGTGTTTCAAATAATATACAAAGAAAACACATAACCACTTCTGAAACTCAAAACCATGTTTCCTCAGCAAGAAAAAATTGCTTAAATGCAGATTTTTTTTTATGGGAAGGAGTGCTTTCTAAATAAGGTTAGCATGTCAAAAATCAAGGTGAGAGGATGCAGATGTTTCTTTGGGCTGCAAGGATGATAGGATATAGAAGGGATCGAGGGGATATGGTCAGAGCCAAGGTCCTCATTCTCCACCCCAATTTCAAATTGGTAAAAGATGTTTTTAAAATCATTCTTTTCTGTAGGGTGCAATTGGAGAATCAGAGGGCTGGCATCACATTGTTCTGCAGAAGGTCATAAGCTTTCAGGAGAAATCATACCTCTATGCACTCCAAAACAGGATGCAAAATACAAAATCACTGAGTCAGGGCAGAGGATAGAGATTCAAATGCAATTATCTGTCTTGATCCATCTTTTATGAGCTTAAATTCTAAAGACGGTTCCGTATGAACTAATTTGAGACTAATGGCAATGGGGCCTCTGCACCTTTTCCAAATAGAATTTCAAGATCACTCAGTTGGCTGAACCTTTATCACATTAGATATAACCATGTCATATCTAGGCCAGAAAAGATCCTGAGAACTGCTCTCTAAAGTTACCATCTTGTACTGGTAGTGAAAGGGACTCAGAAATAAGATGTGCACCCAAAGAAGTTGGCTAACCAGTTAGCTAGGAATCCTGCAAGAAGAGGTTGCTGAATCCAGTGGAAATGGCTTTGCAGTCAAGATTTATGAGGCAGATAGACTGAGCTAAAATGAATTCAGAGTCACAGATGGATCTCAGGAGATAGCAAGCACCTACTTTGAAGAACACTGAGGTTGAGCAATCTGAAACAGCTAGTGGACAGTACTTTATCTGAGCACGGATAGTTGGCTGCGGAGTCAGGGAGGTGAGGAGGGTTTTATGAAAATCACACAAAGCATTGCTCAAGAGTGGGGCTGAGATAACAGAAGAAGAGTCCCCATGGCAGATGTGAGGTTCTTTTTTCCCATTCCTTCCAAGTTTCTTCTAAGCATCACAAACAAAGTTTTTCATATGGACGGTTATCAGCAGGAAGGGGAAGGGGGAGAATGAGGGGAAAGGTCCAGTTAAGAGGCATAATTGGCAGGTACAAAATAGACGCGGATGTTATGAATAGTAAAGGAAATGGAGAAGCCAAAGAGCTTACATGCATGGCCCATAGACATGAGCTAAGTGGGAGTGGGGTTTGCTCAGGGGAAGGGAGTACCAAGTACAGGGGCAAAGGGGAAAAATTGGGGTACAACTGAAATAGCACAAGCAATAAAATATAATTTTTTAAAAAAGATGGGTTATACTGGCATGACGCCTAATAGATAAACTTTTACCTACGTACCCAGTTTAAAATATTAAATCAGAATAACTTTACTAAATACACTATAGGAGAGGACTCTTTTTTTTTTTTTAAGATTTTATTTCATTATTTTTAGAAAGAGGGGGAAGGGAGAGAGGCAGAGAGGGAGAGATACATCAATGTATGGTTGCTTTTCACCTGCCTCCAGCCACAGACCTGACTGGAGACCTGGTTTGCAACCTGGTTATGTGCCCTGGCTGGGGAATCGACCCTCCGACCTTTAGGTTCGCAGGCCGGCACCTTATCCACTGTGCTACCAACCAGAGCTTAGGAGAGGACTCTTAAGGGAGGGTGAATTAGCTGCAGAGAAATCAATGAAGCCCATTGGTTTGGGCGGCTCAATACATGGCACTGCTGGAAACATGAATAAGTGAGTAGCAGAGTCTTTAATGAGAATAATAAGATAGAAATTGTGCAACACTACACATCTGAGCAGTTGTTTTAGGACAGTATTAGTGAGTCTGATTTAGTAAAATTTTTCATAGAAAAATAATGGTTAGAGAATAACTTTAAATTATAGAGACAATATTTCCAAATAGTAATCAGCCAAAATAAATACCATTTGTGCCATCAAGATTGCTTTAGCTAACAGTAAAATTCCCCAATTTAAACACAGCAAAAAGTCTTGAGCCAAAAAAGCTCAGGTGACAGTGAGAGAGGCTTTAACTAAAGCTAATTATAGGGATGCTTCGAATGAATGAGCACCGGCCGTTAGCTCTTTCGGCCTCTGATGACACATCGACCAGAGTGGCATCCATTAGACAAGGCAGGCACACGGTGTGATGCTGAAAAGCCTTTAGTAAGGACTGTGGATACTTGAGTAAGCACCTGAGTAATTGCAGTCTATTTGATGTGGCAAGACTTCCGTGTATGAAAAAAATGCAAGAAAAATGTAAGAGTATGTATGCAGGTCTTTAACTGTAGACTGTAAGATTGTAACAATAAAGAGCAAGATAAGAGTATATTTTATAAAGAAAGCAGGTTTCCTGTTGGTAATAGAGAACAGATAGAATTTAAATTCTAGGATGATAAAGGAAGTATATCTAGACTGTCTTCATAGCTCTTATGATTCTTGGGGAAGTTTTTTTTACTTTCTTTTAAATAGTAATCTCCAAAATCACTCAGTGTGAATGAAATTAATTTTCAGAAGATACACACACTCCTGTATCTTGGGATGAAATGATTTAACAGTAGTTGTCCTATTTACTACCTTTAATTAAGGGTTAACTGTGGAAACTTAATGTCAGCTATTTGTATATATTTTTTGTTTTAAAATTTACTCATCTGCAAATCAGGTGGTGTAGGACCTACTGATCTAACAACCAAGTGACACAAATAATTCAGATAGCTTTATATTTCCAAAATAGAGGCCTCACCACTTCCAATTATAAATTTTATAGATATATATATTTATATATAAATTAATATATGTATATACAATTTCTTATAGGTTCTGTTTATCACTGAGGAAGGTCCAAAAACAAATCCCCCAAATCAATACACTATTCTTACTTTGCTGCGTTTGCTTCTTCACACATGATCCTTGTATAAGGATGTAGGGTCTTTTCCTGAAATTTTTCCTGGATTAAAGGTCAGGAAGCATGCCCATCTTTACAGAACACTAGTAGAGCATCTGATGCTTTTAGTAGCTTTACATCTTAAATGAAAGGAAAATATATTGCTCAGTGTAAGGCAAACATTAATTACATCATTTATATGCAAGTTAAACACTAATTTTATCATTACATAAAGACATTCCCAAACATTTAAGTTAGCTATGTATTGCTTGAAACATATAAAATAATTATACTCATTTCCAAGTGGTGATTCTGTGGAACAAAGTGTCAATGCAGATAGGCTCTTCTTTTTTTTTTTTTTTTCCCTGTTATTTTTGTTAAGTAGAAATTGCCTTTGTGGCAGACTTGTTACCTTAGGAATCTTCAAATTCATTTTCACAGTTCAGCTAAAGCTCACTGTACAATTTCTGGCACAGCAAGAGGAGCCTGAGTAGATAAGTATAGAAAATGATCTGGGAACGAAGTCAGCATTTTTATAGGTTATGGTTTTTAAGCACTAGTATCTTTCCTTCTGTAAATCCTTAAAAGCTATCATGAATTTTTTCCTCTTAACTTTTCTCAATAACCCCAGAAATAACTTCTTTTTCAATATTTGAAGTCATTTCTATAAGTGATACCAAAGCTTAATATATACATTTTAGTTTTAGGTTCTTTTGAACTCAGGTATTTATATTTTCAATATGATGAAAAATGCATCTATATACTTATGAGATAAAATGAAACTTGGCTCATATCTAAAGTACTTAATGCCAGGGAAAATTAAACATTTCTAATCTATATTTAGAAAAGAGTGGGCATTTTACTTCTCAAATTTAATAGCTGTTATCTGAATTCCCTTGTATTCCACTCAAATAAAAGTGATTATTTTTAACTGAATAAAAATGAAGATAGTTCTAGACTAATTGGGTAAGCAATTCCAGTGTGTCATTTTCTTTGCTTATTGATCTGGTCTTCTCCCTCACCCACTGTGCAGGCAGGGGGAAGGACCTTCCTAGCATAGTGCCTGGTGGTGGGTGACAGGTGCAGGTCTTCAGCCCTGTGGCCTCACTACAACCCTACTTCAGGTCTGTAAGACTTTGTTTACTTGCATTTGGAGCATTTACACCTTGGCATCCACTGTTTGTGGGAAATGAACTACATAAGGCATGTGTGAATAAAGTCTCTTGGTTATTTTCAATCTTTCTAAATTTTCGTTCTGGTTTTGTATTTTTATTCACTTAAATCAGAACCCCATCCCTGCACTCCGATCCAGGTAGGACCTCAGAGACAAATCAGCAGAAGCTCAGGCCACACTTGATGAAGACTTGTTGTTAATCTGGTTCTTGCTTTATTGACACACAGAGCAAGTATTTTCTTAATGTCTAAAATGGTTCATCTGCTTTATTGTTCCCTTTAGAAGTTGCCCTTCTGCCCAAATGTCCTTTTGAAATCTCTCCCGCACCTTGGAAATAATTCATGGAGAGCCAGGATTTAGCTGAGTGACCCTTACAGTTCTAATCCCTTTTATTGGAGAATTAGAAATGAGACTGGAACCATGGAGGCATCAGTGGGTGAGCACGGGACAGCTGAAATGAGCAGGTGGGGCTGGGGTGAACAGGAGTAGAAAACTCTTGGCCCAAATGTCTTCTCAGAGCACTCAGCTTATTTATGCTCACTGCAAAGTTATCCTTTATCAGATTGAAGTAGGCCTACACTGGATCTGGTTATTCTAAGGAATTTTAAATAGAATTAGATATGCTTATACCACAAATAAGAATAATTTGCACCACTCACATGCTGCATATAGATTTACAGTATGGACTCTTTCAAAATTCCATTCTTACCATTGTGGCTTCCAATGAAATTGTAAGGGACAATTTCTTTCCCACTGATTATGATTATAGTAACTGAGCAGCTAATGGAGAAAGGTGATGAGATTTAAATTGATTGCAGAGCTAATGGATGTGTGTGTGTGTGTGTTGTGTTGTGTTGATGTGGAACAGATGAATTGGGTGAAGTACTTCAGAACCCTGGTTTCTTATTTTCCCTAAAATATTCCCCGACACTTGTTGTATTTACCTAAGCTTTGTTGAAAATTCATAAGTTGCTGGCTTGATGATTGCTAGTCTGTGTAAACATACAGTGTTGATCTTTTATTCATGGTCCTTTGAGTTTCTTATTGTTTATGCTTTTCAATTAAACTAAAGTAACTAATATATCCCTTACAAAAAGATCTATTTACCAGAAGAATCTGAAAGATAAGCTCTGGGGCCTCTCTTCTCAAAATGGGGTCCTTATCTCCCTTTATCTTCATTTTTATTTATTTTAATTTTTAATGTAATTTTATTGTTGTTTTATTACATCCATCACCCTTTTCCTTCCCTCTGTCCCTTTCCCCACTCACCCACTCCCCTCACAAGTCAATCCCACTTGTTGTCCGTGTCCATCATGTCCATGGTTCTTCCATACTATTTCCTTGACTAAACTGCTCCCCTTCTTTGCCTCCTCCTCTCCCCTCCCACTTCCTCCCTCCCCTTATCTCCCTTTAAAAAAACACCATCCACTCCTGGCCTATAGCTCCAGCCTGGCCTTCCCAACACCTGGGCCTGCCAAGCCAGCCTCCACCATCCCATGAGCCAACCCACCATAATAAATTGCTTATTATTTACCTCCTGTGGTACTATTTCCCTGGTCCTACTCTAGAAGTGACAGTCTCAGCTGTGTCATCTTGCTTCCTTTTTTTTCACAATTCTAGAGGATCTTCAACAATCTCTCCTGTAACTTCCAAACCCTCAGAGTATGTTTCTTCCTAGAGACTCTCTCTGTTCTTTGCTTGTTAGTTAGATCAACACTTTATCTTCTATCCAACTTCTTCTAAATCATTAGCCACATATCTCTCCTAAGGGTCTGCCAAATATGGTGCTGACCAATTATCAGCTACTTTGCTTTATTTTTCTTTTGTATTTAAATTTAATGGGGAGAATTAAATGGCCACAGTCTTAATTCTGAATAGGAAGCCTTAATTCCACCTTGCAACATTTCCTGAAATGTATTTCTTTGAACTTTAGTTTTGAAAAATGACCTTAAAGGAGGGAAGTTTTCCTTAAACAAACTTCTTTTAGGTAGTCATACACATAAGTGTTATAAAAGCTCTGAGAATTTGATCCCGTTTCCCACTGCCAACATTTAAACCTTTGATTCAGGCTTTTAAAAATGTCTTTAACGACTGAACTCTTTATAGCATTGATTACTACACTTCAGAATTAAACTGCCTCAACAGAGGTAATGTTAATGGGGATTCCTGATGTTGAGGAAATATGGAGGAGATGAATGAATATGTTATTCCCACAATCTATGGTCCCGCTCAGGACCATTCTCTCCCCCCTCGCTTCTTTTAGAATCTTCTAAACCTTCCAGAAGCATATTAAATGGAATTTCACTTTAACTCTGCTGACAATCATGTGGAAACAATAAAGGGTAATTCAGACCACCAGGACAACCATCCATGTAGTCACCCAATCTAAAGTTATTGAAAACAGCAATATATATGTATATATATTAAAGGTTTTATATTATTTTTAGAGAGAGGGGACGGGAGAGAGGCAGAGAGGGAGAGAGACACCAGTGTATGGTTGCCTTTCACCTGCCTCCAGCTAGGGACCTGGCTGGAGACCTGGCTTGCAACCTGGTTATGTGTCCTGGATGGGACTTGAGCCAGTGACCTTTGAGTTCGCAGGCATGCACCTAATCCACTGTGCTACCAACTAGGGTTTGAAAGCAGCAATATATTTTTATGTCCAATTCAGTTACCTTTATTTTTTAATATATGTTATTTTATTTTATTGTTGTTCAATTATGCAATGTGTTTCTTTTTAAGTGTAATATTGAAATATTTCTACTCACATCAGTCTCTAAATGAAAAAGGAATGTGTTCTCTAAGGATAAAATTGAAAATACCAAAAACTCCTAAGGCTATTTTAGCTGATGGATCAGCCCACATTTTTATTAGAAATGTGAATACTGTGCAGGACATGATGAATAAAGAATAAGGTTTTGTTTGGTGAATGTATGACACCAGGGGTTTAGTAATCTGTCCCTTATTGTATGTCTAAATTGGAATGCCTGGATAATAATTTAGCCTAAACCACCAGGACGAGATGGTGACTTATATAAATCATACACCACTGAATGTATAGCTTACTAAACAAATACCAACAGAAAGAATAATGTTTGCCTAATGGTGGCAAAATGTCAGGCAAAATGTAGATTCAGCAAAGCAATCACCATCAGCCTACACAAAACAGTTCTGAAAAACAAAACGTTCAAGAGTGTGGGTGTCCCACTGTCTTTTGTGCTCTTCTTTGGGTGAAAGCGAAGCATTTTCTATTGCTTCATGACTAGACTACAGCATAATGGGGAAGAGTAAAAAAGATGAATTCAAGGGACGAGAAAAGGGGTGGAGGAAGGATTAAGGCAATAAAGAAAGGAGAAAGGGAGTAGAATTTTTGATTAATTGAATATTTCATCTAGAAATTGTCATTCCACACTAAAATACAATAAATAACTTTTCTGCTCTGTTAACTATGACACCATTACAATGCCTTGCACACAATATGTACTCAAATATTAAGCAATGAGACAAAGAGAATTTCAAGAAAAATTAAAATAAATTAGACCACATGTGTCTGAAATACATACCAGCCATTGTACCATAGTATTTGAGGATATAATTTTAGTTGACTTCTTGTTACTAAATTTTTAAATACAAATTAAAAAATGAAAATTCAACATGCTTTAAATTTTTACTCTAAGTATTGTCCTTTATTTATTGATTAGAAGACATTGTTGTTCTTTTTTTTAAATTTTATTGTTGTTGTATTACATCCATCCCCTTTTTGATCCCCTGTCCCCCTCCCCACCCACCCATTCGACATTGTTCTTCTTTATGAGCTCCATCTAAGTTGTGAATGGTGTACACTTTGTAACAATACTATTCAGTTTAATCAATAGTTTAGCACATTGAGAATCTGAAAATTTACTAGAAATGTTTATAACATGTTTCTTAGACAGCTGGGCACAATTTTTGTTATTTAAGTCACATGATTTTTGTTTTCTACTTGCGGGTGCATTTAAGAGACATTTTCTGAGCTGTAACCTTGAGATATGGGCAAGGGGGGATAGTCTAATTCTGACTGACATTTGAATATGAGTTTGAATATCTTGTTTTTGAATAACAAGAATATTATTTGAAGCAAACTAAAATATTTATTGAAAAGCACATTGTGTGATATACTATCTAAGAATAAAATGTTCAAGGATCTTATAATCTATATATGTCAGATGTGAAAAGATATTAGATAACATAAAAAAATTTTACTAAATATATAGAATGATTAAATGCTAAATAATGGAGCATACTTGTTTTTAGTTTGTAGTGAGGAGATAGTAGGATAGTTAACCTAGGAATTATCCCTGGGGACTATGGAGTACCTGAGATTATATTAACTATGTATATGAAGATCGTAATAGCTGTCAGAATTATAACTGATGTGGAAAATGTGTTTGGAGTTTACAAATAGGTTTTTCTGTGTTAAAGGGTTTCATAATTTGTAATTTGATTGGCTTTAAATTGGTGGGAGGTACAATCCCTTAGTCTTCTAAAATGGGTTATACTGTTTATTAGTTTTGAACTTGAATAATGAGTTATAGATGATGTATTTTCACAATGATTATGGGGAATAGTGGAGGAGGTGAATCCAGCTACTGAGAGCAGATGTCTTGGATGTTTAATTGAATCATGTGACAGCCATGCACTCATGACAAGGTGATATGGTCCATCCTGAGCCTGTTGTAGACAGCATTTCACAGATTACATGTGTTATTAGAAATGCAATCTAAAAATTCTTGAAAACTGCCCTGGCTGGTGGCTCAGTGGATAAGGTGTTGATCTGCGAACCCAAAGGTGGCAGGTTTGATTCTCCAGGCAGGGCACGTAATGAGGTTCCAAGCCGGGTCTCCCCCCAGGTACATAGCTGGAGGCAGGTGCAAAAAGCAACCATACATTGATATCTCTCTCCCTATCTGCCTATCTCTGCCTCTCTCCCTTCCCTGCTCTCTAAAAATAATAAATAAAATCTTAAAAAAAAAAAGACCCTAAAGAATCTTTAAATAAATAAATAAATAAAAATTCTTAAAAAACTGTCAAGATAAAAACAATGGAAACAATGAGGGCCACTACTTTTCCATTCCTCATAAATCAGTGTTCTAGTTTTCAGCATTATTAAGAGGATTAAAGAAGTAATAAATGTGAACATGTTAGGCCATGTTCCTGACACTAAATATACTTTTTTTAAAGGTTTTATTTATTATTTTTAGAGAGAGGGGAAGAGATAGAGGCAGAGAGGGAGAGAGACATCAATGTGTGGTTGCCTTTTTCACCTGCCTCCAACTATGGACCTGGATGGAGACCTGGCTTGTAACCTGGTTATATGCCCTGGCTGGGGAATCGAATCAGCAACCTTTGGGTTCGCAGGCTGGCACCTTATCCACTGTGCCACCAGCCAGGGCCTAGATATACTTTTGATGAATCTTTAGTAGTCTCTCTCACCATTTGGAGACAAATAAACACATAATTGGACAATTTTTTCTTACTGTGTTCCAAACATGGATATCCAAGTATGCTGATAACTTATCCTAGTGCTTAGAGAGGAAAATATGTTCTATGAGGTAATATTTCTGCAAGATAAACAAGAATTATGGTTGAAAGGGAGTAGAGATTCCAAGCTAGAATAAACATTGTGGACTATCTAGTCTAGTTCTCTTATTTTGCACAAGAAAAAAATGGATTCTGGAGAGATCAATTAAACTTCCCAAGCATGCCCACTCAATCTGAAACCAACTCCCAATTCTCTGTTCCATCCTCTGCTGCCACTCATTGTCTCTCCAGTGATCTGATGCTTAGCCCAAAATTAATAGCACAGAATGTTCATGAATCTCATTATGGATTATGAGTGCTAGAATAAAATTCAAGTAATTTGTATAGTCTAATATGTACTAAATGTGTGGTTTCAATAAAGATTGATGGGCAATAAAAAAAGGAGAGTCTAGAATTGTGAATATTTCAGGCTGGCTAGTAATGTTTGTGTCTACTCTGAGTTAGGTGAGTTTAGCAAACTCAATACACCAAATTCTCCATATTCTCATTACTTTTCCCTCAAAATGCTTTTGCTATTATGATAGTGACTCCAGTACAAGTTGGTGTATATTCAAGAGACTGGGTCAATTATTGTGGTGTAAAATATTTGGTTCCTGTGAGAGTCATATTTTTCATTGAAATTAATTTGTCATTCTGATTTTTGACTGGTTTTTATATAGGTAATAATTAGGAAACTGTTATGAAAATCAAGAAACAGTACCAGGAGTGTTCTCATCTATAAAGACAGTTACATTTAGAGCCCTGGCTGGTAGCACAGTGGTTAAGGCGCCAGCCTGCGAACCCAAAGGTCGCAGGTTCGATTCCCCAGCCAGGGCAAATAACCAGGTTGCAAACCAGGTCTCCAGTCGGGTCTGTGGCTGGAGGCAGGTGAAACGCAACCATACATTGATGTTTCTTTCCCTCTCTGCCTCTCTCCCTTCCCCTCTTTCTAAAAATAATGAAATAAAATCTTTAAAAAATAAATAAATAAAGACAGTTACATTTAACATTATCAGTTAATAATTTGTCATCCTGGGTTTATCCCTTAATCTCTCAATGATAGTGCATGTGAGTAGTATATATATATATATATATATATATATATATATATATATATATATATACTGTCTTTGGTAATATTGGGAGACAACAGCTGATGTATGGTGACCAAACCTTCATAGATTGGGGTTATTTTGTGGAGAATGCATCTGTCCTCATCTACTTTCTGACTCTTTGAGTTCACATTAAGATTACACTTGGACTCATAGAATATTAAAACATAACATTGCCACCTCTTTATTCTGTTAAAGAATTTCCACACACCCCTAAAAGAAACCCATTCTTTTAGAATTCCCTACTTTCCCCTGAAAATGAAGAAACAGTTTACATGACTGATTATACTATATTTCTTTATATAGTTTCAGATTAGTAACAAGCTCATATCTGGGAATAAAATCTTGAGGAGTCAACCCTTCTGCTCTTATGTTTTATTCAGGATAATTGAGGGCCTAACTCTTGAGGACCACAGCTAAAGAATAATTTAATTATTTCTTTTGTTCTGTTTCTCTTAGCACATGTTTCAAAAGAAAAAACATGCATTCTTAAGCTAGGTCATATGTAGTGGCATTTATATGATATCATTATTTAAAATGTGTGTGTGTGTTAGTTATATAATTTTTGTATATATTATATATTTAAGTAAAATATTTTTTGAAAAAAAACAACTTTTTTTTTTTTTTTTTTTTTAACGTGAGCACAGTGCTGTTTTTCAAATCATGCATGTAAACATTTCCATAGTCCCAGTGGGAAAGTGCTATTTGGAGTACCTTCAGTGCCTGGGGCTCCTGAAGGCCTGGCTTGATATATTTATTAAACTAAGTAATAGACATTTTTTGATGTAAGATGAAAGAGATTGGCCAGCATCATGATAAATGTGCAGTTCTCAAAATATTTATAAACAAGAAAATGTTAGGACTCCTGTATAAGTAAAAATCTAAACTTTATTTGGGATAAGCATGGCAGGTGGTGGGTGTTCGAATGACTGATCTTGCCCAGGGGTCACAAAAAATATTTCTAATGCAGCCAGCATGCTCCACTGCATGGAGAGCACAACATCAACAGCACTGTAGCTAAGAATGGGGTCTCTGGAGTTAGATCACTGGCTGTATCATTCTACCCTAAGATTTTATAACCTCTGTGCATTACCATTTACTCAAGTATAAAATGGTGACAACAATGAGATTCTGCTCCTAAAGTCATTAGCCACATGCTTGGCACAGAGTAAGGACTCAATAAATGTTAATTAAGCCATTAGTAGTTGTTTGTTGGAACACCACTGTGCCCTATATTATATATTATCAAAAGAACAGCTGAGTCATATTAAACAC
Source organism: Noctilio leporinus (assembly GCA_004026585.1). Taxonomy (NCBI): domain Eukaryota; kingdom Metazoa; phylum Chordata; class Mammalia; order Chiroptera; family Noctilionidae; genus Noctilio; species Noctilio leporinus. The sequence continues at coordinate 85,907 of PVIW01001908.1, read as the reverse complement.
ATATGGTTATTTTAGAAACAACCCCCTGTGCAAATGCCACTCCACTGGACAAGGTTGATACACATGAATCATTGGAATATTATGTTAACTATCAGACAGCACTTGGAGCACCTAAGACAGGGGTGTCGAACTCATTTTTACCAGGGGCCACATTAGCCTCACAGTTACCTTCAAAGGGCCAAATATAATTTTAGGACTGTATAAATGTAACTATTTCTTAACAGTTAAGCGAGCTGGGTAGAAGCAAGGTGCAGAGCCAAAGGTGCTGGACCCGATAAAACAAGGTGAAGGGCTGAATTTGGCCCTCGGGCCTTGTGTTTGCCACTCACTTAAGGGCATAGAAATTCAGAGAGTGATGAGAGTGACATATATATGCATTGAAAGAAATTTGAGCTGGACTTCAAAGGACATGAGGATTTGGATTGATGAAAGAGATTTTCCAGGACAGAGCAGAATGATGGATGAAAATTACTCTTGGATTTTAGACTTGCCTCTTCTGCCATTGGACACCTGGATCTGGACTGATGCAGACTGGAACACTCTGGTCCAAATCAAGCACTGAGAGCTTAATTTCATTTCTGTGGGCAAGGAGCATGGTAGGGATATCCACATGACCGAGAGGACTTCCTGTTTCAGTGCTTCCAGTGCTTGGGACACTCTATAGATCAGATGGCAGTTTCTGACAAGAGTAGAAAAATAATTAATGGCTATTATTTCCTTGAGATTTATAGCCAAAACTCATAGTCCTCACTTTAAGCTTTCAGAGTCAGTCCAAAAGTAAATTTGTGAGAAGATTCATGAAGTATGATGATATAACAAGACCTCTGTAAGGTAATGTCTAGTAGTATAATAATAAGTTAGATATAGAGACAAAAGTAAGAGACACCAATGACACCAAGTTAATCATAGAACAAAATAACCCAGATACTAGAAAACACCCTCATCTTTTATATATTAACAGCATGGGCTCCCATCACCAGGTCCATGGGCTTTGCAAATACAAGTGGTCCAGATATTTTTTGTCTATCCTGAATTTCTAGAGAGCAAAGCTCTCATGGTCATCAACCCAAGAGAATGTTAGACTCTTCTTGAAATTGGACTTGCTTGCTTGATCTTTCAGTTGATCATAAATGTTAAGTGTCTACTAGGCATTACTGGAATCAAAGTGCTATGGAGGAGAAGGACAGGGAAAGCTGTATGTATAGATTTTAGCACCAAGAGGTTTAGTTAGTGAAGAAATGTTCATAAAATCTAGTGAGTCCTAATAATTCATCACTTAAATGCTTAAAACAGTAAGAATCTACTGTGTCATTTTTAATTTGTTTCTTTGATTTTACTTAAGACACATACAGAAATCCATGGTTTTGGATTTTTCCTAAGCAACACATTTTCCTTTTTACACTATTGCAAACATTTTTCTTATAGTGTCCTGGGACTTTTGTCATATTTGTGCTTGTTGATGTTGTTATTGTTTTATGTGTAACCATGGATAAAGAGTTTTTAAGGACTTATATCTTTATACAATTGACAGTGAATCATTTAATTAAGTTAAATTGAAACTAAAATTAATTTTAATAGAGAAGTGAGATAAGTCAACTGAATCTTTTTTTAAACAATGTGTTTATTATTTCCAGAGAGAGGGGCAGGGAGAGAGGCAGAGAGGGAGAAGACATCAATGTATGGTTGCCTTTTACCTGCCTCCAGCTACAGACCTGGCTGGAGACCTGGCTTGCAACCTGGTTAGGTGCCTTGGCTGGGAATCAAACCAGTGACCTTTGGGTTTGCAGGCTGGCACCTATCCACTGAGCCATCAGCCAGGGCCTATTTTTTAAATGTAAGGTACAGCTATTCTTATAGGAAATCTAACTTAAGGTTACTGTTGAATCCAGACCACAGGCAGAGGCTGCTTCTGGAGGCTCATCCCATGTCCTATTTGCAGTAGGTTGTGTAGACTTAGATCACAATAGCAGTAAAATGTGTAGTCAACACATATTACACCATTACAAAAATGTGTTACCTTATGCTTTAGAAAAGAGATGTAGGTATTGTCATGATGCTTAATATATCATTTTAAAAGCAAACATTCAGCAATCTCTGTAGTAAAAATTATAGAACAATTTTCAATGTCCAAAATATATTAAAAGCCTAAAAAAATAAAAGAATATCTTAAAATTCTGCTCATATCCACCTCCCGAAAAAACACATGGTTTAGAGGCGGGTAAATTTCCCAACTCCAGGAATTTGTGGCGGAGTAGGCAAATAACCGCGGTTCTGCGGGCTCCCGGATGCTCGCACCAGGTCGAGGCGCAAGCAAGCGAAGCCCCAACACATCAACTTGGAGGAGGACCAGGGCGAGGGGCAGCCGCAGCAGCCGTCCCGGAGTTTGCAGATGCAGCCCCAGCGGCGCCAGCGGCGGGGGAGCCGGGTGCTCCAATGAACCACCCAGGGACCAGCGATGACATGAACGGAGACTGAGTGCCGGTCAAGAGGCCTCACCGGGAGGAGACTCACATCTGTGAGAAATGCTGTGGAGAGTTCTTCAGCTTCTCAGAGTTCTTGGAACATAAGAAAAATTGCACTAAACACCCACCTGTCCTCATCATGAATGACACTGAGGGGCCGGTGCCTGCAGAAGACTTCCCTGGGGCTGTGCTGAGCCACCAGCTTCATAGTCCCAGCAGTAAGGACACTCACAGGGAGGATGGCAGCAGCTCAGGGGACATGAAGGAGAAGCTAGGGGCGGAGTCTGTTCTGTATGTAAAGACGGAGACTCCCCTGTCCCCCACCCCCCAGGACTTAAGCTATTTACCCAAAGGCAAAGTAGCCAACTCTAACGTCACTCTTCAAGCACTACGGGGCACCAAGGTGGCAGTGAATCAGCGGAGCGCAGATACGCTGCCTGCACCCCTGCCCGGTGCCAACAGCATCCCGTGGGTCCTGGAGCAGATCCTGTGCCTGCAGCAGCAGCAGCTGCAGCAGATCCAGCTCACCGAGCAGATCTGTGTCCAGGTGAACATGTGGGCCGCACACGCCCTCCACGCCAGCGGCGCGGCAGGAGCCGACACCCTGAAGACCTTAGGCAGTCACGTCTCCCAGCAGGTGTCTGCAGCTGTGGCTTTGCTCAGCCAGAAAGCTGGAAGCCAGGGTCTGTCTCTGGACACCTTGAAATAAGCCAAGCTACCTCATGCAAACATCCCTTCCACCACCACCAGCTCTGTGACCCCAGGGCTGGTGTCCTTCGCCTTGAGGCCGGATGGGTCGAGGGTGCTCCCGAACCGCATCCCGGGGGCTTTGTTGTCTCAGGCCCCGAGCTCTGTGCTCTTCCAGAGCCCTTTCTCCGCAGTGGCGTTAGATCCATCTAAGAAAGGGAAAGGGAAGCCTCCCAACATGTCCCCGGGGGACGTCAAACCCTAAGAGGAGGCCACCCTCTACAGGCACAAGTGTAAGTACTGTAACAAGGTTTTTGGGACAGATAGCTCCCTGCAGATCCACCTCTGTTCCCATACCAGAGAGAGACCGTTCGTGTGCTCTGTCTGTGGCCACCGGTTTACCACCAAGGGCAACCTCAAGGTACACTTCCATCGGCACCCCCAGGTGAAGGCAAACCCCCAGCTGTTTGCAGAGTTCCACGACAAAATGGCGACAGGCAATGGCATTCCCTACGCATTCTCTGTCCCTGTCCCCATAGCTGAAGTGAGTCTCTCTTTAGACAGCAAACCTGTCCTGGTAACAGGAATCCCCAGTGTAGGGCTACCTCAGAATTTCTCCTCGGGGACTAACCCCAAGGACCTAATGGGTGGCCCACTGGCCAAGGACCTGCAGTCTGGACCTTCTCCTGAAAGTGAGGATGGATCCGTGCTCCCTGGGGTGGGGCCAAACCATAATTCCCCAAGGGTTGGTGGCTTCCAAGGGAGAGGGACACCCGAGCCAGGGTCAGAGACCCTGAAGTTGCAGCAGCTGGTAGAGAACATTGACAAGGCCACCACCGACCCCAATGAATGTCTTGTTTGCCACCGAGTCTTAAGCTGCCAGAGCTCCCTCAAAATGCATTATCGCACCCACACCGGGGAGAGGCCACTCCGGTGTAGGATCTGTGACCGAGCCTTCTCCACCAAAGGTAACCTCAAGACACACTTTGGGGTTCACCGAACCAACACCTCTATAAAGACGCAGCGTTCCTGCCCTATCTGCCAGAAGAAGTTTACTAACGCAGTCATGTTGCAGCAACATATTCGGATGCACATGGGTGGTCAGATTCCCAACACACCCTGCCGGACAATCCCTGTGACTTTGGGGGTCCCGAGCTGATGGTGGTCGGTGAGAATAGTGGTGCGAGTGCCACCTGTCACAATGACATTGAAAGCATTGATGTAGATGAAGCTGGCTCCCACGATGCCCCCAGCAACTCTTCAAAGGTCCCCATGCCTCTTCCCAGCATGCACTCGGCATCGCCCACAGCAGCGCTCGCCCTGACCGCCACCCTGGATGCCCCAGGGAAGGTGGGCCCTGCCGCTACTACAGTCCTACAGCAGCAGAGCAGCAGAGAAAATGGCTCGGTGGAGAGTGATGGCCTGACCAACGACTCGTCATCCTCAGTCCTGGGAGACCAGGAGTACCAGAGCCGAAGTCCGGATGTCTTGGAGACCATGTCCTTTCAGGTCCTCTCCCCGGCCAATTGCCAAGCAGAGAGCATCATGTCCAAGTCTCCTGATGCTGGCGGCAGAGCAGACGGCTTGGAGAACAGCTGCACTGAGATGGAAGGTCGGAGCAATCTCCCATCAACATTTGTCCGATCCCAACCAACCTACGTCAAAGTTGAAGTTCCCGGTACGTTTGGACTTGCAGCCGTGTCCCCAGGCATGACCCCTTCGCTAGCAGCGCAGCCACGCCGCCAGGGGAAGCAGCATGCGTGCTCGCGGTGTGGGAAGAACTTCTCACAGCCAGCGCCCTCCAGATCCACGAGCGAACCCACACTGGGGAGAAGCCTTTTGTGTGCAACATATGTGGACGGGCGTTCACCACCAAAGGCAACTTGAAGGTCCACTATATGACGCACGGTGCCAGCAACAGTTCTGCTTGCCGCGGGAGGAAGCTGGCCATCGAGAACACCATGGCCCTTCTAGGAACCGATGCAAAGAGGGTCCCAGAGATGTTCCCCAAGGAAGTCCCAGCCCCTACCACAAGCGTGGATCCTGTCATGTGGAACCAGTACACCACCATGCTCAATGGTGGCCTGGCGGCCATGAAGACCAACGAGATCTCCGTGATCCAAGGCGGAGGCATTCCTGCCCTCCCCGTGTCCTTGGGGGCCAGCTCCATGGCCAGTAACACCACCGTTGCCAAGATAGATGGTTCTCAGTCAGCTGTCAGCACCGACATGGAAAAGCCAGGCGCTGCTGACGGTGTTCCCAAGCACCAGTTCCCCCACTTTATGGAAGAAAACAAGATAGCGGTCAGCTAAGCAGCAGGGAACCCATTCGGAAGGAGAAATGCAGTGACCGCTTCCCAAACTGGACCTTTTGTTTTGTTTTTTCTCGGTTTTTTTTTTTTTTTTTTTTAGGGAACCCATCCCCTGTTTTCTTACCGATGTGCAGAGATGTTTACAATTGTGACCAAAACCTCAGGCAAGCCCTATAATCACGATGTTGTTATGCTGCTTTGCAAAAAAAAGAAAGAAAAGAAACATGCGAACACAAATACTAGTTTTTTGTTTGTTTGTTTGTTTGTTTTTGTTTTGTTTTGTTTTAATTTTGGAAAGAAGCGGGTCTTGCAAAGTAGCTTTGTTACTTGAGACACACTGTATACATGAAACCTTTGTACAAGCTAGAATAACTACTTCCAAAGACTGTCCCCTGGTTCAAGTTGGAACCCATTGAATCCCAATGGGAAAGACAGCTGTTTGGCCTGTCCGAGGGGTGGGGGCGCTGTGGGCTTCTCTGGTGACTGGATGCGGGTAAAGGCAACGTCTGTCGTTGGTAGGGACCTGCTTGGTATGCCGCCCGACCCTGCACCATGGTTCTTTTGAATGTACTTTGTGGTTTTGTTTCGTTTTGTTTCTTTTTTGAAAACTAAGGTTGTAGAACTACACAATCCCTTCAACCTTGGACCTGAAGGAAGTAGGGTGCCCTCCGAAGGACAGACTGGGGTCCTTAGGGAGTCCGTGCGTGTGTTGCTGCGCATTGAAGTCCAGTTCAGGTGGAGCCCTAGAGTGCCAATATATTATTCCCCGAGCTGTCTAGGTGCCACCTTCCTCCTGAGCCAGGCGTGCACCTGAGCAGGGGACCTCAGGTGACTTAGTTTAGCTCACCAGTGCCTATTCTATCAAAGAAGAATAGGCACTATTCTATCTTTCATTCTTGAAGAAATTCGTGGAAGAGCATGTTTCTTATTAGAGGTTCACATACTAATTTTTATTGAAATATCCTTGCTGTGACTTATGACAAGTAATTAAGAAGATTCCCCCACCCCCTCCCCTGAGCATTATTGCATGAAGGCTACAAAGTTGGAACAGGCAAGTCCTGAATATGAAAGCTTTAATTTATCTACCTCATTCATGTATTTTTTTTTTTTTTTTTTTTTTTACTTTTGCAGGCTTAGAGTCTCTTTTCCTATTTTATGACCTCTGAACGTGTTCCTAGCCCCTTTCTTAAACCTAAGAGTGGATGTGTTAACTGGTGGGAGCGGCTGGACGTTCAAGGTATTTTCCATGATTTATTTTTTAAATCCCCTTTTCTGTGTATCTAATATTAAATAAACACCAAGTGATGCTTTAACGGTTTAACGAGGGCGAAGGAAAGACCCCTGCTTAACGTGGGAGATGTGGATGGAGAAGATCAAAAGTTGGTCTCGAGTGACTGCACCTGGCTTGAGGATCCAGAAATGTTTTTTTTTTTTTTTTGCCAAGTTGTGCCTTTCCTCCTGGGACTGTGAGTGAACACGAGGGTAGCAACTGTTCACACCCACGTGGACGCTGTTACAGAGGACACATGGAGCCCTGCCCACTGTTGAACCTTGTGAATGTACGGTGTTACGGAGAAACCCTGTAGTTGTACCTGCTGATTCTGGCTGTTGGAGAATAAATTTTGGATATTTTGTCCCCCCCACCCCCCCAAAAAAAAAACATGGTTTATTGTTGCCATTTCTTCAATAGAATGTGCCTAATAGTGTCAACTTTAACCAGATGAATATCTCATTTAAGGGAATTTTGTGTCTCCAGAGTCTGGAATTCTGAGCACTTAAGGTTCTTTTAATAGTCAGAACTAAGGTGGCATTGTAGAAGTTTTGAACACTATAGGAAGGGAATTTGTGCTCATCATGGTCACCCTGTTACTAGACTTTTCCTGAGTCCAGTCCTTTTCACCCATCTTTGTCAAATTGCAACATTATTCACAATGGCCAAAAATATGGACATGACCCAAATGTCCATTAACAGATGAGTGGATAAAGAAAAGATGGGTTATACATGGAATGAAAAATAATTCAACCTTAAAAATGAAGAAATCCTACCATTTGCAACAACATGAATGAAGTTGGAAGACATTATGCTTAGTGATATAAGGCAACCATAGAAGGATAAATCATGCATGAATCAATCCACTTAAATGAGGGATCTCATATAGTCAAACTCATAGCACCAGAGAATAGAATGGTGATTGCCAAAGACTGGAAAGAAGGGGCTGTGGAGAGTTGTTTTCTAATAGAAATAGAATTATATTTATACAAGAAGAATAAGTTCTAAGTTTCTGCTGTACAACACAGAGCCTAGTTAATAATAAAATGCCATGCATTATAAAACTTGGTAAGAGGGCATTTCTCAAGCTGAGTACCTAGTCTCCCTACTAAAAGCAAGGGGCATACATCTTTGGGAGTTGACAGGCATGTTTATTACCTTGTTCATGGCAACAGTATCAAGCGTGCTTATGCATATGCCCAAACACATCAAAATGTACACAGTAAATATGTGCCAACTTTTGTATATTAAGTATATCTCAATGCAGGCAGTTGAAAAACACAAGGCAAAAACAATCAGAAATAAAAGCAGAATTTTTAACAAATCCATGACCAAGTCATGACATGAGAAACAGAAAAAGATTCTATCTTCAGAAGAAAGGGATGGTTGCAGTAGAGGGATGGAGTTCATAAGTGATTCTATTCACCTTACTAATAAGCACAGGGACTCCAGCAGCCCTGGAGGCATCATTTGTCATCAATAGATGAGACAACAGGAGATGAAAAACTTGCTCAGAAGGACTCCTGCTTAGAGATACCTGTGGCTGAGCACAGGGAATTCATGGTGACAAGAATGGGGATGAGTAGAGCATTAACTCAATAAGCAACAATCTGAAGCTGAATATCAAAGATCAGTAGATTTAGAGAAGGTGAAAGCCAGGGGCAGGCGTTGACTAAGCAAATGCTGAATGGTGATTGGTGTACAAGTCCTTCCCTCTGGTTCTATGTAAAGTAGGACATTGTGTCTGAGGGCTACTATGCCCTACAATTCCTTGTCTATGGCAGATTGAATGGTCAAGGCATATAGAAGCTCAGGATCATGCAGTAGTAAAAAGTTAATGGGACTATCCAAATGGTATAGCAATGACCCTTTCTTTCAGCAAGACTTCAGCCTTGTAAATACCATTGTCACTGACAGAGTTTACAAAACATCTTAATTTTATACAATGACACTTACAGAATTTATTTGTAGTCTGGCTCTGCTATAGTCTATAGAGATGACCTTGATAATGATACTCCCAGGTGCTTCATTTTTTTAAAAAATGGATATAGTCCAAATGGCTTTCCCTTTTTAAACTGCAGACTTCTTAAAAGTCATTGGTGTTAGAGAAGGCCTCATTTGAGTAGCTGTTCCTCATTAATGCCATTTCTCAGTAGTATCATTATTGATGAGGAAAGAATGATTCTGGATTCCAGCTCTTTTTGTGGCAAGAGAAGTGGACAAGGACTGCTGATGAGAAGTCTACTTGTGATTTATCTCAAGAGGAGATGCTCCTTGCTCCAACTTATCACATGCCTCAAAGAGCTGCTTCTAATGTTTTCTATCTCCGGAAACTAACCCACAACCACTCCTGTTAGTCTTTGCTCAGTGGGCAGTGAAATGACAGGGGTGTTAAAGCAAGAGGGTCTGAAACCTAATTTTATAAACACTTGAAAACATTAAAAAGAAAAATACTAAGAAATTAGAGAAAAGCAGGAAACCTATCTTGAAAATTTCATAATACCAAGTAAATATTCAGTTTCTGTCTTATTATGCTGCCCAATTACTGAAATGGATGAAAGGCAGTGAAATTAATTGAATGAAAATCTAAAGCAAATGAAATGTTTTTAAAAATTTCAGTGATGTTTCCATAATGGATATGTCAATGCCACTTCAATAAGGGGCCAATGAGACAAAAACACTGCAGTTATGGGGCAATTACAAACTTTTGGCTAAGGGTGGTGTTAGTGGTTAAACTTTCACCTCTTGCATCAAGATCTACTCGGGTGTAACGGAAAGTGGATGCAATGCCTCCCTCAGTGAGAGATGGTAAGTCAGTTGAGTCACAAACCAAACTATAACATCAGTTCAAACAAGTTAATCTTTCTTCCCAGACTTTTTTTTATATAAACAAGTGTTTTTAAAAACCCAAAAACTTCACAAGTTGAACATCTGGTGATGGTGGAGAGATGTCACAGCCATAGGGCCCACACCTAATTGGTGTTTATCAAGGAAGTATATTTAAAATTTAGTCTAATACTAAAGCTTCTTCATGGAAGGATCATGATATTGGAAAAACCTATAGGTCTGAAGTATAAAAATCTACTCATGCTGACAGACTCAATTGGATACTGTTAACTTATCTGAGAGAACTCTAAGGTCATTTCAGACCTCTGATAAATTTAGGTCTCATCACAGTTCAACACATTCTATATCTAGCAACAAATACTGACTGTGTGACCATAATGTACCATGCACCTTTCTAAGCAGCTAAACACATTTATTTTTATTTAATAGTAGCCACAGTCCCAAAAGGAAGGGACTGCTCTTCCAAGCTTCTTATAAATAAAACAACTGAGACTCAGAGAGTCATACAAATATTCTCAAGGTCATCTTGTAGTCAACAGTGTAAACTGAATTCAAGCTCTGTTCCCAAATCTTGCTCTTTTAACAGTTATAGAGTATTGCCTAATTAAAACCTGTGTTTAACCGCTCCTGACTAGTTGCTGTGGGGTAAGAACAAAACATTCTATGGTATCTTCATTTTATAAACATTTATTTATTTTTGGCTGTTCTGATTGTCTTCCAAGTCACTGATTCAATCCTTTGTTTCATCAATCTATTATTTATTCCTTCTAGTTAATTCTTCATTTCAGATATTGTATTCTTCATTTCTGATTAGTTCTTTTTATGGATTCTACATGCTTCGTTATGTTCACTATTTCTTGGGGTAAGTTCTCATTGATTTTCTCCATCCACCCCCAAGTTCTTTGAGCAATCTTATAATCACTGTTTTGGACTCTATGTTTGGTAAATTGCTTGCCTTCATTTTATTTAACTTTTTCTGAAGATTTCTCCTGTTTTACATTTGGGGCATATTTCTTTGCCTCTGCATTTTAGCTGCCTCTTTTTGTTTATCTTTATGTGTTAGGTAGATCTACTATGACTTTCAGTCTTGGTAGAATGGCCTTATGTAATACATGTCCTCTGGGATCCCAAGCACAATCTCCTTGATTACCTGTTCTGGGTCTTACAGGAATGTCCCACGTATGGGTTATGTAGGCCCTTCTGTTGTGATTGAGTCTTGATTGCTATTGGTTCATTCATGTGTAGGGTCAACCCCCAGTTCACTGATTATAAGAATCAACCCTGATCATAGCATACAAGCTGATGTGCAGATGCTGACCACTTGGAGCAGAATTTGCTTCAGCAGGGTCTGGTGCCTGCCAAGATATTTCTTTGGATATGTCTCTTGTGAAGCTAATTGAATCCTGCTCTGATGTTGTTTGAAGCTGGACATTGGATATACTGAATTTGGGACTTCATGGGAGGCACTCTCTTGTAGGTCAATATCAGTTACTGCCTGTGACTGGCTGGTCATGTGGTTTTAATCCTTCATTTGGTTTATGTGGTATATATGTTTATGCATTTGTTGATATTCTACCAACTTTGCACTCCCAGAGTAAATCCCACTTAATCATGTTGTGTTGTCTTTTTAATGTATTGCTGGATCCAGTTTCAGAAGGCAGATGCTTGATCCTGTTTGGAAGGATTTTGATTCTCCTTTGACCACTTGATGACCCAGTAACATTGGATGTCTCATACCCTCTCTCTATGCTTTTTCTTTCTCTCTAGACAGTTGATAAAGATATTAACTCATAGGATTATTGTGAGAGTTACATGATTTAATGTGTGCATAGTATTTCAGAGGTTTCCTCATCATAGCTCATCATGTTGTATTTACTTGTGCTACCCATCATGGAAGAACAAGGAAGTGATTGGCTGGAAAGGCCCAGACCTGTGGAAGGATGGCCACTAGGAGGGATTCACTTTGGATGATTGGGGAAGGAAGTGATGGGAATTTTGATTCAAGGGCATAATATAACAACCTATAGAGAAATAATTGAGCATCATATAACAGTGAGGCAGAGATTCATCTCTGATCAGAAGTGAGTTATTTTGTATATGCTGGAAGAAAGTTTCTATGGCTTGGGTTAAATTTCTCCCAGAATCTGATTAGAAAAATTCTCGTTTTTAGTTGGAAACTGGTAAATCAGCCTTTGGAATAAAATTTCTCTAGGTAATTAGTATTTGAAATTATAGCTTTCAGAAGTCACAAGGACTGTTCATGGCAATGACTTGGATGTCAGCATTAATTCCTCATTGGGAGGATTTTTAAGCAGACTCTCATTTTGTACCTCTATTCTTACATTATATTAGTGCTTTCCAATAGTTTGATTGTATATGATTTAAATGATAGATCCATTATTTTATCAGTTTCATTCACCTGTGCTCTCTTAAAATAGTGGGGATAATGAAATGGAGAAGCAGGTCAATACCCTGAAAAATCAGGAATCCAGCCTAACACAATTACTTTTATTATCACAGAAGCAAAGGAGTAAGAAACCACTCATGTTTGACTACAATCCAACGAGGTATGCAATTAACAATGTGAATTGTTAATTTCACTACAGGTGTCTGATAGAAGAAAAAAATAAGTGTACTCTCAAAATCATGCTGTTTTCTCCCTCAAAGTGTTTCCTTCATGTCTGTTCCCCAGCAGTTCTGCCATGTTGTGATGACATGAAATATTTTCCCATTAGCTTGAATTCACCATCCACATCTCTACTCAGCAGGCTGATAGGTGCTCTTTGCCATGTACCAGTTCCAGCTCAGTAATGGAAGGAGATGCTGTGAGAGGATTTTGTTCCAAAGAGCTCTACTGCCAAGTTAAACCCAACCTGAATTAGGTATCTAAATGTACAAAATAAATGTTTAAAAAGTAGGGTTCACCCCTATATACAATAAATTAAATAATTTGTATAATTCCAATAAAAACAGCAATTTATCACAAAAGGGCCTGAACTACCAGTTTGTAAATTTATTAAGAAAATTATCAAGTTTAAAATTTTATCTATTAATCCTGGGATTAATGAACATGTAGGTTAGTGCTCATTGTTTTATCAGCTATTTTTTAAAGAGGAATTCTTGTGGAATTTCATTTAAGTAATAAATTGAGAAATATTTTATATAACATTAACTCAGGAAATATTTATTAATTATCTGTGACCTTGACAGGAAATTACCATCAGTGTCTTTAGTAGGTACCTTAACAGGGGTTATTCTCCTGATTCCTCTAAATGTGAAGAGGCAAAAATTAACTTGATTCCTCAACATTTAGCACATATGGGCATTAATGATATCTCATGCTAAGTTATGGAGCAACCAAGCATCCATCCTCACATTATGCTTTTTCTCTGCATGTAAATTTGTCCAGAGAAAGAGAAATTAATACACTGAGGGTTGTGTGTAAATTCCTGTTTGATTGTTGGCTTTATTTCTCAAGCTAAGTTTAGAATCCATCACTGGATTCTGCCCTGAGTTTTGATATTATAAGTCACTCTCTAGTGTTTTATTACCCCTGCATTTTCAACAAATATCTAGGCAGCTGTATCTATCCCCAGGCCACTTTTCTCTTCTGTTTGATTTTCAAACTCCAGCAGCTTCTATCTTATTGAATCAAACACAACTTATATGCTAAGAAATTTGGCCTCCTTTCAACCTGGTAAAAAGTTTTCTTCAACTCTAGCACATCAAGCTACAATTCACTAGCTCTTCCTTTAAAAAACAAAGTTGCAAAATGTCTACAGTCACAGAGAAAGACCCTACTAAAGAATATGTATAGATTTTTATCACCTCATTATTAAAAATGAGTTAATTCAACATATTTCTAGGAAATATATAATATGCTATATAATCTGCAGTATTTATCACAATATATTTCATGTAAATACAATATTTGTATATATACATACCATCTTCTTTAAAAAAGTTATTCATTATATTTAGAGAGAGGGGAAGGGAGGTAGGAAGAAAGGGAGAGACACATCAATGCATGGTTGCCTTTCACCTGCCTCCAGCTGGGGACCTAGCTGGGGACCTGGCTTACAACCTGGTTATATGCCCTGGCTGGGAATTGAATCATTGACCCTTGGGTTTAAAGGCTTGTGCTCAATCCACTGAGTCACAACAGCTAGGGCTAAATACATACCTTCTTGATATATGTTACATTGTATACTTAACCAGGAAAATATTCAATAAAGTAACTTTCCATCCATCACATTCCCGTCCTAAATGTTCTTGATCGGTAGCTATAAGGAGTTTTCACTTTTCTCTCCTTTTCTCCCTTTCTCCTCTATGCTTTACTTAACCACAGAAGCTACAGTTTGATCATAGACTTTCACACTGAAGTTAGAACTATAACTAAATATAAACATTATTTAAAAGCATAGGATCTTTTCTTTATATCTTTTGAATCTATTTGGAGTTTCATTATGGAATAAAATAAAATTTTTCAGTGGTCTCTGTCATATATGCCAGATAAACAAATCTTTTCCTTTTCCCAGATCATCTTTTTCTGCCTATGGGAAACAGTCTTAACACCTTTCTAAATATATTTCCTCTCCTAAAAATTGCTCTCAGCAATTTGTTAGTCAATTTTTCTCTTTTTTTCCCTGAAAGCAATTTATAATTTCTGAGGCATTTCTTAGTCAAAATGTGAAAGTGTCGGTGAACTGAAGAAAGAAGTTATGTATAAAGGTGCTATTAATTCTGCTAATAAAATAATTATAAAGGCACTAACATTTAGAAGTTAGGCATATTTTCATGGCATTCCAAGGGTTATTGGCTTTTACATTCTCATTTCCAGTCCCAAGTTGGCCCATTACCTGAAGTTGTGTCTTAGGAGCAGGGTTAATGAAGATGAACAAGCAATAGAACTAGCTTATGGCCTGATAATATGTTAAACATCTTCTGGTCTATGTCTGGGCTGCACAAATATGGTCAGTTAATATGAGATGGTAGGAACTCATTCCTGACTAATCATCTCTTCTAACTTGTATTTTTGATAAAGAAAATTTAAGTGTATATATTTTTATTATTAGAAAGAGGAGGTGGGAAGAAATATCAATTTGTTTTTTCACTGGTTTGTGCATTCATGTTGATTCTTGTGTATGCCTTAACCTGGGATCAAACCTGCAATGTTGGCACATTGAGATGATGCTCTAACCACTGTCCTACTCATTCAAGGCAAGAAAGTTTAAGTTTATCTTTGTAAAATTCTGAGCAGGATATTTAGAACAGTTCTGGTTTTGTTAATATATTAATCCAGCTTATGGGTTGTTTGTTTTTGGAAATGATCATTAACCAGTTATTTTATTCAGTGCTTCACAGCAACTTGTGGAATTTCATTTAAGTAATGTAATGAGAAATGTGACCTCATAAAGTCATATGTTATTCAAGAAAATCTTTTTTAAATAACTATTTTAAGTTGGATATTAATTGATATTCCAATAAGCCAGGAAGTAAATGTTCAGTTATCTGTGCTAGCATCACACTGTGTCTTTTAATATAAAAGATTTATAGAGAAACACTTTCTTGTAGACTATATTTTGTAATTACACCCTAAAAAACACATTGACAACATCTTCAAAGCAGAATTAATGATATTACAATGCTTATTATTGATTTGTATAATGAGCAACATAATAAACACTATTGATTTTTTCATTACATTCCAAATAAAATTGTTTTTCCAGTCCCTTTAAGGAAGGATTAGTGAAGACTTCAGTTGCATCCACAGAGTCTTCACCTGCTTACCCTGCTAGCTTCTGTGTGAAGCCTCCAATCCTGAAGGCCATCCAAAGAATGGTTTGAAATTAGGCATGAAGAATTTACAAAATGAGTGTTATCTGATGAGAGAGGTTTGCAAGTTTTTTTACTAGAAATACTGATACAGTAAATTTAAAATGGTAAAGATTATTATCATAAAATTGTTAAGCATGATGTGTTCAATGGCACTGGCTTCTAAAATATGTTCACATCCTAAATCAGACCCTGTGAATGTGACCGTATTTAGAAAAAAGGTCTTTGCAGATGTAATTAAGGACCTTTAGATAAAACTATCCTGGAATATCCAGGTGGCCCTAAATCTAATTATAAGTGTCATTATAAAAGACAGAAGAGTAGAAGACAGGAACACACAAAAAAAGAGGTCCCAGAAGGTGTGTGGACCCACCAACTACATTTGGTTTTAGACTCTTGGCTTCTATATTGGTGAGAAGATAAATTTCCATTTCAAACTACCCTGTTATGGTCATTGTTTATAGCAGCCTCAGGATACTAATACAATAAATTATTTCCATAAGTTGGAATGCCCAGGAAGAAAGAAGGAGCCTCTAAAGAGCCAGTAAAAGACTTCTGGTATAGCTTTGCATTATTTTGAATTCTCTACATGCTTTAGAGTTGGTGGGTCTTGTTACAAAACAACTTGATTTTGCCTGTACACTTGAGAGATTTAATTAAGAAGGCTGATCAGGAAAAGTAGAAAGCTGGTATTAACATGAAAGAAAAAAATGATATTGTCACTTTGACTATTATGCTCATACCAGCAAAACCCAAATTGCCTCCTCCTACTGGAAATTGGGGAACCAAAAAATAAATAAATAAAACCAAGAGTTTGCTTGTTGAACATGAAATCCAAACAAAAGAGATTAGTTAGCAAATTTTATGATTTAATGAATGCCAAGCTAAATGGCCCAAAGCATTTATTCCACTATAGAAATTGTATTGCAATAGAGTTAGAATACTAAGTCTATCTTTTAAAGCTTCAATTTTTGTGTGTCGCTAAAAATATTTGCTCCTGGGTATTTTGTTTTGTTGTTATTTAATTTTTTAAATAATCCCCACCCCCTAGTATAAACCACAACTCTTTTCTGTAGATACATCCACTTTTTTTTTTTTTTTTTTTTTTTTTAATGTGTTTACCTTAATGAAACCCTTAACAAGTCTTACTAGTCTGGGAGATTACTCTGAGTCTTAAAATGGTATTATTTTTTTTTCTGTTCTGATTGATTAAAAGTTAATCTTAGAGGTTACCTTTTAGAGGGCATTTTGTCCTTGCTTGCCCAGTTCTTCCCTAGCAGCTCTTATTGGTCAGCAGGCTGCATTTTCTGACCCATAAAGGTGCAAATACCAGGGACAGGACTCTTATCTCTACTTATCACTAACCCAAATCCACACTCACAGAATTCTGTAGATAAAATTAAATTGGATAGAAAAGGTAGCTGACCTTCAGATAAACTCATTTTAAAGAATTTCAGTTAGATGTGACAAAATAAGAAAATAAAAATGTAAGGCTGCTCCAGAAGGAGAGCTGATAAATGCCCAGAAATGTCTTTCTCTAAAATTATTCAGTCCCTGTTATCAAGAGAAAAATAAGCACGTATTAAACCAAATACACTCTCCTTCTATATTTTCTGCTTTGAAAGAACTACATTTTACCAGGAAAACAACACTGCAGCTGGAATACAGTTCATGCCACAGATACAGTGAAAGGCATATTCACAAAAGGCCAAATATTAAATACATGATAAAAACTAAAAATTAAGTTTTTGTTTTCAAAGAATTTCCTTGGATGCCATATTTACTATACTCTGGCACAGTAATTATTCTGAATTTACCATATAAAAGACTTTCAATTATAGCTTTAGGATGAAGTGACTAGTTAGCATGCATACAAATTGAAAATCCCAGCTCCTTCCATTCCAATGCATTTTGCTGATGAAAATGTAAATCTTATTTTTAGATTTTAGAAGATGGAAGTTGTAGTCAGAAAACTGCTAGACCGTGTTTGCTCTTCCACTTAAATTAAGTAATATCCTACTTATTTCTCAAATAAATTAGTTTTCACCAGAATCTACCAGCATAGCAGACACAGACTCCTATCTTTCCCACATACATAGCCTGTTTTTTGGTGATATTTTCAATGCTAGGTACAGGGGCATGAAGATATGCTGAATTATTAAATGACAATGCATTAATTTAGGTTATTCTTAGAAAATAGTCATAGAATGTTTCTCCTTCCAGATTAGCAGCACAGAGAAAATGATCTAGATTTCCTGAAAATATATTTTTCCTGGGCCCTTACTCACACACCAAAACACACACACACACAAACAGAGCACAAATGCCAGTCTAGGCTCCAGTTATGCTTATTGAAGTAATATTTATGTTTTTAGCTTCATTGAGGTGTAACTGGGATACAAAGTACCATATGATCTCACCCATAAGTAGAACTTAATGAAGAAAACAAACAAACAAGCAAAATAACCAGAGGCATGGAAAAGAGGAACAGACTGACAGAGACCAGAGGGGAGGAGGAAAGGGGATAATGGAAGAAAGAAGGGGAAGAGTCTAGTTAAGGAACAGGTATAGGACCTAAGAGCATGGACAACAGGGTTGGGATTAACTGTTGGTTGGGGAGGTTGGGCAGGGGAGAGCAATGAGGAAAAAACTGGGACAACTGTACTTGAACAATAAAATTCAAATAAACACACACATTAATACATACATCTTGAGACTATTTTCTTTGCTGGAGAATATGAAAAGGAGGGATGCTTTTTTGCTTTTCAACTTTCCAAAATCCTGGAATTTCTAGACTCCAAGTTGTTCCTTCAAATTGTGCACAAAATTAGTCAGCTCCTTAGAGTATTAATCTCTTTCCTGAAGTATCTTCTTGTATGCAATTAGTAAGAGAAAAATCTACTTTTAACAATCTGTTTGCAAGCCCACTGTGCAAACCCAAAAATTATTAGGTATATACATATTTATTTTCTAAACTGTGTGATGCAACATTTTTTCCCTCAACATTCTAAACTATCTATCATGGGTGCTATCTTCTCAGCTCCTTATAACATTTTCCTCAGCACTTCCCATCATTCTATTAGCTTCTTCATCACTTTTAACTTCCAGCAGCCAACTGGTCCCAGGCAAAATGCCATATCATTTGTTTTGATAACACTTAGGTGTGATAACACTTAGGTGTGAATACTATTGCTGTATTCTATCTTAATGGCTACAGTAGTGCTCATGAGAAACAACCACAGGACTTTGGGGACATGAATAATCTGCTTTTATTTGGCTCCCAAGTGTACAAGCTGATGGTTTTAGCCAGGTTTGGTGGAAGGCACTCTGGTCTTGGCTAGTCTTAGATTGTCTGATAAACTCCATGGGCTGACAGAGATCACCCAACTCTGCTCTTTTGTTGCTGTTATCCTTTACCCAGACCTGTGGGCTAGCCTTGGTATGACCATTTTATGGCAGTAAGAGAGGGCAGGACCAAAAAGTATTAATTTAATCATAAAAATGTTCTCAAGGTTCAACTAGCATCACTTTGCTGATATCCCATTTAGCTGGAACAAGTTAAATATCAAGCTCAGAATCAGATTAGGAGAAAAGTTTCATTACGAAGGGTGAGGGTGCTGGAAAAGAGGAAACACTAAGGCCAATTTTACAATGGATCAGGTAAATAAAATCAGCTTCTAGTTTCTCAATTAAGGTGAATTTGAAAACATTATTGTATTCTGAAGGAATAAAGTAACAATGAAGCAACCCATAAATCCTACCTAAGAAAAGTTATGTAGCTCATATGAAACCTTATTTCTTTTTTCAATTAATTTAATTTATACATTTCTACGTATTTACTTTTTGTACAAATATCATGGGTCCCAAATCATTACTTTTAAAAGCAAAAATCTGAGTTTCCTTCAGTAAATATGAAAACTGAAGCTTTTACATCTATTGATGTCTATAG
Source organism: Noctilio leporinus (assembly GCA_004026585.1). Taxonomy (NCBI): domain Eukaryota; kingdom Metazoa; phylum Chordata; class Mammalia; order Chiroptera; family Noctilionidae; genus Noctilio; species Noctilio leporinus. The sequence goes on along the minus strand of PVIW01001908.1, from coordinate 66,546 downwards.
ATAGGTTTATGTATGTATACACTCCCAGGACAGATGGCAATGAGATGTGGCCACTTCTTTTCCAGCTAATTGGGAATAGGAGACATCAGAATGTCCATCAACCAACCAGTGGATATGGAACAATACTAAAATATGAAGGAAAGATATAATACATTTTAATTTTGAGAAGGGTAAAAAATTGCATTTTGATCTTTTATGAACACGGGGATTAAAATAAGAACTTCAAGATAAGTTAAACCAATAGAGTCAAATTACCCTCTGAAAAAAATTATATCTTAGAAAAAATACTTTTTCTAAAGAAGCAAAATCTTAGAAGTTATATTCTAAATATAGATTCTAGAAGTGGACTTTTTAAAAGCATCAAAGATGGTCTATTATACTGTAATTTCTTCAGAAACAGAGGATTAAATATTGATGCCCAATCAATAGATGAAGTAGCTAAGGTGACCAGTTAAGTGATTTTGAATTGGACTTTAGACAATAATACAAAATCCTTGTTCAGTTGGCTCTAACTACATCATTTGTTAAAAATGGTTTTCATTTTGTAGTTTAGTGGAAAATCAAATATTTGATTCAGCTTTTAGAATGTCTTTCTTGAAAGAGTTGGACTTTTCCATTATTAAAAATAAATCCATGCTCCTTTTCTTCCTTGCAGCATCTGTTTTATGGGAGTGCCATCCAGCACTCCTATCATAGAGCATATGCCACAGATAAACAAAAGAGACATGCATTTGGAATTAACATTAGAATCTTGCACCATCTTGAAATAAACATGATACATTAAAAAACAAATGTGCATCATGGCTCTGGAAGCACTCTACAAAAGGGTTCTGAAATACAAAGTAAGTTCTTCATCATTTTTTCCACACCCATAGGGATTTTGAAAATGATGTATGTGTATTGTTTTCTATGAGCTGTGTCCCAGTTTCTTACTTTGGACTGTCATTAAAATATTCAGTCATCTGTATGAAAACAGAAGAATTGTGGAGTATCTCCTGGAGCTAACCTCAAGTTGTCACTGTTAGATAAGGAAAAACTAAAAATTTGACATTGACTATATCTAAAAAAAGCAGAAACTATATAGTAAGAATGAAGATAATAAAAAGGTTTTATGTTAGAATTAACAAAAGAAATCAATTTCATGTACTTTCTGTTGGGGAAAGGTCAACTTGTAGCCCACATAACCAGACTTGAACAGCATATTTATGTATGTATATCTATATAATCATGTGTGTATATTTATATAGTCATATGTACATACACTTCTACATTCATTCTCTATATACATCATATACATGTATAAGTATGTTTATATACAATATATGTATATATTCATTTATGTGTTATGCATGTGTATGTTTATGATATATGTGTATACATATATATACATATAAATATATGAGGTCTGTTTCAAAAGTATTGACCACACAAACTGTTTTAATATTGAGATTGGCCTGATACTTTCAGGACAGACCTTGTATATTATACATAGTATAGGTGTATTTATATATGTAATACGTAACATATTTATATCACACATAATGTATGCATGTATGTACACATATAGTAATACATACACACATAGAGTAAAAGTTTAAAACTAACACTCACCCTATAGTAAATAATTATAATGTACAGTTTGGCTTGAGAATCACCAACACTCTTCTTGCCACTTCCCCAAATTTTCTCCAGTTGTTCACAAGTCCTACCATGTAACTCACCAATGAACCATGGTCTAAGGACACTTCTTATCAAAAAGCATGTGTGTCACCTTTGAGTGGTAATCGAGTAAGCAAGGCTGGTCATAGGCAATAACACTGTCACTGAGCACAAGGGGCATGGCTTATGAGTTCTGGTGATGGTGGGAGAGTGTGAGAGCTGTGACATGAGCCCAGAAAGAGTTTCAGAAATCAACATAATAAGGAAGAATTAGGTGACATGATACAAGCACATTCCTGGCAATATGACCTGTGCACATAAATGAAAAGACCATCAGAGCAAGCTAAGTTTCCCTGAAGAAAACCAACCCCTTATGGACAAAGGCTTCATCATGCTTGCGTTTTCTGTGAGACCAGCCCAGGAAACAAGGAAACACCCTACAATAGTTTAGACTAAATTCTTCCAATAAATATCTTAACATATCTCTAGTTGAACTCTGACTGATGCATATACTCCCTGGAAAATGGTAATGATCACAGGTTTCATTAAAGAGAGAATGGTTGTCTTTTTCATTTACTATATCAGGAAACTACAAAGTTAGGTCAGTAGGATAACTCAAGTTACTTTTATGCAAAGCTGCCATTATATCTAAATGTTAGAGTTTTGGTTGCAGCCTGAGTATTTGCAGAAATATTTAATATTGCACTTATTACACTATATAGTGTAGGGAAAGAAATACTATAATTAAGAAATCCAGGATTAATTTACATAACTTCTCATCTGGTGACCTTAGGAAAGTCATCACAATTTTCTAAGTGGTCTTATTTGGAAATGTAATGTATAATATTTACATTGTAGTCATAGGTTAATGACTGAACAAGACAATATATGTAAGCATATCATATAAAGTGTAAACTACCAGCTTCAATTCTATTAAGCTCCAGGAACTTTTGAAATCTCCTTGATCCATCTCAAAATTTCAAACTGACCATCACCTGTCAGCTACACTCCTTTTGATTGATTGTGGATCTAGGTTCACTACTAAATGAAGAGTGTTGGAAATGTGGTTTTCTATATGGTTTGTCCTGGAGACTGCATACAATTTTGAGTTTCCAAGTGAGAAGCTAACTGTACTTCTAAACTAGTGAATGAAGAAATTGTTTCCTAGGAGATAATGCTTCTGTTGATATGAGAATTACAAATCACTTTGTATCTAGGACAAAAACCTAAGAACAGCTTTGTCCCAGGACATGTGAAAACAAGAATATTACTTCAGATGTAGAGATCTCTGATCTTCTGGCTGAAGTGACAATCAGGAATAAGATAATTTTTAGGAAAGTTTCTATGACAGCAGGCATGTTTCAAAATGCAATATTGAGACCAGGAAGAGAACCTAGGTAAAGGAAATGAGTCATTTGGATGGAGAGATTGGTTTTCCTTCAGGAACAGAGTATGTATCAGGGTATGGTTGACACAGATATGTGAAATGTTAAAATGGTAATGGGATATAACTTGAATTTAATCCTAGAGTGAAAGGGTCATTGAAAAATATATCTGAGAGTAGATATTGCAATGTCATAAAACCATCAGAATAATGATGATACTTCAAGACCTAAATCAAGTCTCACATTTCTATTGTCCTCAATTCACCGTTTGTTCATTAATTCAGCTAATTGAATCTGAATATTCAACAAATATCTTTTGGGAGCTTATCTGGTGCCATTTGCAAGGTTCCAGCTCTGCCTTCATGTGCTACCTCAAGTTCTATAGTATGTGGAGGAGAGTTTTATCAAGTAGGGCAAGATGAAGAGGAGCAGTGAAATTGCAATGTATAGCATTCAGGATTTTAAGGCTATTCTCTGAATCGAAAATGTATTGGTCTCTCATTTCAGGAGATATCTCTTAAAACCACTTGTATATGTTTTGTCCCTAAATGAGTCTTCGGTATGCCAAAAACAAATTGTACAATAACATTACATCGTGCCTGAGGATGGAAGTACATGGTTATATAGAAGTGGTAAACCTTTCCCAAAATACATTAAAAACAAGAAGGGCTTCATTTCTGGAATATCAATTCAAAGGTCAAATGAATTAAAGAAGTATGTAAAATTTAAAGGACAAATTTACTCAAATCATCTGAGCTCATCTTTGCATAGAAAGATTGTCCTTTCCTTAATGTTGCATATAACATAAATATCTTTTGGAAACTACTTGTGAATGATTAAATCCACATTATAGTAGATTCAAATAAAGCTGTAATGTGGACTTAATTGTTTCCAAATATATATAATCCCCAAAATGGAATTATCTTCTTGAGGGTGGGCCCCCTGTAGTACAAGGTTTATAGGTTTCTCCCACTAGGTGAGTGTTCAAGAAACCCATCTGTATCAGTCACCAGCTGGTATTGTTGTGAGAAGCTGCCTTCAGCTTCAGTGAATTATTCTTGAAAACTATTTCAATGTATTTGCCCATTTCCTGATGGGTTATTTACAAACACACCTGCCCACATCACTGTGCTGAGTGTCTAGCAGTTTTTGACTTCCATGCCCCACCTTCCCTATTCACCCAATCTCACTCCTAGTTACTATTTCTGTTTGTTTCCCTAGATGAAAAACGTCCTCAAAGGGAAACATCTTGCCTATGTGGAAGATGTGAAACAAAAAATGACAGGAGCACTAAAAAGCATCAAAACTGATGAGTTCAAAAACTGATTTGAGTAATGGAAAAACCATGTGGATAGGTGTATTAAATCAAATTGTGAGTACATTGAAGGTGACTAAAGTTTAAACATATAAGGATAATTACACAATTTTTATAAATAAATGAAATTTGTTTTGGGGTCTCCACTTATGTGTGTATGTTTATGCATATATATTTGTATATATACATATATGTGTGTATACATGCACATATATGTGTATACATACATGTGTACACACATATATTATGTTACATATAGTTATATATATGGAGAGAGTACTGAATTATTTTACATTATACTGTATACACACACATATATACATATATAATGTTATATATAATCCTTTGTAAGGGATTTTAAAATTACAGCTTGGGAAATAAGTTACATATATTTATAAGACTGCACCATATTTTATTCACTCTATGGTGTTTTGTGGAGTGTTATGATCTCTGTTATGTTATGTTACCACAAAAATATAACTAAATCATTATCATGAGTAATATCTACTTTTCCTCTATTAACAAACTATAGATCACCTTGTAACAACAAGAAAATATAGCTATTAGATGATACACAGGTGTTCTTAGGTGAATTTAGAAGGAGATGAAATTCATCCTCTGAAAGGCTATGCTAACAAACTATGGGCATGTCTAGAAAGGTGAATGAGGAGTAGCAGGGGTTCCTGAACTGAAAGAACTCAGCCACAGGCCCTGAGGGATTGCCACCTCACAGACAGCTTAAGTGCAAAGATTTCTTCAAGGATTTGTAAGTAAATCCAAGCCATGATGGCAAACTGGAAATATAAATATATTTTTCTTTTCATGGCAAATCTATAAACTCAAAACCTAAAGTGAGTAAAAAGTCTTGAAGAAATACATTTACAAAAAGGAAATATTGATGGGGGCAGATGGTTGTGGTGATAGAATGGCAGAAAGGGAGGGGCTAAGGAGAAGGAAAAGAAGAAGGAAGGGGAATTCAAAGAAGAGGAGTTAAGAGCCAGAAGGAGGAAACATTAGGAGTGAGTTAAAAGAGAGCTTTCTACCCTTATGTTGAAATTACTCTAAGATTTAAACAAAAATAAATCTAGTCTATGTTTATTTCAAGCCAAAAGCAATACTTAAATGTTTTGTTACTTTTAAACATATTTTCCACACTGTTTTCAAAGTCAGTGATCAAAACCTGTACCTGATGTAACTTCAGCAAAAACCAAAACCTGAACACAGTGCCTGATTTTATTCCATCCTGCCCTCCACTAACCAGTTGAAAACTAAGCTGTGCTGAAGACTTTGAGTAAGCTACTCCAATCATTTAAGCTCAAGATTCTCATTCCATACTGTTTTTTAAAATTAATATATTTTATTTATTTTGTGAGTTCCAAGTGAAACAATGCGTTACAGGAACTTAATCTGGTGTCTGAAACCCAGTAACTATAAAAGAATAATAATTACAATGTTTATATTATAATTTATTATCATCATGATCTAAAATATATAACCTGGCACAGACATATAGTAAGCATTCAATATATTGTAATTATTAATATTATTATAAAAACAAATATATTTTATTAATGTAAAACTGAGCTTTAGTTTTAATTCAATATTCAACATCACAATGAAAATAAAAGACTTTTTGTTAAAATTAGAAATAGGACAAAGTACATAATGTATATGTAACTATGTTTCAGTCAAAATTCCAAATAGCTTTTATTTTGAAACTTGACAATATAATTACACATTTCTTCAGCAGTATAAAGACATAATAATCCAGAAAGTATAGAAGAAAGATAATGAGAGAGAAATTTCACTGCCAGCTATTTTGTATGCTATAATAAGTTTTAAAGTACTATTAATTCAAGAACAGTCATATCAATGAAGGAGAACAGAAATTCTAAAAATAGACCCATTTAAAAGGATGCTTGCTATATGATGAGTGAAATTTCCAATAATTTAGTAGTATGCTTGATGAATGGCACTATGATAATTGCTTCACACATGGAAAAACTCAACTACGTGATTTTTCATGCAATATGCTAGCATAGATTATAGATGACTAAATATTGAAATATAAAAAGAAATCATGAAAACATTCCAATGGTGTATTTAAATAGTTATAATATCTTTGAACGAGGGGAAAATTTTTCAAATGTCAAAATTTATAAAAGAAAGGCAGAATTGATACATTAAAACCATTTCTGCATATAAAATCACATTAAATACAAAGATTTTTAAAATAAGGAGAATGTTTAGAATTCTACTAAAAACTACATTGTGTCCTTTTATATATAAGGTCTTAAAAATGCAAATTAACAATAGGAACTGCAACCATAGCAAGGAAACACTGAAAACTTAGAGACGTATTTATACATATAAAAGGAAAATATTTAGCTTAACCAGCTAATGCCTACTGAATTTTGTCTAAGGGAGAATTATTAAACTCTCCAATTATGATGGTGCTTCTGTGATTATTTCTTTCCCTTCTATTCAATTTTGCATCATATTTTTGAAGCTATGTTTTTTGTGAACACACAATTAAGAATGTTATGTGTATTCAATGAACTGACAGTTTTATAATTAAGATGTACTTTATGTCAGCGATGGTAATTTTCTTGTTTTGATCAGTTTCATTTTGAAATCTACTTTGTTTGAAATCAAGATAACACATATAAATGCATTTAGATTGCTTGATACTGTCCTAAAATCTCATTCAGTTCTGTTTGTTTTCTGCTTTCCTTCCTTCCTTCCTTCCCTCCTTCTTTCCTTCCTCCCTTCCTTCCTTCCTTCCTTCTTTCCTCTCTTTCATCCTATGCATCACTTTGGATACTTTCTCATGGCCGTTCTCTATTTTATTCACATACTAAATTCCACACCCACTAGGACATTTCCTTTTATTGTGGAGGACTTGTTGAGCAGTGTGCATCTTATGGTGTAAACTATTTTTTTTAATTTCTTTTTTGTACTTTACATTTAAAAGTTATTAAAAATTCTGTTTCTTTTTTCTTTCAGCACTGTAAAAATGCTGCACTACTATATTGCAGTGAAAGATATGAATACAAATACATGTTTATTTTAATATATTTGAATAGATAAATACAAAAATAAGTACCAATATGGCCATATATATTGGTTAGTGTACAAATATAGTTTTAGCCCTGCCCACAGGGAGCCTCACAGGCATGAACCTAATTAACAAAGACAGCACCCAAACCTTTATTCTTAAATAATCACATTTCATTAGGAACCCTCACCACTTGGAAAAACTGCTAATTCTAGGGCTAGAACAGAGAAAATACAAGATGAGCCTGGAGATTTGAAGTGGCTGAGGCTGGGGCAGGATGGCAGGAGAGTGTGTGGATAACATGAAAGCATCTCTGGTGGCCATAGCTACTACAATGTAAGCAAATAATAATTAATAATAATAGGCCCTGGCTGGTGGCACAGCGGATAGGTGCCAGCCTGCAAACCCAAAGGTTGCTGGTTCAACTTCCAGCCAGGGCACATAGTCAGGTTGCAAGCCAGGTCTCCAGCCAGATCTGTAGCTGGAAGCAGGTGAAAAGCAATCATATATTGATTTTTCTCTCCCTCTCTGCCTCTCTCCCTTCCCCTCTCTCTGGAAATAAATAAAATCTTTTAAAAATTAATAATAATAATAATAATAATAATAGTAGTAGTAGTAGTTTTGGACTAAATATCCTTTAGTGTATACTGCTGTAAAAATCATTGAATACGTAAATGAATAGTAAAAAGGGACAAATTCCTCATTGTAGATGAAATTTCCAGATTCTCCTTCCTCCATTAGATAGTTTTATTTCCCTCAGCTTCCAAAGAACAGAATGTGAAAAGCAAAAAGCATAACTTCACAGTGGAGAAATCTAGCAGATACTACTACTTTAACCAAGTGATCAATATTAATATTGCCAGTAATAATTCATATTAACTGTATATAATACATAGCTCATAAATATGATATCTATTGATCTATCATCCATATCTAAAGTAGTCTTAGCCATTAAGCAATGGGCATGGCTGTGTTCTAATAAAACTTTATATCCTAAGCACACCTTCATGTCTTTGCTTACATCATCTCTTTTCCAATAGTACCTCTTTCCTTTGATTAAATTGCAATTACTGCTATTGCAGACATTAATACTCATCCTCTTAGTCTAAGCTTAGATGTCTCTTACCATAGATTTTCCTAAGCTGCTTTTATAATCAATTTTTGTGTATTTTCCTAATCATTTTAAGTTGTTTGTTTTCTTTGTTCCTAATAGAAGACTTTCTTATTGGATGCATGGAAAATACATATCAGAGATTTCACCCAAAAGCATAAAATTTACCCTAACTACATGCATGCAAGAATCCAAACACATGCTCTCTTCTCTTTTCATTTTAGAACCTATGGAATAACATTGCATCTTACAGAGACAATGCATGAAGATCGAACCAAAAAATAAGAACAGTTCATTAATATGATATATTCAGAACTTGAAAACCTGTAACTTATTCTCCAAGGTTGTTAGAAGTCAAAATACCTCACTTATTTACAAAACATAAAGTAAAGAAGAATATATTTTGTGTGCTTGGAAAATCAATGGGATAGAAAGGAAAGTTCATAGAGCAGATGTGTACTTATATTTGAGAAACTATAATGGAAATAAAACTTAACCCAAAATTTATCAACAGAGAAATGCAGTGCATTTTAGCAGAGACCCTGCACACATCATTACGATCAATTAGGTTGCAATTATTTAATGACTTAGAAAAAGATTGGGGAACATTGTGGCCAGCATTTCAAAAGTATCAAAGTTTCAAAATAAGAGCATGCCAGCATTGAGTATGATACTTATACAAGGGGCATTGAAGAGAACATCAAATTGCCTTTTTATGAAAGGAATTGGATAAAGAACAGGAATCATGTAAACTCAAAGTGTAATTTTCTCATGAACAGAATTGATGGGATGTCCTCAGGTCAAGGCTAATGTGTGTCATTATACAGCTGAGGCAGGAATCTGACACTTCTTTGGCCCTGATATAAAATGTAAAGTGACATGCTTTTATTTTCTACTGGGATAGCTGTTACAATTCTCAGATGAGGAGTGGCCCCAGCTGGCATGATTTAAATGGAAATACATGTGGATGATAACCATAACCAGGAATCAAATTAGGGGTAAGTAAAAGCTTTGTTTATACTTGTGCTTTTAAACCTTTACAGAGACTTCATTTTATATTATTAGTATGGATATTTAAGAATTAGGGACTTCAGGAGCTAAAATAGTTTATTTTGCTTCAAGATGTTCACTGGTGTTGTGTGTGTGTGTGTGCATGTGTGCACAGGTGCACTAGCACATGTTCACACACCTATCTTCCTGTAAGTGCAATAATAGGATAGAATGATTATTTTCTCAGACTTCATCCATCTGAAACAAACCTTACCTAGAACCTAACAATGCCCTTTTAATCTACTCTGATCTACTTCCCTTCAGAAAGGAATCTAGCATTCTGAGTATGAGTCAGATATCCAAGTTGAAGCAGCAGATCCAAGACTCTTATCAACAATCATGAACCTAAAAATAGTTAATTTCTTTGAGGATTGCTAGAGAATATCACTTAATTCCATTGTAATCCCTGCCCAAGGAACTCCCGCCATCTCCAGTTCATGTTTGGCAAGTCTTACTTATGGGTCTAACAGGAGTTTAGAACTGATATTAGGGAAATCAGTGACTGAAAGGGCACTGAAGTGGAAGCAGTGAAAACCTTTATTTGATGTTTCCTTTACTTATGCATGCCATATCACTTAATTTCGGTGGCAGACCAATGAGCTAGATATCACTACCATTTTACTGAAAGGGGACCAGCTAGAGAGTTTAATTTGCCAGGGTCACACAGCTAGGACACAGCAACCACTCTTTGAACCCAGAACAGTCCAAGTTCAAGAGTATGTTTTTTATATCACACTCCATTGATTGTTCATAGTTGAATAAATGTAAGTTTTTCAGGTTTTCCCAGAGTATTAGAAGTGAACAGCACTTGAGTAGTTTAAGAAACATTTTTGTGGTTTTGCAACTAATGTAATTTTCCAACTGACAGAAATAAACAACACTGAGATATTTCCCCAGGGGCAAGACTCACATCAGTGACTATTACACTTGGTTGGGAAGTGTGTTCATAGCACAATTATGCTAAAAGCCAAGTCATTGGCCTTGTCATAAATGAGAAAGTGGAGCTCCAAGCACTCTGCCTTCCATTGCCATCTGACAGATTTGAATGTCCCTATGTGGCCTGTTCAGCAAGGAACAGCTTTCAGGCATGCACTGCTGGGCAGCTCTATGGGACATCAAAAGTTCCCATTTATGGGCAGAAGTCTCCAAAGTTCATATGTTAAGGCACTTTTGCAAATCATGAAAATAGCTCTTGACTTGTGGAGTGTTTATGAATATTTCCAAAATGTAAACTTCTTTCCTTTGTTTTGGAAAATATGCTACACAATACAACTATATTCCAATGTTTAAAAGTGTCTTTTCTTAGAATCATCAAGTTGGCAGAAAAGTAAGATTCCAATTAGTGTACCATGATTCAGTCCAGAAATACCCTGGATGATATTCTCCTCCAAATCCCTGTCATTTTCCAAGGAAGATTCCATTGTCAGTTCTTTCTTTTATTGTCTACATTGTTTTCCTAGGATGCCTATTTTGTCCCGTATTCTTCCATATACACCACATTGGGTAATGAACACCATTTGAAAACCACTAACATTCTTGTTCTCTCCTATATTGTCATTCAGATCAAGCATCCTGAGTTTCTTCCATTTTATCACATGGAATTTTGTTTCAAACCCTGATCATTCTGATCCCTGGCCTTTGCACATTCTCTGGATCCATTTGTATTTTTCTCATACCAAACCACATAAAACACAAGTCCAAATATGTTCCCTATGGCACCAAGATCTCACCAACCACAGCCTGGAAACAACTTTGATCTGAGCATAAAACATCAATTATGGTAATTAACAGGACAACATTCTTTTTCTTCTGTTACTTCCTCTGCAGCTGCCACACATTGCATTGTGTTTAATAACATTTTAAAAATTATTTCTGAACTTCTGGCCAAGATGAAGGTATAGGTAGACATGCTTCATCACCCTCCACAACAATAGGAAGAAATAGAACTACCTCAAAACTAAAAACAACCAAAACTACCAGAGATTGAACTGTATGCAAGTACAAAGAAGTAATACTCTTCCACCCAGGTAGGAGGGGCAGAGGTGGGGTGGAGAGGATGGGACATGGCAGTGGTAGCAAATGTGGCAGCAAGGTGGTGGCCATGGCTGGACAACAGAAAGTGCAGTCACACATTATAACAGTTGGGAGGGGCACCTGGGGAGCGATCCCAGCTCCAGATCAGACCACACAGCTCATGGTTCCAGCACAGGGGTAAAGAAAGTTTCATTGCTTCTGACTTTGAAAATCAGTGGGGGTTGGGGCAGTGAAATAAACTGTTGGTCTCCAAGCAGAGTATATTTGTTTAGAAGGCCCCCACAGTCCTAGAATGTCTGCAAACCCACCCATCTTGGGAACCACAACCAGGGCAACAGCTAGAGTGCCAGTACCATATGGGAAGTGGGAGAAGTGCCCGGAAAGGGGGAGAGTGCCGAGCAAGTGGCACTGTTCCCTCTCAGACCCCTCCCCCACATATAGTGCCACAAGTGGTAAAAGCGTCCATCCCAAACTGACGAACACCTAAGGCTCTGCCCCTTACAACAGAAGAGGTATGACAGCTCTAGTTAGAATACAGAGACAAACAAAGCAAGCTATCAAGTTGAGAAGACAGAGAAATATAACCCAAAAATGGGAGCAGATCAAGGTTCTAGTGGGAGAACTAAACAATAAGAAGATAGCCAACCTAACAGATGCAGAATTCAAAACACTGGTGAAAACAATGCTCACAGACTTGACAGACATTCTTGAGTATGGCAAACACACAAGGGAAGAAATGAAGATTATGCTAAGTGAAATAAGGAAAATCCACACAAAACTTACAGAGAAGTAAGTTTACAGGGTTTAAATCAATGATTTGAAATAAACAGTCAACCAGTTTAGAATGAAAAAATAAGAATTGAAAACAAAATGAAGAGAGGCTTAGAAACCTCTGAAGAAGATCAAAACTGTAAACAATAAAATGACACCAAACTTACATCAACAAATGAATCTAAAAAATAAAACTAACCAAACCAAAATAGAAACAGAATGATAGGTATGAGGATCATTTGGAGGGTTATCAGTGGGGAGAAGGAAGGGAGAGAGATGAGGAAACGGTATAGGAATTAAGCAGCATAGTTGGTGGATACAAAATAGACAGGAGAGTGTTGAGAGTAATATAGGAAAGGGTGAAGCCAAAGAACTTACATGCATGACCCATGACATGCATTAAGGGACTGCTGAAGAGAAGGGGTGTACTGGGTGGCGGGGGGCAAGGGGAGAAAAATAAGGACAATTGTAACAGCAAAACCAATAAAATATACTTAAATTTTTTCTTATAAATTCTGAGGTTAAGATAATTATTTTTATAAAAATTCGATTCTGAAATTAAATGCAGCCATTTTAAATACTCTGTTGTATTTACATTCAAAATGTGAATCACTCCCTTAACTAATAAAAATAATTTTGAAGATATAACTTTCTTTCCAGTGTATACCTCACCTTATATATTCTTTCCATAATTGGAACATTCTTTTCCAGTTACCCACTACATAACAGCCCACCCTCTGAAATACCAATGGTGAATTCTGGCAGATGTCATGTTCACTTAAACAGTTACCTTCCACACTTTGATAAATTTTTGTCACTGAAGCTGAGTAAGGAAGAAAGTAGTTTAGAGAGCAACATTTCATAAGTAACATGTTTTAAAATTATTTTGACAATTTCTAAACTTTTTTGTGCATTATTGTCTTCTTAGTAACAGGTAATTTAAGTAAGGTAGATGATGTGGGAAATAACTAAATCTGAAAAGATCACCATGCAAACCATACATGGAGCTTGTTAGCACGGAGTCTTAGCTTGTCTGGATTGAGATGAGCTGACAGCGGGGAGAGGTCAGGCTGCCCTGGCTGCATATTCAGCTGGAAAAGTTGTGCTCCAGCAGAAATCACAAAATAGACCCTTGGCCACACTGGTTTTTCCTTCCATATTTTATTTGTATTTTGTGAAACAAATACCGATTTAAGCAAAATATCAAATAAGAGGCATTAAATAACTCAGTGCCTATAAGAGGTTATATTAAAATAGACATGTAGCTCTGAGTAGACCAATAATGCTTGGTCACTTGTCTCATAAGCAGGGTGTGGTGGGTTGAATTGTGTCACCCACAAGTCCTAACTGAGTCCTAACCCCTCTGCACCTGTGGACTTGACATTATATAGAAACAAAGTCTTCACTGATGTAGTTGAGCTAAGATAAAAGGAGGTCATCCAGGTATATAGGATGGGCCCTAATCCAGTATGACTGGCATCCTTAGAGGTGAAATTTGGAGACACTAGTCCCCCTAATTTATCAAGGCAAAAAAAAAAAAAAAGAAAGAAAAGAAAAGAAAGAAAAGACTAAGGAACTTTTTGAAATTTATGGGATGGAAACCACAGGCCAACTAACTTGCAAGATGTGATTTTAAATCCGGAGCCAGGAAAAAAAAAAGTGACATTGGTGAGAATTTGGTAAAATTAACATGGAAAGAGTGAGTTGGTCTGACAACTTTGTAGCAATGTGGGTTTCCTTAATTGGAGGTTTATGTGTTGGTAATGTATAATTGTTCATATGTTGTGAAATACACACTAGAATTAGGGCAAATGTTTTTTTTTTTAAAAAAAAAAAAAAAAAAAAAACACTATTCTGTTTTAAAATTCTCACCTGAGGATATATTTAGTGATTTTAGGAAAAAGGGAGAGAAACATCAATATGAAAAAGAAACATCAGTTGGTTGTCTCCTGTATGTGCCCTGCTGAGGAATTGAACCCACAGCCTAGATATGTTCCTGCATGGAGATCAAACCTGCAGCCTTTTGGTGTAAAGTTCAACACTCTGACCAGCTGAATCATCTGGCCAGTGCTAAAATAATATACATTCTATAGTGTAACTTTACCATCATGTCTGCAGTTTGCTCACATGTGATTCAGTTAGAGACTGCTGATAATGGTGAGTGTGTATGTGTAGGTGTGTGACAGAAATGAAGAAAGATATGAGAGAGGTTTATAGAACAAATATATAAAATAATATCAATAAGTAATCAGGGTGTATGAATCAGGGTGGTGGGGGAATCTTTGATGCTTATTTAAAATTTATCTGTAAGTCTAAAATTATTTCAAAAGAAAGTGTGGGCATAGAGAATAAAATTAATTTTCTCAAAAGTGATTGGCAAATCAGGTGAAATTCTGGCACTAACGACTGTTTCCACTGAGTAGAAATGTCCATTGTACCAACATCAAATTCTTTCACATAAGGTATATATATATATATATATATATATATATATATATATATATATATATGGAAGAGGTACCATCAAAAAAAAAATTAAGTCACAAAAAGCAAGTGAAAAATAAAACTACTAAATAAGCATCATTTTGTCACATAGACTTCCTTAGGAACAGTTATCACATTCTGTTCAAGGTTGATTCATCTTTTTTAAAGGGCTAATATTCCTCAGTAAGCCAATATTAATATTGAATTTCTGAGAATAAGGTTATTGTCAAGGTAAGGTTAACGGATTTTTACAAAATAGGCTAACAGCATGTGGGATAAAAGAAGTGCTGATGGCTACATTTCATATTGAGAAAATTAAATTCTGAAGTTTAATGCAACAATTTAAAATGTTCAAGACATCATTAAGAGCAGACATTGATATCCTCCACTTATTTGTTTAAGAACTCACTTGAATGCCTCATATCCTCTGGGGAAGAGCAAAAGTCAGCCTCTAAATTCATTGTTCTGATGTGCAACTGTTATACAAGAGTACAACATTGTTCCAACCAATGTAGAGTTGCCCCTTCTTTCCAGGCCCTCCCTGTCACAACCACAACCAAACCCCAACCTGCAACTGGACAGAGCACAACAGACAAGCATAGGAAGCCACTCAAAGGTAGGAAGAAGCAGGTTGCTCAGGAACCTACCTGAGCACAGGTGGGATGACATGGCAACAAGTCTCTTGAGTGTCCTCCAGGTTCCCAATCTGATTTCCTTTTAAATTTCCCAGACATCCAACCCAAAGCTTTGCACAAACACAGACAAACAAGCTCCAGGGAGAATCTAATCTCTTCCCCAGGACAGAAATGGGTAGGCTAACAACAGAAATATTTTTGACCATATCTACCTTTCTCAAACCAAACATCAGTAGGATAACTGAAACATGAATTCTCCTTCCTCCAAGGTTTCAGCATGGCCCAGTGGCAGCTGACCCTGCACCTCACCCTTGTACCCCACCAAAGCAGGTGGCAGTCCTCAGTGCCTCTGCTGAGGCTGCATTAATGAGTTTAAGGGTCTCACCTGCCATCCCCCACCTGGTGGGCCCAGTCAGAGAAAAGTTGATCTTGGTGGTTTGTAACAACACCATCAGGAAGTTTATTGAAGCAGATAATGCATATAGGTTATTGTAACAAATGTCAAAAATAAATCTATTGTAGAGCTTATCTTCTTTAAATGAAAACGGTGTTTCTAACTTTTCAAGATCTACCTCGTTACCTCTTTCTTCACTCTTGTTCGTTTACCAACTCTCATTTGTTCCACCTCAGTGAGATTTCTTGAATCTGCCTAACCTCTCCATTTCAGAGGCCTTATTAGAAGCAGATTTTCTCTCCCTGAGTTACATTTTCAGTTGCCAATTGTCATTGTGCTTATCTCCTCAACACACCAAGCATTCTTGAAAAGATGGTGGCAGCTTAAGTCATTGGTACCTCAACGTGGGTTTAAATTAATGGGCCATTTTTCTCGATTTACTTGCATTGACAGCCTGTTTTCTCTTGTATAAGTTGAGTTATCTGGGAAGAAATTGGAGTGATATTTTGGGTTTAGAAGGGATCCTATTTTATACATTGCTACTAAAGGCACATCATCAGGGAGAGATCAACTTCTCCACTCATGATCTGCCTTTGGAGAGAAAAGCCTTCAGCTGGGATACAGGCAGGACAATGCTGGACACTGACAAGATGACTCAAAACAGTCAGCCCCTCTTGCTTCACCCCATCATAGGAAATTGGAACTCAATTGTCATGGAAGCCCAGTTTACAGCATCTCATGGCCCATAGGAAAGAAACTGCCGTATTCTCCACAAGCAGTAAGACATAGGTATGGCTGGGAGAGAACAACATAGAAGGAAAGGAAGGTTAGGAAATGGTTGCCATGCTATCCATTTTTTTCTCTTTGTGTGTAATTTGATGCAAAATTATTTTTCAAAATAGAGGTTGACTCCTTTTGGGAAAAATATTGTAAATCACATGATCTGTTTGGACTTATCTTGATGCAGAAGAAATAGCTCCGTAACCACATCTCAGGAGAAGCGGCAGGGAATGAACCTTGTGATCAAACACAGGACCTCATCTGTGCCCTGACCTGAGGGTTCACATCCAGCCTTTTAAGGGTGGTTTTTCCACTTTGAGGCATGTGGCCCTCATCCTCCTCAGTACATTGCACTGGTCAGATCCCTGGGACTATTACAATTTTAAATTTAGAAAATACACTCAAGGCAAACATATTGCTTACAATAGTTGAAAATGTCAAGAAAAGTATGCAGAATCCAGAATTTGGAAATGAGGCTAAAATATATACATACTTACATAATACATACAGACAGACAGACCATGTTTTCTTTCCATGTCACACTAGGCTGAAGCATTGTTCTACAAGCCTGCCTCAAAGTCATCTGAATTTCTTGAGCACAGAAATTTTTTAATTAAATGTTAAATTAGATTTTTTTTAAAATTTAAATAACAAGTTTGTTCTACTTACTGTCAGTTAAGACCCAGGCCATGGAAAGTTTTACTTTCCCTGAAAGTAAAATGATGTTTTGATAGATATGTGAATAATTTCTTTCCAGTAGAGAATATAATCCCACAGTGTGGTTTCATTTTTCTTGCAGTACATAATGGCTTTCTGTCTAATTCAGCAATGGTCCTTGATCATTCTTAACTTGTTAGCTGTATGCACATCCGTTTCTTGAGTTCTTTGAGCTGGCTTTTCACCCTGTTAATCAATTTATCCATTGTACTTGTTATATACATCTTTGAAACATGTTCATTATAGATGCCGGTGAAGATTATATTTTTAAATAATTTTGAAATTTACACATAGACAAAAGTAAGATATAGAATGTGATAATTCTGTAATTTATCTTAGGCATTAATCTAGTTTGCACTGTTGGAAAAACCCTGTTCTTTGTATTAAATGGTTTATCTAATATTGAGACAATAATGTGGGAACAGGGACTTATTCAAGATTTAAATTAGTTTACTGCACAAAGAAAGCAGATATAACATTTAAATTGAATGTTGATGCTGGAGGAAAACTACCAAAGAAAGTGGCTGTGAATTACCAACCATAGTTTGTCCTCTAACTCAAACAACACAGACCTTTGTATAACATAGGGTTTACCTCATACTTACCTATAACCTTCTCTTCCACACTCTTTTTTATTTCCATATAAGAAGTAATACATACAAAATTGAGAGGTTTGTTAAGCCATCTCAATTGTATTATCCATCAAAAGATCAAGAAGTTCTAAGTGCTTCAAATTAAGGGCCTTTATGCTGCACACAATGAAGGAAGACAAGGAAGCTATGTCAACCACATGCAGAGGAGAAAAGGACATAATCTGGTTTATTTTCATCCTGTAGTGTTATAGTTATTTTCTTTTAAATTTGTTGTTCAAGGTGATATTCCATTACCTGTTGGCAAGGTCTTTACACCTTTAGTCACCTCTCCCATAAAAATGACAAAATTTTCAGTTCCAGAATATTGGTACAAACTTTACAATGCTGGACAGTCCTTCTAACATCCTAAAAAAAGAAAAGAAAGAAAGAAAAAGAAAATACATAGAAACCTGAAATATTAAACTTATTCTCTATGAACTTATATATTAAATATTAGACAAATGTCATCAAAATAGTCTCTGAATTTTTTCCCCATACACATTTGCAGATGCTAATGTATTTTCTTCTGTAGTTAGCCATTTTTTGTCCCCTTCTCCTCAGTTCTAGCAGGTAGCACTCTAGGTCCAGCTTTTTAAAAAGGGAAATTTGAGAAGCTGAATTTTCCTGAGAGATTTTCTGATCTTTATTTCTATACCCTCATCACAAAAGGACAAGAGAAATTAGAGGCTTTTAGGAAAAATGTGGTGCTGAAGTATTTCCCCCAGATTGGAAGGAGAGGCATGCATGAATTGTGCAGGGGAGAAATAAGAGTCGGCAGCTGTGCAGAATGCAAGGACCTGCTCTTCACCCTGTGGTATTCCCACCACTCTTGTCAAGGTTCAGAGCTCCACCCGTGGGGAGACACAAAGGAATGGGAGGTTCCTGCAGGTGGGAGAGGTGGAAGAAACTAAAGACTTCAAGCCTCCTCTACAGCCAGCACCCTGGTAGCATTGAGGGTCCTGGCAACAGGACCTGGCCCAGGAGAATTATAAGAATGGTTGGAATCCAGCAGTATGTACTTTTATTGGAAGAACTGTGGCTTGAAACAAGGATTAAATTAAATTATTAAAAAAAGGAATAGGATGTCCATACACCCCATAGGATAACTTGTATTTATTATTATTTATCTTTATGGTATGAGAATTTTCATATCATCATCGCAATTTATGTCATTATGCTTCAGCAGTCTTCTTGAGAAAGAAAGGCCTGGTTGGTACCAGAGCCTGAAAACCTTTGACTGATTCCCTCTCCAGAGCTGTTCCAATCAGATGATGGAGACTTGTTCAACCATTTGTCTTACTTTAATGAAGATTTGAAGTAACCTAATGAATATCTCTATAGAGATAACTTAAGAAACAACAAAATCAAGACTATGTACAAAGTTCCCACCTTGGACTACTTGTGGTTCAGTATTATGGTGTATTATGTGTATCATTTTGAATTTTTCTTTGAGTCCTTAACATTCAAAGTAATAGAACATTTGTATGTCTCTGGCATCAAGTTCTTAATATGGTTGAGCCATGCTAGTTTGCTAGGAATAAATAAAGTATGCTTTCTCAAGGAACAATAAATCTTACCATCTTCCCCTATAGTTTTCATTTACCTGGATTATTTTCCATTTTACCTCTGATCTATAACAATCAAACAATCTGTCTTTTCTCCCTAATTAAATTTCTTTCCAAGCAATTTCTATGAAAACAGCAACAGTCAACATGCACACATACAGAATCACACTGATGTGTAGCTATGTTTCTAGAAAGGAAGAAATTGAATGGTGTAGGCAAATACAAGGAAAATTGTGAAAAGGCAAGTAAAAAGTCAATTGCTTTTTATCCTGTTGTCTAGGAGCTTCTTTGCCATATAATGGTTAATAGCAAGCTCTGAACCTTTCTCTTCTCGGTCAGTTAGAATCCTGCCCACTTAATCATCACTTACAATTATTACTATCTGTTGGCCATCTGGACCTCTGGTGGTTTATATATATTTTTCTGATGAAATGTTGTCCATAATTGAGGACTTCTGTATAATTGTAGACCTTTTCTAGCTATCTAAAATAAGATCTATGATTTTGTTTGAAAGCATATAACTAAGGCATTAGAAGTAATGCTTTCATTGGATTAAAATCAGACTCATAAAAGAGGCTGCAATTCCAGAGACTACTTCAACTGCCTAGTCCCATCCATCACTCTCTATTTCTCATTTGGTCGCTTTGCCAGGAAGAGAGGAATCCTACTGAATATTATGATTAATTATTGAGTAATATCAAATTATTGAATATATTTTTACATACTTATGTGCACATATAGGTATATATACATATATGCAAGGGTATATATATATATGTACATACACATAAAGTTGAGACATTTTATAAGTGAAATAATTTATTAAATTATGAAAGTTAATCATTGAAGGCACTCTTTAAAGTATTTATGCTTTTGTTTATTTTCCAAAATTTTGGAAGTGAAATATATAAAGCAATAGACCCAAACACTACCACTTGTTAGTTGAAAAATTGGTTCAGATAGTTTTATTGGCGGTTATGTCATAACTTACTTAATTGACTTCTATGGTTGGACTTCTAAAATGTCTTCAATATATGTTCTACTGAACATTTTGTAAATAAATTTTATAATTACTTTTTATAATTCCTAGGTTGAACTCAAATGATTTTTATACTCTTGATAGAATTGCAACTGCTTGCTTAAATGAATAACCAACCTGTTCCTTTAAGAAGCCTGAGAAATTCTATGGTTGATGCTAACCAATCATGCTGAAGCTTTTGATATTTTTAATTTTTATTTTTGGAATTTAACTTCATTGACTTTTTCCTTGTTTAGACTTATATATACTATGGCACACTTACAGAAAAATGTCCCACACTAAAAGCTCAGCTTAATGATTTTCAATATATGTAAATGTATAACAGCAACTTATGCCAATGTCAATCTTGATGGCTACTTTCAGTAATGTAAACTCTTTCTTGGGACTTGAATGAGCACCAAATTGATATGGCACTTCTAATACTTAGTATGTTTTATTTGTCACCAAATGGAAAACTTTATTCATTCTTTCTTGCTAGTATAAACCTCAGGAGGTTATATGCAAAACTGCAGAGTGCAGGACAGGGGAAATACGTTTAAAGTTTAGGAGCTGCTTGTGGTAAAAGATGTCTTACACTGACTACCAACTCTGTTGGAAGTACTGCCTGCTCCTCCATGTCCAAGACTGGGACATTTTTTGCTGCCTATGGCAATAGCATGCTGAATCCGTGAGTGTTGTCAAATCTATTTTCATTCCTTGTGTGGTGGGATGTGACCTAAGGCAATAGAAAACAGGAAAGATGACCTTTCTATTCATCTCACTTCTATTTCTATACTGCTCAATAAGCCATTGATACAATAGAAAAAAAACATATTTTGAATAAAAACATTTTGAAATTTTTGCTAGGTGGTGCAGGGAGCTACACAGAGGAAAAAAGGGAACATGGTCACGAGTGGAGCTCAGGGAAAACATATCTCACACTCAGAATAGAGAAAATTGGTTTGTTTGTCTATTTTTATTTAATCATCAGCATCTTGTACAGCAGCTCTGATACTTAAGTTGCACTTCTTTTTGTGATTCATGATAAAAGGTGGAAGACATAAAAGATCTGCTCAGAATTACCTTCCTTAACTGTAACCCAACAATAAGAATAATATCTTCAGTGTGAAGTCATACAAAAGAATACCATGCTAACAATACAAAATGCATTTACTTTATTGTTGATTTAGTAAGATATTCAAAGAAGTATTTGATGAGAAAATTGAGTGAGCAAAAGATTAAAAATCTGTTATTTTTCAGAATTCCATATTCAATTTTGTATACAACAATTCTTTAGTGTCTTTTCTTCTATGAATGTCTAAAGCAGCTCTTTTCAGATGTATCCTTTCATGACAGTAAATATGTATATTCACTTTAATATAAATATCAGGATAATTTTTTAAAGGTTAGATTTTTATATATGTAGATTCTATATATGTAGACTACACTTTCTGTTACAATTCCAATGTCAGTCATATAAACAATGCATTTGTACTCAATATTGTATTTAGGAAGTGTAATAGTTAAACTTATGTATCGAGTTGACTTGGGCCAAGGGATGCCCCAGAAAATCGGTGAACATTATTTCTGAGTGTGTGTGTGTGAGAGAGCGTGCATGCACATTTTGGAAAAGATTAACGTTGTATTGGTAGATTAAATAAAGATCCATGCTTTTCAATGTGGGTGGGCTTCCACCAAGCCACTGAGGGTCCTAATAGAACAAAAGATTGAAGAAAGGAAGAATTTGCTCTCTGTTTGAGCTGGGACACCCATCCTTTGCCCCCAGAGAGAAGATCCCCAGGTCTCAGGATTCTAGTCCTGGACTTAGTCACACCATCAGCTTTCCTGAGTCTCCAGTCTGCACATGTCAGATTGTGGCACTTCTCCACACTCAAAATTATATAAACCAGTTTCTATAATAAATTTCTTCTTTGTATCTATATCTGCATCTTTATCTTTATCTATATCTAATTCTATTTATATTTTCTATTAGTTCTTTCTCTGGAGAACCCTGACTAGTGTACAAAAAGTGCTTTACAGCTGGGGAATGTAGTTTGTAACTTTAGTCTGTTTTTATGGAATAAATACCCTCACCATGGACAATTTCAGGTTATTGGCTTGGCATCAGTTGGTTGAAATCATATTTCATAATCAGTGCTCACAGTCAGGTGCAAGATGGATGAGCTGCTTCTTGAACACTCCTCCCATCTACGGATATCTGCCTAGAATCTCTATTCTGCCTTCCTCCTTTAATTATATAGTATTTGAATGATTAATTCATTAGTCAATAGTAGAAGCCAGATTCCTCTCCCGAAAAGCTTCCAATGTAGTTGGGAAATAATGAGTTACATGAAAAATAGAATAATGTTTTAAGAGTTCAGATAAGAGAAACTGCAATATAGCAGATCAGTAAAATTTATAGTATCAACATATAATATACCATTTTCAGGCCTCTTATCAGGCACAGTACCAATTGCCTTACATATACTATTCCATTTAATCCTTGGAACCATCATTGGAACTACCCTGTTTTCTTGTGAAAGAAAAAAAAAAAAAAAAAAAAAAAAGGTGGGGGAGGGGGTGTGAAGCTCAATGAAGTGAGGAAACTTGCACAACCTCATACAGACAGCAAGGAATAAACCCATTTAATTTCAAATGAGTTGTACATATTAAAATTTCTGTGGTTTTACAGAAGGTTAAGGTAACTGCTGTTGAAACAGACTGAAAAGAATATATGGGTACAATGGGTTTTGGATTATGTGTAAGATTTGAATATCTAAATGAGTATACAAAATTAACAGAAATGGAATAAGCCTCATATTTCATGTGTCAATTAAATTACTAAAATTCCTGAGTTTTTTATATCTTACTTTTAAATAATAACCACATGGTTATACTTATGGTTTGCTACTGAGAGTACTGCTAACTTTTTTTTCCAGGATGTTGTTTTTAATTTTTAAGGTTGGTTTATGCTAACCCCAAGGTTATTTAATTCAATGGTCTGCCAATGATAGATCAGAAGATTTTCTTCAAAGCCTTGCCTGTTTTTCTGCCCCCCTTGGCCAAGAGGATCTATATGAAGGGTATGTCTTTAGGCTTTGGAAAGGCTACAAAACAGTCTTAGTTGTTTTTTTGTTTTTTTTTTTTTTTCTCTTTCCATGTGGACAAGGCTTCAAGGTTAGCTAGATAAACAATGGGGCTGTCTTTATCTCTTCCCTGAGCATAGACACCAACTTCTCCAAGCATGCAGGCTTGTAGATCTCTAAAAACAGCTTTTCAAAGTTCCCTATGGTCATCTAGTTCTCCAGGAATTCTTTTTAAATTCTGAGTCAGCTGAGATCACAGCTAAGGCAGCTGCAAGATTGTGAGCAAATTGCTACCGTTTGGGGAAACACTTTCAGATAGAACCCCTTTTATCCACTAAAATTAAGTCTGAGTCAAATTAAATAACCCCAAACAACTAACAGATCCAAATCATGGCTAATCATGGATACAAACTAAAATGAAAGCAAAATAAATGTCAGGCATCTTTTGATGTAGTTCTTATATATTATAAGGCTAATTCACATTATCGTAATTTTTGTTGCTATGAATTTATGGACTTGCCATCTTCACCATCTGTTTCTCCATTTCCCACCCTTGTTGCCATACAAAAGAAATAACTAATTGCTTAAAGAATACACAGTCAGTAATTGATCCAAGATTATACAGATCATATGAAATAAAAATGAGAAATATTTGAAACTAATTTAAAATTAATCACATATTACTTATTATTTTAGTCCTGTGTCTGTGTACATAGAGAGTTAAGGTTTCTATTTACTCTTTTATTTTATTCATAAACAATATTTTAATTTTATTAAACATGTTTTGTTCTAGGCATTTTTAATGTATAATAAATTTCCTAATATATTTAACTGATAAATTACAAAGTAATTGATTAGAAACCATCTGATTCATGAATTTGAGGCTACTGATGGACAAAAAAAAAAAAAATGAACTGTGTTATTCAGCACAAAGTACCTTGAAATAGCACTTGTTTATAATGAAGCTTTCACTTGAAAATGCAGCAAAGAAAAATGCCTTTTTTTAATTTGATAAAAATTTAAGTCAAGACATATACAGCCTTAAAATCAGGATTTACAAATCTAAAATTATTCTAAATAAGTAACCAAAAATAATAATGCTTTCATGGTGATTTATACAACTGAAATTATTGTTTCAAGATTAAAACAGGTAAAATTGATTTTGCTTCTCTAATTTCATATTTAATAACTGTTTATCTAAAAAAATTATGATGACTGTACAAATGATGCAAATCTTAAAATGCTGCACAAGTTCTATTCATAAGGATATAAATTAGCAGGTTAATTAAGATAGAGTAGCTTTTCCAATTTCAGGATAATTAGTGACCTGATAAAATATTTTTTGTAAAATTATGGACATTTTGCTGCTATCTCTTCTGCCTATTTTTTGGCTTATCTCACTGTTTTCCCAATTTCTCAAAAATTTCCTAACACTTTAAAACATGTATTATTTAATAATATTATTTTTACATGTAACTCTTTCAGGACACTGCTCCTAAAATGTATATTGCCACCTAATGCTGAAATGTAAGACACCCTTTTGTTCTTTAAATGATGGAAATTTTGATTTTGTGTCTTTTCCAGGAGGTTGTAGTTGTTTATTATGACAAACTTTCAAAAAATTCCCACACTAAAAGCTTACTGAAAGAAATGTGAGGTTGACTCACAGCAATTTAGCTGAATGGCTTCATCATCTCACTCCGAGTCTGCATTTTAAATGACTCAGGTGGTCACATTTAAAGGCTGCTCATGTCTGTACCATCCAGAGATGAGAGTTTGGGAACAATTAAAAGCAGAAGAATATCCACTAGAGCCTTTGTTCTTTTGTTGTCTCCCATTCTAATTCAAAGCACATACGTGTCTCTATAATGAATGCCCTTATTCTAAAATTGCTCTCATTAATTTTCCATCTCTCCTTTTCTCTTTGAATGACTTGTGCTATTGGAAGAGTTTTCCTTGTACTGCTTCTGAAATTTCATTAGAGCCTGCTTACCAGCTCTCATCTCAACATTCAGGTGCTCACACCACTTATACAGACACAGGTAAACTGAGCCTCAATCAGAACCTCTATCTTCTCCACATATCATGTGAATCTTCAAGTCACATCTCATACTGTGATTTCCTACTTGCCTAAAAAATATTTTTCACCCATCAGTGGAATACTATTTCTCTCTTTTTTAAAGATTTTATTTATTATTTCCAGGGAGGGATGAAGAGAGAGAGGCAGAGATGGAGAGAAACATCAATGTAGGTTGTCTTTTATCTGCCTCCAGCCATGGACCTGCCTCTAGCTATGGACCTGGTTGGAGACCTGGCTTGCAACCAAGTTATGTTGCCCTGGCTGGGAATGGAACCAGCGACCTTTGGGTTCCCAGGCAGGAGCCTTATCCTGCTACCAGCCAGGGCTGGAACACTATTTCTTTAAAGTTCAAGTCAAACCTCATCCAGATAGAGCCTTGGATATTTTGCCATCACACATCTTCATAATCTTCATATTAGAAAAATCATTTACAATTTTTATTATATTTTTGTTGATTATGTTATAGTTGTCCCATTTTTCCTCCTTTGACCCCCTCCACCCATACCTTCAGCAATCCCCCCACTTAGTTCATATTCATGGTTCATGCATATAAGTTCTTTGGCATCTCCATTTCCTTTGCTATTCTTAACATATCCTAGTCTATTTTGTACCCATCCATTATGCCATTATGCTGTTTAATTCCTGCACCTTTTCCCCCACTTTACTCCTTTCCTCTCCCAGATGATAACCCCCCAAATGATTTCCTTTTTTTCTTAAATAAGTCCCTTTATCATTTCATGTAATAATGGCTTAGTGATGATGAACTTCCTTAGCTTCACTTTGTCTGGGAAGCACTTTATCTGCCCTTGCATTCAAAATAATAGCTTTGCTGGATAGAGTAATCTAGGTTGTAGATCCATGCTTTTCATTGCTTTGTATACTTCTTGCCTGCAAAGTTTCCTATGAGAAATCAGCTAATAGTCTATGGGTACTCCTTTGTAGGCAACTTTCTACTTTTCTCTTGCTGGTTTTAAGATTACCTCTATAGTTTTTATTTTTTCCATTTTAATTATGATGTGTCTTAGTGTGGTCCTCTTTGGATTCAACTTGTTTGGAACTCTCTTTGCTTCTTGGACTTGTATGTCTATTTCCTTCACCAAATTAGGGAATTTTTCTTTTATTGTTTTCACAATAAGTTTTCAATTTCTTGCTCTTGCTCTTCTTTTTCCAACATCCTTATTATCTGAATGTTTGCACGTTTGGAGATGTCCCAGAGTCTTTCTATACTTTTCTTATTTTTTTTAAACTTTTTTCTTTTTTCTGTTCTGCTTGAATGTTTATTTGTTCCTTATGTTCCAAAGTGTTGATTTGAATCCAGCTTCCTTCCCTTTACTGTTGGTTCCCTGTAGATTTTTCTTTATTTGACTTTGTGTAATCTTTATTTCTTCTTTTATGTTGTTGCCTTACTCAATGAGTTCTTTGAACATCTTGACACCAATTTTTGAACTCTGCATCTAATGGGTTGACTATCTCCATTTTGTTTTTTTCTGGGGTTTTGCCCTGTTCTTTCATTTGGTTCTTATTTCTCTGTCTCCTCAATTAGGCAGCCTCCCTATGCTTGTTTCTGAGTATTAGGTAGAGCTGCTTTGACTCCCTATAAAAGGCACTTGTAAATTGTGTGGGACAGAGCCTTAGGTAATCACCTGTGTGAGGCAACCCACTTCATCATTTTGTAGCCTTCTGTGGGAAAGGCTCAGAGAGGAGACTATGCCACTGATTGGCTTCTGGGGGTTTGCCTATTTCTAGTCACTTGACCTCTCACTATATGTGACTGATGCCCTTCCAGCTGTTGCTCTGGTGTTGAATTGCAGAGTGAGTAGGATTGCATATGTATGAGCCCTTTAAGTGACGTTTTCTGAAAATACAGCAGTTTCTTCTGCCACCCCAACTCCCGCCAGTTTTTACAACCAGAAATTATGGAGATTTATCTTCCTGGCACTGGAACCCTAAGCTGTGTGGTCTGGCCTGGGGCTGGGATCACTCACTCCTAAGGTATCCCTCCAAAATTGTATCCACCACAAGTGAATGTACCCATTCTGCCACCACTACCACCTTTCCACATCACATCCCCTCAACTTCCCACCCCGTCTCCACATCACCACTCCTCCTACCCATCTAGATAAATGTGTCTTCTTTAAATCCTTGGCTGTCAGACTTCCATACAGTTTGATTTTCTGACAGTTCTGGGTGCCATTTTTTACTTTGAGATTTAGTTGTAATTTCTATTTGAGGTTGTGAAGGAGGTACTGCATGTCTACCTATGCCTCCATCTTAACCAGAAGTCTCAAGAAACAATTTACCTCTCCAATAGGGTCATTACCTGTAAAATTTTTTTTGGAATCATCAATTCACTTTTGAGTTGAAGCAATCTCAGGGCCAAGAGTTTATTTGACCTTGTGGGGCTCACTGATTATAAACTGCTCATATCATTAAAAGATAGAATCAATATATTTTTCCTTACTAATAAAATTATGAGGCCCTATAATTTTTGGTTTATAATAGCTACTTACAGAAATATCTGTGAAGATAATATAGAAAAACCCATAAAATCTACACTCAGTGTCCTCTATTACTGATATCTCAGTAGATTAGTATGTTATATTTGTCACAATTAATGAACCAGTAGTAATGCATTATCATTAATTAAAGTCCATACATTATTCATACTTCCTTAGATTTTTTTTTTCAAGTTGATGTCCCTTTTCTGTTCTAGAATCCCATGAAGGACACCACATGGTATTCAGTCATCATGTCTCCCATGCTCCTCTTGGCTGTGACAATTTTCCCAGACTTTGATTGTTTGGAATAATCTTGACAGCTTTAAAGAGTAGCAGTCACTATTTCATAGAATGTACTAAAATTAGGTTTATCTAATGTTTAGACTAGGACTATGTGTATTTTAGAAGAAAACTATAGAAGCAATGTGCTATTGTTATTATACCATATGTATGGGACACACTATCAAAATTAAATTTCTGTTGAGGTTGAAACTTTAATACCCAACTGTTTATCCAGTTTTCCCAACATAAATTTATTCTGTTCTCTGTCGGTACTGTGCTCTTCGAGAGGAAATTGCTCTGTGGACAACATAGTAAGAAGAGGCAACATAGGCCCCACCTTGAGGGCAGAGTGTCATATAAATATGAAGAATTATGCACAAGAGATTTGTCTCTTCCTCTTCATTTATTTTATTTTATTTTTGAAATATTTATTTATTTATTATTTTTAGAGAGAGGGGAAGGGATAGAGGCAGATGGGGAGAGAGATATCAATGTATGGTTGCCTTTCACCTGCCTCCAGCTACGGACCTGGCTGGAGACCTGGTTTGCAACCTGGTTATGTGCCCTGGCTGGGGAATCAAACCAGCTACCTTTGGATTCGCAGGTCAGCACCTTATCCACTGTGCCACCAGCCAGAGCTGCTCTTCATTTATTTAATCTTTTCTTTATATTAGTGCAGAATTACAGATATTTAGTTTATGCTCTGCATTATAATACAATTAATACTACTATATATATTTTGTTTGCACAAATTGTTACAGCTTTGATCATTGAGAACTTCTGATTAACTCCTGTGTCCTTTGTCAAAACCCATCATTGTGTGTGTGTGAGAGAGAGAGAGAGAGAGAAAGAGAGAGAGAGAGTTCTCATTTTCTGGAAGTGTCAGATGTTTCAGGCTCATCTTGGATATTTTCTGCCCTAGTCCTAAAGCAGCCATTTCAAAAACAAAAACAAAAACATGTTATTGCAAATGGTAAGCAGCTAAGACTTAATGTTGCATACGCTCATTGATATTGGGAATCATTGCTTCTAGATCTCTGCTGACACCACAAAGAAATATATGTGTGTATTTACCCATGTAGGCACATATATGTATACATGTAACTATTTCTAGATATAATTATCTGTGTCTGTATTAAGCTAAACATAAGTTAATAGCAATGCTTCCAATTCTAACCCATCACCAAATAGAGCATTTCTACCTCCTGCCTTGTTTATCTGCAACCTTTCTCTTTAACAATGAGAAACCTGGCTCCTACTGTCCACCATCCATTGATGTAAGTGTTCAATGCCAGTACACATGTATAGAGGTTTCAGAGTTATTAATTTGTATCTCCATGGGAAGGATTTCATCAGCTAGAGCACAGTGATTTTGTACAGTTTCTCTTGCTCTTAGAAGCCATTCATTTTCCAAAGACTTGAGATAGCATTTTTTTATGCACTCCTTCTCCCAGCATGGTTGTTTCACATGCCCATAATACAATAGATTCTTTGGTCACATTCTGCATTTATTCTGAGATCATGCCACAACTTAAGTATATATATTTATATATATTGATGTTTTCACTTTGAACTAAGTTCTATGGCTTTTAGCAAATGCATCATGTCATTTCTCCATGGTTACCATGTAACATAGAGTAGTTTACCATCCTGAAAGAGTCCCCCATGTTTTACCCATTCACCCATCACCTTCGTGAACACCTGGCAGCCAATGACCTTTGTATTGTCCCTACAGTAGTGCCTATTCAGAATGCATTTTTAGTAGACTCACATAGGATGCAGTCTTTTTATTTTTTTGTTTTTATTTATTTTTTAAAGATTTTATTCATTATTTTTAGTGAGAAGGGTACGGAGGAAGGAAGAAAGAGAAAGAAACATCAATGTGTGGTTGCCTTTCACCTGCCTCCAGCAACAGACCTGGCTGGAGACCTGGTTTGCAACGTGGTTATGTGGCTGGACTGGGAATCAAACCAGTGACTCTTGGGTTCACAGACTGGTACCAATCAACTGAGCCACACCAGCCAGGGTGGACACAGTCTTTTTAGACTGCTTTCTTTCACCTAACATTTTGCACTGAAGGTTCATTCATATATTTGTATCATTTGATATCTCATTCAATCTTATTGTTGTATAGTATTTCCTCTGATAGCACAGTTTGATACATCCATTATCTTTTGGAGAGGCACCTTATTAGTTTCAGTTTCTGATGACCATGAATAATGATATAAGGAGTATTTATTTGTATACAGGTATTTGCTTAAACATTGATTTCCAAATCAGATGATTAAATACCTACAAACTTGATGGATGGTCCTATGGTGCACATATGGCATGAGTAAGCCTTGTAAAAACCCACCAGTCTCCCAAAGTGGCTGTACTACCTTTCCTTCTCATATGTAAAAATGTATGTATTATTATTGTGTTGGTTTTATTTTTATATTCAAAGGTCTATTTTTAATAAACATTACTGACATCTTATTAATTTGTTGTAATGGTGTATTTACCACAGCAAAACTACGTTTTCTTCTTCTGATAATTTATCTGTAGTTTTCCAATTTCCCCTCCTGCTATGATTTTGTGTTCCATATAAAAGCAAGTATATGTGACAATAGTGTTGCTGTTTATATTTTTTATTTACTTTTGTCTTATGGGTTCTGTTTTTATTTTCCATTCCCAACTGGAGCTTGTAAAACTATCTTGGTTCTGCTGTAGGAATTCTGACCTGCTGCCCTTTCTACCTCAGCAGGTACCTCCTGTTAGGCTGAAAGCTGAAAAAAATGAAATACTTTTATAATTGATTATTTTCAGGTAAACTGTTAAAATCATTGATAGATATGCATATGGTTCCAACAGGTGGCATAGGTGCTGTTGGCCACTCTGTACCACATATTTATGCAGATAAGACTGAAGTAGGTTTAATATTATGTGGTCTAGTTAAATGCTCTGAATGAACATAAAGGAGTACAAATAGTTTTTATCCCTTTTTTACTAAAATACTACCACTTAATATCTGTACAAGTCACACATGAGAGAGTCAGAATGAAAGGCTCTTATAAATGAGAATTTAATTGAAAGAATATTACTACATGCAAGAAGTGTCATTTCAAATAAAATTATAGTTTAAAAAATCTTCAAGATATATCTATATTTATTGCTGCCACTCATTGTTGGATTATATCTATATTCTATGCAATAAGAACAGGGCAATATAGATAGATGATAAATAGGTGGTAGGTAGATAAACAGATAGATGAAAGATAGGATAGATAATGATGGGTGGATGGATAGATATCTGTCAGATGATGATGATAGATAGCTAGAAGATAATAATAGATAAATAAATAAAAGTATATAGGTATATAATGACAGATGATAGATGAAAAGATAGGTAATAGAAATATGAGTAAATAAATAGATCAATGATAGATGATAAAAAGAGGTGTATAGATATGACTATATCTGTATCTATTTTGCCATATGTATTCTCATTTAACATGTTCAGATACATATTATTCTTCATTTGTTGTTGATAAAACTGAGGATATTAGTGAATACAAGTTGAGTAGCAGAGCTGAGGTCCTTTTTTTTAGCTAATAGGTAGTAGAATTGTATTTGAATCCAGTCTTAGGGCTCTTTGTCAACAATATAGCCTTTCAATTTTAAAATAATAACACCTATTTATTCAGTGACTGTTATACATACTTTAACTCTATCCCCAACCTGTGAGGTAAACATTGTCATCCTTTCTTTGTACACATGGTCGCTGAAGCTCTAAGATAGTAAGCAGACTGCTAGGATCCACAGATAGTGCAGGGTAAGGTGGTATCTACACCCAGGTTGGCCTCAGGCTGGAGCCTACAGACCTAAAATCTCTGGCCTCATCACCAAACCCATCTAATCTCACCTCAGCTCCTCTCAGTCTGTCCTCTCAGTCTGTCCTGTGCTGGGATGTCCACTTCTAGCTTCAGGACTACCTATGTCTTCCTTGTTATACATGAAACTAGGTGTTAAACTCTAGCCTTGCTTCCAAACATGAGGAAAATTTGCCTATGATTTTTTTCATGTTTTTCCTCAGAGGAATTATGTTTACAGGTACCATGGTAATGGAATGGTGGTACTAAATCTGTTTTTTTGTTTGTTTGTTTGTTTGTTTGTTTTGTTTGTTTTTAAGACACAATTCTTTCTAAAAACCTGAACTGAAGATAAATCCCACATGGTAAGAAATATAAAAACTATATAGGCAAAGACCATAGTCATCCTGAGGAAGGTGCTTTGAGTCTAATGTTATAATCACATCATAAGTGTGGAGAGAGAAAAGTATTAAAGTTAGAGATTTTTCGTGAGAGGCTAAAGTGAGTAACTGGCTTACAGACTCATCATAGTTAAGAGGCAATGCTCTGAGTTAGAGATAATGAGGGAATGTTGTCTATGACTTACAAATGTTTAACCCAGATAACTTTGAAAAGCAAGTGGACATAGATGAAGTAAACACTAAAAGTCAGATGGGCTATTAAGGTCAGATCAAGCTCTATATTATGCAATTAAATAAGTGTTCTTAAAACCTATTTTTGTATCTTTTTCAGGACCAGATGCAGCAAACCCCTTTTTTCAGGTTCATTCCTATAAGTCCAGTGGGGGCTGAGGTGTTAGAAATTAATACTATTTGATTAATCATTTCTCCTAAATAGCAGGTTTGCATTTGAACTAGGAGCTTCCAGAAAAGAGAAAGCAATGTGTCCAACAAATAATGAGCTGACTCTCCCTATGTACCAAACCTCCTTGCTGAAGCTTGAGACAGTGTTGGGCAGCCCAGCCAGAGGCACCTTCTGCTGTTAAGGACCTTATATTCTAGTGGAAATCCTAAGAACAAAATGTAAAGAAATCTCTCCAAGTGAGAAGTTTGAAAAGATGGTTTTATAACTAGAAAGATCCTCAAATCATTCCGTGAGACTGTTTGCCTTTCTTGCCTAGGTAGACCTGGTCAGAAAAGTTATTTAAATCCATTTATAATAGTTCAAGAGCAGGAAAATTAGTTTAAAATGTTAGTTAAAGAAATTAGTTACTATCATTCACAATACTGTGGCGTCTGAGGGCAGACACACCTGAATGGTTTATCTTCTAATGAACTCCTTTTAGATTCTATCATAAAATTCCAGGATGAAAATGTTACATGCGGCAGAAATGCTGACTGGAAATTATCCCATACTCAGATTCTACTCAATGAATCCTCTCTTTGACTCCATCCACATTTCTGGAAAAGCAGATGATCGCTGCCCTACACCATTAGGTTTCCGTATCTTCTGCCAACTCAGATTAAAGACAATTCTAAAACTTTTTGTTCTGTTGTTCCAAAGAGTCTGGAACAAATTTAGAAATACATCATGAGAGTCAATTTTCACATTCTCAAAGCCATCTTGTTAACTTAGTAAACAAAGCATACTCTCCTCCTTTTTTGTAAGAATTTGGACAATGCTGAAGAGCTTGTCATTCCTAATTCCATATGCATACTACAAAGAAATATTATAAGAACACAATTTAAACTCTGCATCCTCAGGTCTCAAGCCACGTCTCCAGCCAGGTCCATCGCTGAAGGCAGGTGAAAGGCAATCATACATTGATGTTTCTCTCCTTCTCTGCCTCTCTCCCTTCCTCTCTCTGGAAATAACAAATAAAATCTTTAAAGTAAATAAATAAATAAAATAAAATTTGCATCCTAATGTGTGTGTGTGTGTGTGTGTGTGTGTGTGAGCAGAAAGGAGGCAAAGTCATGGATTATAGATTCGGTGATGTGGAGCCCTATTTGAATGAATCAAAGACCTAAGCCCAGGTAGGAAACTGGAAGATAAAGGAACTAACCTCTGGAGATGCTGGGCCAGGCTCTTCTGTGGCAAATAAGATCCCAACCAATAAAAAAGCACAATGTAGAGTATAATTAAATGCAACCCAAGATGGCCTGTTATCCATGACACTATTACCTAATTTTCTAGATTGCCGTGAGTTTTCAAGAAGTGGTAAATGAAGTTCCTGGGACACAACAGACCCACATCTCTCCCATTATGCCTTTCAAAACTCCCCTGTTCATGATGCGCTCCGGCCTCATTTCTATTTCCCACCTACCCTGTCCACCTTTTCTGCTCTACTCTCCCTTTCTCGGTCTCCCTCCTCAATAATGTTCTTGTTACTTTATTGTTTTCATCTTGTCTGCCTGTCTGTCTGTCTCTCTCTCTCTCTCCATTTCTCTCTCCTCCCTCCCCCTTTCCTAGCATCACTTGTTTGTCAATTCATCAACCTCTCTCTTTCATTGACTGCCAAGCATCATATGTACATGGCTTCCATTCAGCAAACCACAAGCAATGTTGGCTCTGTTATTTTTAATATAAAATAAACAAAAATATTAAAGAATGGAAAAGGCCTTATAAGTCAGGAAATCAGCCAGGCAATTCTCAGGTAAATGTTTCATTTATGTTCTTGTCTGAAAATAAACCTTATTGATAGTTTGTATATGTTCATTTCAGACAAAGAGATGAAGATCAGGCAGCTCACCAGTGGACAGAACCCATGGTTTTTCAGTGTAAGTGACTTCTCCTTTGGGTCCATGAGGCAGAAGACAAATGTAGAAGGCCTAGGATTAAAGCTTAGGCTTCTCTGTATTTTCCTTCTCAGTGGAAAGTTAGAAAATAAGAGAATAACTAAGACTTATAAACTGAAATACATAATTCACCACAGATTCTGAGCAAAGTTTTGGTTAGGAAATGATGGAGTTTGACCAATGGGAACTGAGTATATCTGATCTTACCCATTATATCATCAGAGGCTGAACGAGATAAGAAAATAGGTTGGTCATTTTTCGCCGAACCTGGCAATATCAATTTTGAAACGGTGAGAGAGTTTAATTATAGAGCCAGTTTTCATGCATTTTACCTGCCTGTTCCTTGTGATGCTCATTTAAAGCCTACTGTTTCCTTAGCAACCTCCCTTTTCTTTCTCTCCTCCATTGTGTCTTATCAGTTAATGGGCTGTTAAAAATGTTTTAAGAAAAATTATAATTTATAATAATTTATCTTGTTTAACAATAATCTGACCACTTTCTCATTCTCTCCACAGTTAAAAGGGAATCATGTAGCCAAGATAAATTCTAAAACACATGGATGATACCTTAGAAATCTGGCAGCAGCAGGGAGAGTGCAATGTTACCTCATGTGAATCTAGGGTAACTGGTTGTTTTTTCCTCCCATTGCTAAATACCCTCCACCTAGGACATTGCCAGGTACATAGTAAAGGATTAAGAAATCATTCTCAATGCGTAGATGAATCATTGAGTACATTTGATCTGTTTACTTTAATCATATAATAGCTTTTCTGTATTTTTAGCCTGTGCACCTAGTATTTTTTGTTTTATTTTTTCCTTATTACCTTTTTATTTTTTGGCATGCTTATGGGGTATGGGAACTAAAGTGCATTGAAAACACAGTTACTATGGTCATTTTTACCTTGGCAAAAGGATGTAAACATGAATGTTTTATGATATTTGCTAAGGATTTCCAAATTTTTCTCCATACATATTGTTTAAACTTTATTCTCTATAATTTTCTTCTTTATCAAAATGCCTATTTTTCAGTCCCTTTGCTGAAAATTGTTATTATAATTTAAAATATTTTCCAATCTGATAAAGTACTTTTATAGAAATCGGTCTCTCAAATCTCAATTTTTGTCTATTCTACCTATTTGTCAAAAGGGTCATTAGAGGTATTGTAGTCTTTTCCTCTAACAGTGCCCCACTATTCAAGTATATTCTTTCTTTTAGAACTCAGATCATTTAAAATTTTTATTTCTCAATTGTGAGTTGAATCTTTAAGCAGATTTCTGTCTGATTCAATTTATTAGAGGAACCATAGAAAAATAACATATTATGCTTCCATGGTGTATATCTTATTTCGTAAGCTATTTCCATGTGTCATTGTAAAATACTGAATCTATTTCTTACATTAGCTGGTAACTATAAATAAACTATGAAAAAAGAGAAGTTATTAACTGACAAGCTTAAAGGAAAATCTTATCTTTGATATGTCAGACCTTAAAAAAAGAATAAAGACATGAAAATGCTATTGAACATTGCATTTCACATTGAGTACACAGGGAAAAAGTATAAATATAAGATTGTCAAGAATGAAAAAGTTACAAAAATTTGTATAAATTGATTTTATATGTGACTAGGACAGATTCAAATATCATATTCTGTGGAGTAAAAGGTTAAGATACCCAAATATCAAAATATAAACATTTTTATGACCGTGCTGGATTGAACAGTGTCCTTCAAATATCTACCTAGAATCTGCTAATATGACCTTATTTGGCAATGAGATCTTGGGAGAGATGTAATCAAGTTAAATACATACTGAGCAGGATATCCTATTTGAATGACTAGTTTCCTTATAATAAAACGGAATTGGACAAAAGCAGACACACAGGGGAGAATGCAATATGATGACAGGAGCAGAGATGGGAATGAGGTTTCTGTTAAACAAAGAATGCCAAGGACTATAGCAACCATCAGCAACTGCAAAGGGCCAGGCTGAATTTTTCCCTAGGGCGTTGAGAGGGAGCATGGCCTTGCTCACACCTTGGCTTTGGACTTCTAGCTTTAAAGACTCTGAAAGCATACATTTCCCTATTTTAATGCATCCAGTTTGTGCTAATTTGTTACGTAGCCACAGGAAATCAATCAGTAACTGTGTTTCTACATCACTCTATAACTCATTGGGGTAAAAAACATAGAATGAAAACAAACCCAAATAGGTCAATGGTCACAGGAAGATTGCCCGGATGCAACAAAAGAATGTATGTGAAGATCTCTAATTCCAGGATGTGTTTCCATGCTTTGAGTTTATCCAGTTTCACAGACCACTTCCTCTTACATTAAATAGAAAGGCATGGGGTGAGGGGCTGACTCCAGACAATATTCTTGGAAGAAATTGAGAAAACTGGGAAATGGGTCCCAGTCCCACAATTCTGACTATTTTATGTTTCCATATAGTGGAAGTAGAGCAATCAAAGATTTTCAGAATCTAAGAACCAAGCATTCATTTAGTCCATATGTAGCCAAGTCTCCTGTGATTTTAATAACCCTGGTATTTTTGGCAGCTAGAATTAAATGATTTAATTCTTAATTATAGCCTATATAGGTATAGGCTTCAAGTAAATGTTTCCATTGCTTTGGTTGTCAGGCCACTTATAGTCAAAGACTAAATACATGTATGTTAGTCATGTTCCCAAGACCTGCTGGTAAACAAGTTCCAAGAGAAATGCTTTAAGGTACACTTTGCTTGAAATAATAGTAAAATATAGATAATTAAGCACAAAACATGATAGCTTAAACAATGGTGATAGAGCTAGAAGTGTGGAAGAGTCACTGCCCAGGAAGAGTGATGGCTGTATTATGTCAGGAGACATGGCATCTAGTCAGGAAAGAAATGTGAGTAAATACATGATGTCTCTCTCTTCTTGGCCTTCCAGTCTCTTCTTCTGGCATTTCCCATTGGTTCAACCATCATGATTCCATCTTTCTGAAGAAGTCCAAGTGGTATAATGTGCAGGTTTCAGCCTCCCTGGTTATAGAAAACTTGACAAAGAAAAAAGAGAATGAACCCAAAATAGCAAACAGAATAACCAACTGCCACATGTGTATATTCATTTACTAAAAATGCATTTAAATGATACCTTTTTGGCCCACATTTACCACCAGTCTTCTCCAAGGCAGGGAAGGAATTGTAATCATATCTATAATCATATTTTCCTACACAGCATGTTATAAATAATAATAGTACTGAAAATATTAACAGAATCTTATTTAGGAGCCAGAATTCTATGCAAAATGCATTATCTATTGCACATTGTCTTCTTTGATTCTAATGATAGACTATAAGTAGGTACTATCGTATTTTTAATGTATGAAAAAATTAAATATAATATTTACACAAAGGCCTGCTATATTCCAGACATTTTTCCTAGTCTTTACCCTCCAACATGGTAGCCACAAGCCAGTTGAACATATAAATGTAGTGAAACCCAAATTAAGATGTGTTCAAAGCATGCAACACACACTGGGTTTCAAACACTATGAAAAAATAATGTGAAATATCTCATTACATTTTATATTGACTATATTTGGTATGTATTGTGTAAAATAAAATAGATAATTGAAACTCATTTCACCCTTTTTTAACATGGCTACCAGAAAACTTAAAACTATATGTGCAGTTCACATTTATACTTTGTATCATATTTCCACTGGACATCAAGAGGCAGAAACTGAATTTGAACCTAGATGTTCTTATCCAAATGTTTGTGGTTTAATCATCATGCTATGGACCGTCCAAATACATTACATAACTCATTGTTACTGAATGAG
Organism: Noctilio leporinus; assembly: GCA_004026585.1. Classification (NCBI taxonomy): domain Eukaryota; kingdom Metazoa; phylum Chordata; class Mammalia; order Chiroptera; family Noctilionidae; genus Noctilio; species Noctilio leporinus. Next base: position 27,584 of record PVIW01001908.1, on the reverse strand, counting down.
TTAATGAGAATAAAACTTGTCATCTTAAGATCCCACTATGTATGGGGCACTATAGTAGGTATTTTATATCTGCCTTGAATATTCATGGATGATAAGTATTAGTATATCCATTTGTTAAGTGAATAATATCTAATTTAATATAATATACTCTTGACTACAAAGCCAGTATGTAGGTAACCAAAATGTAAATCCAAGACAGGTTCTAATGTCCATGGTCTTGACCACAATGCTATAGGAGTTTTTGGTATGAATGATTTTGTAAACAAGGTCAACACATTAAAATTTCAGAGACAAAAATAGATAATATGTTTCTGAATATACTCAACAAGCTAAAGTGTAGAGATACTTAATAATTTATTCTATAACAGGGTATGGTTAGCATTAGGCAGAATTTCTCATCCATGAACTGGTAGATTAAGAGATATTAATAAGGAAATCTACATGATGAATAGCACAATAGGAACACCTCATTGGTCATCAATCACTGAGTATCCACAACTACAAGGAGCATCCATCATGCAGCTAACAGAGGCTTGCACATGTACACAGTCAAAAACATGGAACACCCTTGTGACTCTAGGGGCTGATTTCTCCATCACAAAAGACAAGTAAATGGTAAATGAGAAGGAACACTGAGAGAAATCACTACATGCTCACTGATAATATATATCAGGAATCTGCAAGGGGCTATGATTTATGTAGAAATATAACAAATAAAAATATCCCTTTCAGTCACTTTTTATACATAGGAATTAAATACTATATTCTGAAAATTACATATAAGAACCAAAAACTAGAAACAGACTTCCATGGAATAATACAATGCTAGAATAGCAGAAATTAATTTTGTAATATATTTCCTCTATTTATTTTATTTTTCCATTATGTTGTGCTTCTCAGTTTATTGTCCATGTGAATTGTGTTTCCCCATGATCTTTGTGTACTCAGATAAGAAATATTTTTCATAATAGAAGTATTTTTTAGATTTTTTAAAATTCACATAGGAAATCTCTGTGGTTATTGTTTCATTAAAATAAATGTGTTCACCATTAATTTTAGAAAAAAGAAATTTATCATGAATTATAATACCTACAAAGCATTTCATGAATGAAATCTTTTGTGTCTGTTAGTAAGACACACAATAATATAATTGCAAATTTACTTTGGAAAATTTGGGAATGTCACAACAGGAGAATGTGAAGAGGTGAAAGAAGGACATTGTAGAACATTTAGAAAAGGAAGACCTTAACCCCTAGCTGAAACAAAAGATACAGATCATTAAAAATTTTTCTGGTAAATTCTAGAACATTTTTTGAGCTCATCACTCAATGAAGTAAAATATATTATGAAACCAGATGTTGAACAAAGAACAATTTCTTGTTCGGCACTGCAATCATGCCTAGATGCCTAAACCACTTTGATCAATTGGAAGCTATAAAAACGAAGATCATTCTCTCTGCCCCAGGTTTTGCAATGTCCAGACTTATTATGTACCCTCAATATACTCCCAGCAGGAAACTCAATAACTCAGAAATCATTTCCTTTCTCCTTTTTCCTTCTGTAAAGCATATGGCCTAATCTATCCTGTGAAAACTCCAATTTATTTTAGGATTCATGAACCTTCATGACTAATTTCCTGAGCCAAACTATAATTACTTTAATTCTACACTGCTGGAGAGAATTTGAAAACAGGACTTCTTTAGAAGAAAATTAACTTATATAATGAATGAAGAGATAAATCATATTAGCTCTAATTAAAGTGTATTAACATTTTGGTTGCATATGAATAAAAATCAGACACAATGAAAGCAGGTTTCTCATAAAGAGTCAATTTATGGAGATTTATGAAGATTTTAGGGACTTGCAAAATTTCATTACTTAACATCTCTATTAAGATCTTTACAAGCATGCATAATGAAAAGCCTAATAAAAGATTTAATAAATGGACTTTTGCTTAAAGTCACACTGATTCAGTGCAAACAAAGGTTTTAAACCAATAATGGAGATGAAAATGATAATTGCCAATTTAAAAATACATATGCTATCTACAGGGCAAGCAGTGGAAAAGTGGGAAATCAGAGTTAGGAAGGAAGTCAGAGAACTGTCTCCCATTAAAGCAAATAATTCAACAGTTTATCCTAGCATTCTAACAGTGTAATAATTACCTCAATCCTCCATATTGTTTACCTATTATCTATGCAACTACAAGGTTCAAGTGAAACAGGGTTGAATGTTTACTATACTTCGAGTCCTTCCCTTTTGCATCAATATAAGGTCTTCAATGTTCTATGTCTAAAATTAATGTTTAACACAAATATTAGACTTCCATGTAAGCTTACATAAGTTGAATTTGAGGGTGAAAAGAATTAAATTATTTTCCAGAAGTGTTCTTTCACTATACTTATACAATGGCACTGTCCAGTGATTTCATTTTCAATATTGCTCATAAATGACTCATAGAGAAGATGATCCCAAACCAAGTCACAGAGAAGTTCCTCACCTGTAAAAGTGCCCAGCCAGCATCAGAGTCTGTGTGTGATTTGCAGATGAAATTTGCAACCAGTACTAATATGGTACTCCCCAATCCCCATGAGAGCATTCGTTCCATTTGTCATGGCATTTAGAACACGCCACCCTCCTGTAACCATGGGCTCTTTTATCATTCACTTTAAGTTTCCCATAGCCAGAAGTGTTTCAGAGTGGGCTTTATTTTCCCCTGTCATTCACACATCACTGTTTACAACTACCTTTCTTTTTTCAATTGTCAAATAACATAACATGCCATTATATAAACTAACTCTACAGCCTTATGGAAAACAGTTATATTCACCCTGCAAAAAATGTGCATTTATAGATTATCAAACACTAAAAAAATACATATTTTAATGGAGAAAATGCTAAGCTAAAGTTTGTGGAAATGTATTTCAGTTTTGCATTAATGCATTAGCAATTTGGCATTGCAAACAAAGGCTCTCATGGGTGTTGAGTTGCTCATTTGTGAGTGAAAAGTGACAGTGCTTTGAGGAGACACTCTCATTTCCATGTATCATCTCTCAAATGCCTGGAAAATATTTATTGAATTGCATTTTTAAAATTCTGAATTGTATTGCTACTGATACAAGGAAATACATCAGATAATGGCATTTTCAGAGTATTCAGAGAATAAATAGCAATTTTAAAGTATAGAGAAGGAAGCCCTGGCTGGTGGCACAGTGGATAAGGTGCCGACCTGCAAACCCAAAGGTTGCTGTTTCGATTCCCAGCCAGGGCATATAACCAGGTTGCAGGCCAGGTCTCCAGCCAGGTCCTTAGCTAGAAGCAGGTGAAAGGCCATCATACATTGATGCCTCTCTCCCTCTCTGCCTCTCTCCCTCTCTCCCTATTATTATTTCTAAAAATAATAATAAATAAAATCTTAAAAATAAATAAATAAAGTATAGATAAAGGAAAGATAAAGGAAGACAAGAAAAACTAATGATTAAAATTTTCCTGATAGTATGGTAGGGAAAAATATTCTAAACAATTTTAATATTAAAAAATGAATTACTAATATAATTATTAGTATATAATGTAATAATTAATATAATTCTGAATAAGATATATATATTTAAAATACATGTTGATGCTTAATTGAGATGTTAGTAAATTAAGGGAAAGAAAACCAGAAAGATAAGAAGTAACAAGGGTAGAGATTTCCCCTGGGGTGTCCTTGGTGTGTGATGTGACCTTCATGGACATAGGACAGAAGACTCCTCATATTCTGTCTTCTCAGGTGTGGCCTCCATTGCACACAGGAGAGCAACACTTGGAACTCAAACGGCTATGCTTTGTGTTTAAAAGCTACCCACGGCCAATTTCACATCAAGTTGGGACCTGAAAATACACAGCCTGTATATTATGAAGAGCCTCAAATTATGAAGTAATTTTTAAATGGGCCAGGGTTTACCCTAGACAGAAGCAAAAGCCAATGATTTATAGAAATAGGCCTTTAAGCAATCATCAGTATTTCTAACAATAAAACACAGCTGGATATCAACTTAATAAAAAACACACACATGCATACATTCAGGAAATATGTCAGTGTGACCAAGAACTAGAAAAAGTAATAACCAGAAAAATGAGATACACAAGAGACATGGGAATATGAGATACAAGCTATAAGCTAAGCACGCACCATAAATAAAAAATTGGTACACTCAACAATGTTCAAATTAGAAAATTTCTCAAAAACATAAATGAAGGGAAAGTATTTTTTAAAATAGGCCTTCTATATTATTTTCTAAAAGATCTGTCATTTATACCTAAATTTCTAGCTTATCTGAGACTTAACTTTATATCTTTTTACATGTCTAAACAGGGTTTTTGGGGGGATTTGATCATTAGAAAAGAGTCCATAAAAATAAATTTGTGACAAATGTACTCTGCTTTTTACTTATTTTTTATGCATTTAGAATAGTTAGTATTCATATATTAGCTGTACCACAAGGAAAAAATGAAAAAGCCTCAGATAGATTTGAAAGATAATAGGGCACTCTTACAAAGATTATATTTTCAATGATAGCAAAGTAAACTTTCATGGGTAAAAGGCTTTTCAAAAGAGATAAACCTGGTCAGTTTTATAATCAAGATCAGATTTTTCTCTGAGAATAGTGGGTTACATGTAGTAGCAATTTTATTACTCAAATCCATAACAGAGTCCTTAGTAGTGTGGGGGATGTAAAATAATTAATTGTAAGTTCAGTAAGTTAGGAAGAGAGGTTGATGTTATACCTTATTATCAAAGTTATTGAAATGGCCTACGTGGTCCTTGTGATTGGTTCCAATTTAGGTGTAATATTGATCAATCCAGTGGCATCAATAAGCTGAGTTCCTCTTGTGTTTCCTTTTACAGTCCTTGAGGTCTCTGAGCACCAAGATGTGACATCTGATTCCTGTGTCAGAAGCTCATGTGAAGAGAGCATCAGTAAAACTTAAGAGCAGCAAACTCAGCCCACAGGTAAACCCTGCCCAGCAGTTGCTTTTATTCATGGCTAATGGTGTGTCTTGCAATTAATAATTCTTGCATAATATCATGTCACTGAAAATAAAAGCAACCCCAGAAAGACAAACACACTCACAAAGCAATCATTTTCCATCTCTTATGGGTATGCGTGTCTCAAAAGAAATTTATCATTAACTGTTGCATGTTAATTTTGCATTTAAAATGTTAGCTACGTTATCTAATTTGTCAACACCTGCCAAGGGTCATATTGTGCCTTCAGGAAGTCTTCTTAGATGACCCAAGCTAAAGGGTAGAGCCAGTACTTTTTTCATTTTGATTTTTAGGTGAAGGTAAGAGTAACAAACAAACTAGGACTTACTATTTGCACCGTACTCTCAGTATCTTTGATGGAAATAAAACTATTCTGTTTTTATGTTACTTCACCATTTTCCCATGAGATTATTATAATATTTAGTAGAAATTTAACATTTTGTCAAGTAAAAAAATAATTATTTTTGCCTCCCATTTCCAGTCTGGCAAACATAGCCAGCTGAGACATTCAATAGACATGTTAATTCTCTCATTGATGTATCTGTTATATTATATTGCTCACAAATACTAAATAGCACAGAATGCTACTGAAAAACTTATTATAGTTGCTTTTTTCAAGTTTGAACCTTGGTAATCTATTTTCACATTTTAGGGATTTCAGAAGTATTATCTGCAATTATACCTGCTGCTTGTTATTTTTAGAAAATATATTCTATTTATACTTCCTGGAATAAGTAGCAGGACATCCATAAGGTTACAATTAAGTATGAATAAACCTAACATTAAGTCCTGCAATTTATGTTTTGACAAATACTTTTAATCACAGGCTTGAAAATGTCCACACATTACATCAATATAAGAAAATGAAATATTTTTTTTTTGTAAAAATGCTTGTATATTTACTAAGCATATTGGAAAATAAACCTTGACACTTTAAGTGAATATGCTTCCATTTTTAGAGGGGTTTTGTAAAATACACTTTCCTTGACTATTATATTTGTAAATGACCCTTATGAAGTAGCAGAGTTGAAAACTTCCCAAGTAACTTAAAATTGTAAAATTACTACTTTTCAGCAAAGTGCTGGATGAGTAACTTTAATTTTCTGAGTCTGGCCAGCATGTGCCTATATTAAATAAGCCATCAATCTTTTTACTGATTACTCAGAACAGCTCTTACACAGAAATCTGCTATGCCTTGCCCTCCGACGCCTTCTAATAAGGGGGATACACATTTACTTCCTCCCTACACCTTCTCCTGGATGCTTCCACCTATACCCTTTATTCCTTAATTTCATAAATGTTTAATATCTCAATTTCATAAGAAACTAGAATGAGTAGATGCTGAAATATGAACCAGCATTGTGTTTCTATACCTGAAATATTTTGAGTCTTTGACAGACTTAATTGGTTTAACCACTAAAAAATGCTTCAGGAGAAGAGCTGTGAGACAATAAGACAATGGTGCAGCCTCTTGAAGGTGATAAGTAAAAAAGTTTCTTTCCACACTAGCTCTACAGAATTGCAAGTGTTCCTTCGCTCAGTATTTTACATAAAGGATATCTGATTTCTTCAGGAATTTCATACAAACCCTGAAAGAACCATTATGATTATACTTAACAGATACATAAATAAAACCCATTTTGTATGGTTGATAAATTGGACAATCCCCAGGAAAATTGAGGTGTAGGGTATTTTTTAGGACAGTAGAACTCTATGATATTGTAATTGTGAATTAAGACATGGATTTATCAAAAACTCATCAAACTTTACAGCACAGAGTAAACCTTTAATGTGTGCAGCTTTTTAAAAAAATCACTAAGTATGGACAACAGTGTGGTGATTACCAGGGATAGGGGGTCTAAGGGAGCTAAATGGTAATGGAAAACATATAATAAAGATTAAACTTAAAAAAATAAGGAGGTTGGGGATCTCAGGATAGAATACATAATGTGGCAAAACAATCTAACTGTATTATGGATACATGAAAAACCCTAACTAAAGGGTATGGGTGTCAAGTTGCTGACCTAGGTAGCTTTGGAAATGAGTGGAGTCTGGAAGATTAGGACAAAAGAAGATTATGTAAGACCTGCCCTCTAGCTGATAAAGCTGTTTCACATGGGTGGAAATACAGGTACATAATTTTGACCACACTACACACATATATGCTGCAAATGAACAGTTAAGCAAGTGTACAAACAAGAGAGTGTAAGCCAGTGCATCTCTGTTGGAGGGAGGTGATAAATAAACAAGGGTTTGGGGGCTAGAATGACCATCAGGGTGATTAATGTAGTAGAGTTGGAGACATTAAGTATGAATTCTTGTTTTACTTAATACAGATACAAATGGTTACATATAGAGAATGAGTAAAACTAGCACAGATTTTCCAAGCTGTTTCTCCCACATGCTTAGGCCCAGATAAACAGAAAGAAAGGGTGTTATGGGCACCAAGGTTCAAATTTGGTAGAGGTACCATTTTCCCTAAACACAGCAGGCTGCAATCATTCCTTCAGGTACTCATCTTACAGTCACAATGCCAGAGAACAAGAAACACACTTAGACCGGAAAGGCAAGGAACTCCACTCATGTGTGTGGTGTGTGTGTGTTTGTGTGTGTGTATGTGTGTGTGTGTGTGTGTGTGTGTGTGTGTAAAATCACATCCAGGCCACCACAGAGATATGATATACAGTTCCTGGGAGGGCACAGAAGTTTGTTCTTTTATCTCCCCCTGGCAGTTACCCTGCCTCCTTAATCGAATTGTTTGAATAAGTAAAAGATAATTTAAACACAGCAAGCACCAGATGTTTTGTTGGAACAAATTGGTTTTTCCTCTCAGTCTCAAAGTCTTAGCTGAATTGGAGGAGTGCTTCTGTGAATCCTAGCATCTCACTCACAATCACCAAAGGCACCTAAAGCAAAATGCTGAAGTTTATTTTTAAAGACACAGATTACGGAGGGTCCAGGTCCATAACTGAATACGGTTTTATCTGCAAGTGATCTCTGATTCTGGGCTGATGAGCAAGCCCTTGAAGTTGCATTGCTACTTATCGTGGCAGACTTGGGTTGAATTAATCTGAACTCAGAAGCCTTTTGAAAGGCAAGACACATTGATTTCCTCATTACGTCAGGAAGTGGCAACTTAAGCAAATTTCTAAACCCTTTCAAACCCCAAGGTCTGCTCAGCCGTGATAAGACAGGACACCATCTGTAAGTTGGTGAGGTTTTGTATTAAGACAGTTCACAGCAGGAGTATTCTTGTCCTGGAAATTTTTTCTCTCCCCACAGCCTATTAGGAGAGAATGGCAGAGGAGACAGTTCAAGGGCTAATTCACTAATAACATCCTTTAGTATTTTCCACAGTGAGATGAGGGAGAGGGCTCTGGGCTTAATTGTTTCATTCTTATTTGCTCCACACACAATTTCCCTGGCCTCCTTCAAAAGATTACTATGATACAAAGATTATTTATTCTCTTTAACCACAGATGCCTGATGACAAAAGAAAAAGTAACATCAGGATTTTCAACTTCTGTATTATACAAAATATTAACATGGAAACCAGTCATTTTTTAAAAATATCTGAAGATGGGGAGGTTGCCAGAAATGAAGAGAGAATGACTCAAAATGTTTCTTCTTCAAGCCACTACTGGAAGTCCAGTTTTCCAGGTATGCTTCACAAAACAGAAATGCCATGAGCTGGGAACAGAAAAAAATAAGAATAGTAACTTGAAGAATTATGAATTAAAAGGACAGTAGTGGGTGATCTGAAAGGTCAGAGGCATAAAAAGCAGGATCTTCCAAGAAGAATCAATTTCAGGACTGGGAGTAAAATTCTCTAAATACAGAAAGAGAAATTTCATTCATGTTTGGAGCTTCTTTTGACATTTCTGTTAACTGAAAAAATATGCATAATCTAATCTATACATGTTTTGATTCATAGTAAGAGAAGACAACACATTAAAAACTCATTTAGCTGTTACAATTAAGGAGTGCACAAAACATTGACTTTACCATATCCTGGTGGTTTAAAAAAAAAAAAATATATATATATATATATATATATTTTTTTTTTTTATTGTTGTTATATTACATTTTACCCCCTCTGCCCTCTCCTTTCCCACCCTCCTTATCCCCCACCACAGTCAATCCCATGTGTTGTTTGTGTCCATGGGTCATCCTTGCTAGTTGCTTGACTAAACTGTTCCCCTTCCTTGCCTCCTTCTCCCACGCCCCTACTCCCTCCCCTCTACACACTGAAAGTGTGTTTTTTGTATTTGTGTCTCTGGTTCTGTTTTGCTTGTTTGTCTGTTCATTAGTCTCCTGTATTAAGTGAGAACATGTAGCATTTAATTTTTGTTGCCTGGTTTATCTCACAAGCATGATACTCTCCAGTTCCATCCATGCTATCACAAATGGTAGAGTTCTCTCTTTCTTTCTGCTGCATAGAACTCCATTGTGTAAATGTGCCAAAGATTTTTCATCCATTCATCCACTGAAGGGCACTTGGGTTGTTTCTAGCACTTGGCTGTTGTAAATAGTGCTGCTATGAACATAGGGGTACATAGGTTCTTATGAATTGGTGTTTCAGGATTCTTTGGGTATAATCCCAGCAGTGGGATCACTGGGTCATAAGGCAGCTCTATTTTTAGTTTTTTGAGGAAATTTCATACTGTCTTCCATAGTGGCTACACCAGTCTGCGTTTCTACCAACAGTGCACCAGGGTTCTCTTTTCTCCACATCCTCATTAACACTTGTAGTTTGTTGATTTGTTAATGATGGCCATTCTGACAGGTGTGAGGTGGTAACTCATTGTAGTTTTAATTTGTATCTCTCTGATGGCTAGTGATGTTGAGCATTCTTTCACGTGCCTGTGGGCCCTTCGTATGTCTTCCTTGGAGAAGTGTCTGTTCAGGTCCTTTGCCCATTTGTTAATTTGGTTGGTTGTATCCCAATATTAGCTCTTTACATATTTTGGAGATCAAACCCTTGTCTGATGTGTCATTGGTGAATATGTTTTCCCATATGGTTGGTTCCCTTTTTATTTTCTTGATGTTTTCTTTAGCTGAACAGAAGCATTTTAGTTTGATGTAGTCCCATTTGTTTATTTGCTCCTTTATTTCCTTTGCCTTGGGAGATATTTCAGTGAAAATTTTTGCTGCATGGGATATCTACAATATTTTTGCCTACATTTTCTTCTAGGACTTTTATGGTGGCACTGCTTATGTTTGTCTTTTATCCATCTTGAGTTTACTCTGGTGTATGGTGTAAGTTCATGATCTAGTTTCATTTTTTTGCATGTGCCTGTCCAGTTCTCCGAATACAACTTGTTGAAGAGGCTGTTTGCCCTCCATTTTATGTTCCTTCCCCCTTTGTTGAATATTAGTTGCCCATAAAGTCTTGGGTTTATTTCAGGGCTCTCTATTCCGTTACATTTAACTTTTATAAGTACCTAACGGTCCAGGGACCATAGTCATCAGTTCTATTTCTGCTGAATGAGAGAAGATTGAAAACACTGAACCAGGAGAAAACTAAATCCTAAAAAATATTTTGAGGAAGTTTTCCTTTGCTTTAATTCACTATAACTCATAACCTTTTATTAAAGACAGAGTTAATACACTCACCTAAATGCAAGGGCTTAAAATGTATGAAATTAAAGTGTTTATTTGGTTGTTTTAACCTTAGCTTGTGATACTGTATGTGATCACTCATTTCACTCTGGTTTCCAATTATTTTTAGCAGATCAACCAGGAGTTGCAGGAAAGATAAACAACCTGTAAAAGGTTATATAACTTCCACCCATGCTCTGCAGTGATGGAAATATATGTGTTTGTCAAGGTGCTGGACTCTTAGCAATGACAACATTTGTTGGTTTATAGGAAGATGTGACCATGGAAGAGCAAGACAAATGAATTCAATATGAATTCATTTAAGAATCAGTGTAGACTAAGAGGACTTATCCATTGTGTGTTACATTATGTAGTCCCTTACACACCTCATCACATTCTGTTACTTCATTACTACGGCAAATGTTTTCATAGGAAAAAAAAAAAAAAAAACCCAGAGGGTTAATAGCCTAGTAATCTTAGCTAGCAATAGTAGAGCTAAGACTCAAAGCCAGGTTTTCTGAAGTTCACATTCAGGAGCTACATCATTTCAGGGCATGTCCACAGACAATTCCATGTTTGCTAGGACAGCATTTGGGTAGAATTAGGGAAGGAAATTTAGTTTGAGGTCCCCAAAATCATCAAGCTCTATGACACTTTACTTATAGTAGTCACACTTTAATTAAATATATTATTAAATGTATGTGTGCTAGATGGGGTCTTTGCTTTCAAGCATTGCCTTTCCTTGTGTTTTATTTAAAATAGTCCATAGACAGGTTGCAAGCCAGGTCTCCAGCCATGTCTGTAGCTGGAGGCAGGTGAAAGGCAACCATACATTGATGCCTCTCTCTCTCCCTCTCTCCCTTCCCCTTTCTCTGAAAATAATAAATAAAAACTTTAAAAAAAATAAAAATAAAAATAATAAAATAGTCCATAGAGGCCCTGGCTGGTACTACAGTGGATAAGGCTCCGACCTGCAAACCCAAAGGTTGCTAGTTCAGTTCTCCAGCCAGGGCACATAACCAGGTTATAAGCCAGGTCCACAGCCAGGACCATGGCTGGAGGCAGGTGAAAGGCAACCATACATTGATGTTTCTCTCCCTCTTTTCCTCTCTTTCTGGAAATAATAGATAATATCTTTTAAAAATAAATAAATAAAATAGTCCACAGGGAGTTAGATTCTTTACTTTGCAGCATTAAGTGAAGGTAACACTTTACTAAGAAAATAAATTTCATAGCAGATGTCTCCATTGGGTACTATGGTCATTTTGTGGATTCCAATACAAGCATTCCATATTGCTTTCCATTTGGTTTTCAGTGAGCACAATTCTCCTCCTAGAATGTAATTAGAACAGAGGTTTCTGGGAAGAAAGTTCAAATTTTCTGTAGATTGAGCCACACCCAAAAAAAATCTAACACACCCCTTTCTGAAATTCTTCTCTTCCCTGAAATAACTTGAAAATAACAATATTTTGTCAGATCCTCTCTCTCACATTACATGATATTATCTTAACCTTCATAATGACAAGTGCACAAAGTCCTTGAGAGTTGAGTGTGTTACACATATTATTTATTCCAGGCATATTTGTTGAGCAAATGCAGTGTAGCATTGAGGAGAGAACAGTGGTTGAGAAGTGGTACCAACCTTGGAGATACTGTATTTCTTCTGAGTTCACTTCCTTAGTTAGTGCATTTGATATGATGGTACAGCCCAAAAATGTAACTGACAACCAGAGGGGACACTATGTACAGTTAAACTTAAGAAATAAAAAGAGTAAAATAAGCCCCAGCTGGTGGCTCAGTGGATAGATAGGTGCTGGCCTGCAAACCCAAAGGTCGCTGGTTTGATTCTCAGCCACGGCACGTAACCAGGTTGTAAGCCAGGTCTCCAGCCAGCTGCATAGCTGGAGGCAGGTTAAAGGCAACCATACAATGATATTTTTCTTGCTCTCTGCCTCTCTCCCTTCCCCTCCCTCTGAAAATAATAAATAACATATATTTTTTAAAAAGAGTAAAATAATGATTTTTTTTTTTTGTATAACAGTCTAAGCAGAGTGACTCCTCAACATACACACACACACACTCACTCATACTCACACACTCAAACTGGATCTACATTATTTGACCAAATGTGCAGTTCTAGGACATGATCAGAATCTTAAGCACCAAATTCAGTGCTTTAGGGGGATTATGTTCATTTCAAGGAAATAAAATCTCTACTTATTTCAAATAAGGAAAATCACTTTCTTCCTCTGAATATAGAGGACATGCAATCAAAGTGTGATAGTCCCACTCTTCACATAACCCTGATAAAAGATTCCTGATTATCGGAGGTAATTCTAAGTCCCTGAAGATGAAGAACATGTCACAAATGAAGAGCAATTTTCTCACAATTGCATCCCTTGTTAGGTGTCACAGCCATGGAGGTAAAACTTTAAATCAGTTTCTTCAATAATTTTTAATGTTACTTTATTGAGTATATTTTTATATGACATAGATTTTGTTATATCACCTCTTATGTAATAAGATTAATTCACCAAGTTCATCTCACTTCTCACAATGCATTAGGTATTCAGATAACTGTCTTCTATTAAGCACTGAGCCCTCCCTGTAGGTGAATTTTGTCCATGTGGTGAATCCCAGGAGACAAATGTATATATAAGGGATCATTAATAGATGATGAAGTGATGAATAAAAAAAGGCACCCAGAATTGAGCCCCTTCTATGTGGCTGAAAAAGTATTACATTACATTTAATTGGTCAATTGTTCTGAGAAAAAGAAAATATTACATGCTTTAATTTACCAATAAGAAAACTAAGACTCAAAAGTCAGAAGCCACTTGCCCAGGTGAGACACTATGCAATTTATGGAATAAGGTTTTAGAGGGTCTCTCTTCTGTACCACAGACCATGTACTAAACAGAAAATCATGACCACAGCTCAGAATGGTTATTTTAAATACTTCTAATTATTATAACTTTTGTTTTCCATTAATGTAAAAGAAAATGAAAGTACAAAAAGTACATGATTTCCACACATATACCAAAAAAATTTCAGAGTAATTTCTGCATTGTGTGTGTGTGTGTGCAAACATACACATACACTTTAACTAACAATCAAAAGATTAGAAGTGACATTGAAGATGATGGGTTTCATGATTTGGTGGTGTCTAAAATACCCTCTTAGTTTTTTCATGTTTGCTTTTGATGCTTTGTTAGTTGTGTGTTTTCCAACTCTAGAAATCTACTATCACACACTGCTTACTCATCCTGTTATGCTCCGTTTCTCATCTAGGATCCATTCAGAAATAGGGGCGTGAAATATAGGACAATACTATCTGAAACACACTAATTCTGTTTTTAAGAAAAAATGATTAGAATCATTCCATCTAAATATTTTTCATATAGCTGGGAAACAAATAACAAATAAGCCTGAGACCATAGTTTAGAGGCATGCCAAATAATATCTACCTGCCCAAAATATGTATATGGGCAATCTATAAAATAAATATATGTTATTTTTCTCATGAATTCATCACAGATGAAAATATATTAGGTCTTTCTCTGCTGAAAGTGGAAGAGCTTATAAGATAAGAATAAAACAGTATTTCACTTTTTGGCAAAATACATATTTCAATTGAATATAACAGTAGTAATCAAACAAGGTATGGAGAGATACATTTTGGTAGCATTTGTGCATGCACAAATTCTTTCCACAAAAGGCAGTTCAGGTGCTTGCTGCTGAAAGATATAGGAAAAATATGAACTAAAATAGCCCCTCACTGGCCCTTAGTATGAGGATAACATGTCAAGCAGGTACAGTTCCCTGCAGACCTAGTGACAGGCACTACAGAGTTCACAAGACACATATTATCAGTGTGGTGGTTCTAAGATACCATCAATCTGTTAACACATCATTCCTGTGTCCAAAAGAAAAGATTAGTGGTGGAGTGTGTGTGTGTGTGTTTGGGGGGTCTTTGTCTGCACAAGGTTTGAACAAGCTAGTTGAGGTCAATAAATGGGTTATTGATATATTCAATGAGCTGTGTGTTCCCTGTGTTAAAGTCAATTTCTCACTATGGTTTCAAAGACCCCATATGCTAGGAAATATCAGATTTTTAGTATTGCTTAATCCAACAGATAATTAAACTAGAGATCCTGGTTTGTCAGCAGCAGTTAGTATATTAGTGCCACTCTGGTGTTCTGCTTCTCAATTTACTATTGATCTTAATGGAAAGGTGGTTGAGAATTGTCTTCACCTCAGAAACAGGACAAAGATGACAAGAAATAGAAATATGAGCCCCTTTACAAATGTGACAAATTTGGTTCTCTCATTTCCCTTCCAGCTTCTCATAGAGCATTTACATTCTGCAAAGAGCAATAAATAGTTGTAGTAGATGAATTATTTCCTTTTTTTTTTTAACAAAAGAAGAGCAAAAACCACTAAAGCTTGCAAAATATCTACTCCAACATGCCCTGATGAATTTTTATTATTATTATTACCTTTTTCTGTCTTAGCTGCTAGTCATCTCCTTCTGAATAGTTAAACAGAAAAGTTTCGCAGTGAAATCTAAACCAGTTATATCATTAGAGTTAATCATGTTAAAGAGGGAAGAGGACCTTCAATTTGCAGTTTTTCATTCCAGGATTCTCCAAATAATAATGCACAGAGAACACAAACAATTCTAATCATAGGATTTACCGTAAGTGTCCCTGCTGTCTCAGACATGAGCAGAAATAGGCAGGAGCAGCACATCCAAAATCATCAAGCAAGTCCTCAATCATAAGTCCACATATAATCAAATCCCTACACTAACTGCCACTTCTTTTGTAACACATGCCAAGGCCAAGGCAATGCAGGGATAAACTGTGACATTAAAATAATGTATCATGATGCTTTTCCATAATATCCTCATTTGGCACATTTTCACTGAACTCACTGCACGTACCAACCTCAGTCTCCAGACCAGCTGCTTGTCAAGTTCTCCACATATATGACTTTGACTGCCCCATGTTTTGTTGCATATTGCTATTTAAATATTTGCTATTTCTTCAATTTTTTGACTCCAGTCTGGCCTCCACATTTGCCACTGAGATATGAAGATGTCCTTATGTTAGCCTCCCTCCTGCATCATGCAAAGACATAGATCAAAAAGAATTTTGATATAATTGTATCTGAATGTAGATGTTGTCAGCTGTGGATATTTTTTATGAATTTCCATTTATGTTCTGGCCTTTCTCCTGTCAACCTGAATCCAAATATTTTGAGAACAAACGTTACAGTTTACACTGCTGAATGAGTGACCTGGTCACTTACATAACAACTGATTGACCTATATCATCAATGGCAACTTTAACACCCTTTGCAGGGCCAAGAGGACTAAAATCTTAGTTACACTTACACAGCCAATGAGTCAAAATTATAATAGTTTCAAGGGTGGGGGTGTGTGTGTGTGTTAAAAACAGCCTGACAAAATCAGTGCAATCATTGAAATGGGTTAAGACTCATTTTTACTACATAATTCAGTTTCTTCCCTTCCTTTTTAAAAGGTAAACTAGGTCAGCAAAAATGTGAAAGTGTATAATAATCACTGCAAATCACTTAGAGTTCTGGTTCAGGGGGTTTTAACCTGGTAATAAATTATTCTTCTGAGATGAGACTCAGAGTTAATTATGTCCATTACTCTAATTTTATTTTATATCTAGAGAGGAACTAAGAAGCGACCACAAATAACTCACAACTACCAACCTCTACATTTTCCCCTAAGAATATTGGAGAATATTCTAAGTGTCCTAAACCATCTCTGGCAAGTGAGCCTTTCATTTTATGCTGAGTAAAGGACCAAAAACAAACTGGTAGGAGCACTGGGAAGTAATTTTTTCTATTTGTAGACATCCGTTAGAACTGCCTCTTGTCAGGTTGCACTGCCACAGTCATCAGTAAACAGGGTTTTTCCCCTAGCCAGGACCCTGGGCATTTAATCTGGCTGGGAAACACTCTGCCTCTCAGTTCAGGGCTCTCACCCTAGAAAAGCCTAATTAACCAGAAACCACATAATCAACTAGAATTCTCCCTGGAGGAATAGATGAATCACAAAAATCATATGAAAGGCAGCTTGATCAGGAATGTTCACATAAATTACTAATATCCTGGACTTAAAAATCAAGTCAGACACTTATGCTTCCTCTACACAATGAACTGAAGTTTCTTAATAACTACCCTGATAAACCTCAAAAATGTCAGTCATTAAAAGGATTCAATGATGATTATTAGTCTGTTCTCACTTGTGATGAAAATGTAACATGACTATTTTAGAATGTATCTAACCACTCAGATAGACTCTCTTTGCTCAACAAGAATATTTGAGCAGTTGCATAGCTCTTTAGCTTTTGGTTAATAAAAGTTCATCCTACATGTGTTATTCCACAGTACTGACTTAAAATACACACAAATAGACAATTTCCTATAGTACATTTATATAAGTTCTTAAAATGCTGTTAACATTTATACCTTCCAGTCTTAATTCGTCTTTCTTTTTTCCATTCTTAATCTCTGGAGAACTAGGCTAAATCTTCTGTTCTGTGATAGGATCAGCTGAAAGATAAACAGCGAGTGCTATACATTAAATTAGAAGATGGGATGTATATGACAAACACACAGGTCATTCTTGCACCAGCTAACCTCTGTTTCAAGAATCTTGGCTACTTTCAGGGGCACAAGCATCAGTTAATCTGACCCATGTCCCCCATCTCAAAAATAAATCATCCTTGAAGAAGGGGGTTGCTGAATTATCCTGACTGTGTAAGTTATATGTATGACAGCTCTAGATTTCTTCCCTAATGATTGCCCCCAAAATGTTATGTAAATTGCCTTTTTATACCTGAAAGCACATCCCATAAGACCACCTTAGGCAAGCAGCTACACTTCCTGGTTATTAAGAATAGGCCTGGGGCCCTGACCAGTATGCCTCAGTTGGTTGGCATTGCCCCCAAAGTGAAAGGTTTCTGGTTTGCATATAGGCCAGAGCACATGCCTGGGTTTTGAGTTTGGTCCCTTGACAGGGCATATACAAGAGGAAACTGGTAAGTGTTTCTCCCTCTCATTAATGTTTCTCTTCCTTTCTCCAATCCTTTCTCTCTCTCTAAAAATTAATTTAAAAAAAATTTGTTTTAAAGAATGGGCCTGGGGATTTCTACATAATGACTGCCCAGCCAAGGAGTGAGTGGCCACCTTCTTTTCCTGAGGAGGCTCTAGGAGCAATACTAGGGAAGTCTCATATCTCTAGGAGCAAGGGTGAACCACTTTCCTCTCTGATACCACTGCAGGAAAGAAAGAGCTCCTGCCCTTTCATCCTATACTCCCCATGACTCCTTTGGCCATTCTCTACCTTTTCTTCTGTCTTCTGCTAGTGAGATCGATTATAAATTTGGAATTAACCTGTAGGTCTAGTTCTCTCTGCTCTTCGTAACTGTTGAGGGCCTATCTGGACCCAGGATTTTGTGGCTATCTTTAGAATGTTATGTGTTTTAATCCCAATTTTGATCCCCAAGTGACAATTCAGGATAATATGGAATGTCTTCCATATACAGAATATTATGTTAAGCCAGATGGTGAAGGCTTTTTCATTTCATAAGCCCTTAACTTAGAATTCCAGAATAAGTGTTCTCAACAAAGAAAGGAATTAAGAAATGTATAACTTGCAGGGCTGTTATAAGTGAACATATGTATAATTTAGACATAAATATGTATTTAATATATAAATATATGAGGTCTGTCCAGGAAAAATCCAGCCATTGTTCATATAACTAGAAAGGTTTACATGACATTGATGGCCACCAAGGAGAGGACTGGAGTGTGCATGTGTGAACAATGATGACTTCACTGTACTAGTCAGTGGAGCCAGTAGGTGCCCTTGAGTAAGCATGTATACTGTGTAACTGTCACATTCAAAACGATAGAGAGTAGAGCAATGAATCTGCATCAAACTTTCAGTTAAGCTTGAACATTGCTCCACATAAACCATTCAGGTCATTCAGAAGGCTGCAGCTATGGGCAACTGGTGATTGGTAGCTCATTATGACAACAACCCACTCATGCATCACATCTCGTGCAGAGTGTTTCACAGAAACATCAAATCGCTCAGGTGACTCAATCACCCTGTAACCCAAATTTGGCACCCTGCAACTTCTGGCTTTTCCCAAACCTAAAATCACCTTTGAAAGGGAAGAGATTTCAGACTATCAGTGAGATTCAGGAAAATACAATGGGCAAGTGATGGTGATTGGGAGAATTGTATGAAGCCCCAAAGTGCCTATTTTGAAGGATACTGAGGTATCATTGTCCTATGTACAATTTTTCTTGTATCTTGTATTTTCTTCAATAAATGTCTCTATTTTTCACATTATGTGGCTGGATACCGTCTAGACAGACCTCATATATAAAATATTACATACATATTTAAGAATGGGCCTGGGTCCCTGGTCCCTGACCAGTGTGACTCAATTGGTTGGGCATTGTTTCACAAAGTAAAAGGTTGCTGGATTATATATGTTAACCTCAAACCTTGTATGTGTGTGTATATATATATATATATATATATATATATATATATATATATATAGTAGTTGGGAGTATTTAAAGTTGCCAGAACCATTGAAAAAAGAAAGTAAATGGAAAGCTTTATATTGAATGGGTCAACCCATTAAACCAGGGGTCCCTAAATCCCAGGCCACAGACTGATACCAGACCTGGTAGGAACTGGGCTGCACAGCAGGAAGTGAGCTTGAATATAATAAATTTGAATAATCCTGATACTATCCTCCCCCTCCCCCAGCCTGTGGAAAAATCATCCTTCATAAAACTGGTCCTTGGTGCTAAAAAGGTTGGGGGCAACTGTCTTAAACTATTGATTATTACAGAAAATGAGACAACTAGCCTTTTTATTAATAGAAAAATTAAGTTTATAAAAGCAAAAAAATTTAAGAAATATAAAGTCCTTTATGCATATTAGATAACATTAAGGTGTTTTAGGTGTGAAAATAATACTATGATTAAGTTTTAAAAAGTGATAGAATGGCTGAAATTTGGTTTAAAATGTATTCAAATAATAAACAAAATATGTATGGTATAAAAGAAGAAGCAAATTTGTAAAATATTGATAATTATTAAAGCAAATGATGGGTACATTACATTATTTTTTATAATCCCACCTCTTCTCAAGAGATTTCTAAGCCTCACTAGGCTTTTTATTTTTTCTTGTTTTGGCATTGTAGCCTCTCTATTAACCTTATGTTTTGACACTAACATCTTCACAGTTAAAATGACCCTAATGTTTTCATATTGTGCTCTCAGACCATTGTTAGCAGGTTAGCCTACATGTTGGCTCTTTTATCATCTCAGCAGGGTATCTAGTTGGGTGATTCTGGAGGAACTATGGAGAACCATCATCAGTCTCTTTTGAACACCCAAATAGCAAAGAGACTACCTTTAGAGGGCTCACCAGAATATTACTCAGGCCCTTCAGATAGCAATGATGGAATGATTCCAGAGACAAATTCTTTCAAGTCCTTGCATGTCTTCTTTCTAGACCTAAAGAGCAATATGGTCTTTTCCAGTCAGATGACTGCATGTTAGCATTTACAGATCTTGTGCATTCAGCCATGATAAGGTAGGTGTCAAGTATTTCTGAGTTGGAATACACATGCACATATAAATAGGGACATTTGGTTGAGCACATATTCCAAAAAGAAATGTTTATTGGATGATGCACTTTAACAGGCATCTCTCTAAATGCTGAGAATATAAACAGGGAAATATAACCCCTTATATTCAAGTTGATCGTATTTCTCAAATGTTATTTTAGGTAGATTACCCCAGAAGTAAATCCTGAGAGCAATAGTGGGGTATAAAAATGAGCAAAGAAGGAAACAAAGCCATGAAAGGTATGGTAATTAGCAGGAAACCACTGGGAGAAGCCAGAGCTCTCTTCCATTAGTACCTTTAGGAAACAATGTGAACTGGGTTCCCATATATGAGCAATTGCCAACACAGTTTATCATCAGACCTTCAAGTTCAAAAAGATTTAGAAATTTGCTTAAGTTGACACTTTCTGACTTAATGAGAAAGTCAATGTGTCTTGCTTCTTGAAATCCTAATCAGTTGAGAATAATTCAACAAGAGTGTGCCATGATCAGCCAAAAGGCAACTATAAGGATTTGCTTATCAACTTGGAATCAGAAATCTCTCGCAAAGAAAAGTGTGTTCACTTATGCACTGGGACCCTCCATACTTTTCATCTACGGAAACAAGCTTTAGCATTCTGTTAAAGGTTCATTTTGCAATTGTGAGTAATATTCTGGGAAGCACAGAAGCTCTGCTCTTCTCCATATTCTAACAGATTAGGCAACTGGTGTATGATGGTGAGGTTTATTTTGATATTGGTTGTAAGAAAGAAGCAACTTAAAGAAATAAAGGAAACATGAAAGAAAAAGTAAGGCTATGGTTCTGGAAACGTCTACATACAAAACTGAATCACAGGTATGCACCATTTTAAAAATAAAATATGGCCTAGAAATCTGTCCATGCAGAGTGGTCCTGGAGGAGAAATTGAAGAAAGAAGGTCTAATGAAAGGACAAATGACTGTCCTGAGGTGAATCATTGTGTGATGAAGGTGGAGATGAAGGTAAGTATCAACATTCAAACTACTCTCTCTTCTCTTATGAAAGAATGATGGTTATTCCACAAGGTGGACATGTGACTAGAGGAGAGTAAGGCATCTTCTCTTGTTAGTGGTGCCATCAGTGATGCCCAAAGGATCTATGGGCACCTGAAATGTAACCAAGGCTGAACAGGTCAGGGACATGGCCCAGAGGCATGTCCAGCAAACTCCAAGGTGTAGTGTTCAGGCACCCAAGGGCAAGGCTATGCCCTCTGGAGATACCTTGATACAAATGTGTTCATCCAGGTTTTTGGAGATGACAAAATCATAGTACCCTAATTGCTATTCCAAGGCAACAAAGAAGCTTTGATACTGCAAAACAGATTAGTACAAAAAGTTCTAATTTTTTTCTTTCCTAATGGGGTTAATCAGAGTTAGAGTATCAATAGTGTAGGGTAACATAAACTCAAGCTTGCTTAATCCTTAATGTTCCAATCAAAAGGTCACATAATTAAACATTTGAATGATACTGTATTGTGTTGTTTTGGCAGGAGAGTGAATATTTTATATTATTCAAAAAGGATTAGCCCTTTGGTTGGTATTGCTCAATGGATTGAATGCTATCTTATGAACCAAAAAGTCACTGGTTTGATTCCCAGTCAGGACACATGCCTGGGTTGAGGGCCAGGTCCCCAGTTGATGATGTTTAAGAGGCAAGCAGTAGGTGTATCTCTCACATGTTGATGTTTCTTACTACCTCCCTTCCTCTATCTAAAAATTAATAAATGGAATCTTTTTAAAATAGGGCTAAAAAGGGAAGATTCTTTTCCGCAATATTTGATGAAATAAATTAATCCATTAAGGACATGAAAATAACACTGATAGAGATGTCATTTGAATCTTGATATATATCTATATATCAAGGCCTGTCCAGAAAAATTCCAGCCATTGTTAATATAATGAGAATGGTTTGTGCAACATCAATGTAATCAAGAAGCCAAGGAGATAGGACTGGAATGTGCATGTGCGAACAACGACAACTTCACTGTACTAGTTAGTGAGTGTGGTAGACAGTGCTGAATGAGTATATGTACTGTGTGGCCATCACATTCAAAATGACAGAGCAAGTAAAGCAATGAATCCTATCACAATCAAAATAACAGAGATAGAGCAACGGATTTGCATCAAATGTTGCATTAAGCTTGCACACTTCTCCAAGGAAACTATCAGAATGATTCAGAAGGCCACAGCTATAAGTAACTAGTGATTGATAGCTTCATCACAATGTACCAGCTCACACATCAAGTGTTTTGGTGAAACATCAAATCACCTAGGTGACTAGTTCCCCTACAGCCAGATTTAGTGCTCTGGGACTTCTGGCTTTCCCAAAATTAAAATCACCTTTTGAAAAGAGGTTTCAGAGACCATTAATGTGATTCAGGAAAATACCATGTGGCAGCTGATAGTGATTGGGATAACTCTGTGAGGTCTCAAGGTGTTCTATGTATAATATTTCTTGTATCTTATTCAATAAATGTCTCTATTTTTTATATTATATGGCTGGACATTTTCTGGACAGGATAGCTAGAGAGAGAGACAGAGAGACAGAGAAAAGCAAAAAGCCAAGGGAAGCCCTAGGGAATTTCAACATATAAAGCTGGTATGTTCCACTTCAGAAATAAAATTATTGATTTTAAATTATTTTTATTTGTTTTAAAATATTAGCCCTGGCTGGCGGCTCAGTGAATAGGTGCCAGGTTGCAAACCCAAAGGTCACTGGTTCAATTCCAAGTCAGGACATATAACCAGTTTGCAAGCCAGGTCTCTAGTCAGTTCTGTGGCTGGAGGCAGGTGAAAGGCAAACATACATTGATATTTCTTTTCCTTTCTTCCTCCCTCCCTGCCCTTCTCTCTAAAAAGAATGAATAAAATCTTTTAAAAAATAAAATAAAATATATATATATATTATATAATAAAATTCATAATATTTTTAAAAGCAAAAGTGTTAAACAGGTATACATAGATATTTGGCAGAGTAAGAGTAAGGAAAATTTGCAAAAATATTTTTATTTTTAGCATTTTTATATTTTAGTACTATTTTAGTATTTCAGATTTTAGGATAAATATTTTGGTACTTTTAGTCACCCATTAGTTTGTGGAAATACACCATGATGCATAGACAATTTAATATGAAAATTAAATGATTTTAAAACCATGGTTACTATCTTCAGATTGATTTTTGTACATTATTAAAACAATCACAATAGCAAAATTGAGGTTCTCTGAAGCAGTCTATAACATCAGTCAAATATGATGACACCATCTTAAATCACCATTCAATAGCCTTTTAAGTTTATTTTATCAATAATGCTATTAACATCACCAGTAATAACAACTATTGATTAGGTACATAACATTTGCTGGGATAAGTGCTAAAATCACTTATATGTATTACCTCTAATCTATACAAAAATTTCAAGATAAAAATTATTTCTCCCATATTTTTTATTTAGAAAGATTAAGGCTCAGATAATTAAGTAACTTGGTTAAAAGCACACATAAATATTGGATTTATAGTTTTGAAGGCAGGTTAATATACTCCAAAAAGTTAATTTATCTATTTTTATTATTCATAAGCTGTTTTACAAAGACAGCTTGCTATCTGATATTTTGAAAATAAAGTATCTGACAATGGTTAATGAATATGCCTTTCAAATATGTGTGGATTTTAATCCATACATAGTGCCTAGTGCACCTGCCAGAGGAGTAATGGTTTCTTATTAACACAGGAAAATTATTTTTCTCATTGAAGAAAGATAAATGCTGGGTTTCATGTTGTAAAATAAAAATGAACACATCTACATAACTCTATGTAACTCTTTCTGTGCTTGGCCTATGAAGAGATGAAATACACACACAAATACAGGCACAACTTTTTTTAAGAAAGAGATTTCAAGAAGGTTCTGTCCTCTAATTGGAGACATTGTAACAATTAAATTAGAGACATTTGGTGTACAGAATATAAAACTGTGATGGGTATTAAGATGGAACCCTCTGTATAACTGTAACTCCCAATACAAGATCAATGAATTAAGAAAAGAAAGGTGAAGATGTCTCTCTGAAAATGCTGAAGAGAATGAAGGGAGTGACACACAACCTCCAAAGATTGCTCAAGTGCTGTAATTTCCCCTGTCAGCCCTGCCCAAACAATCTCACAAGAGCTGACTGCCTCTCCCTCTCCTGTGCTAACCGCAGTTCTAGGTGCAGTTCCTGGAATTTCAACCTGTGCTTTGCTCCTCTACCTTTGCTCCCACATCCCAGTCCTTTCAACTCATCTCTCTTCTATTGCCAACCTATTATAGTTGGATACTGCCACAAATCACGTTTAGTTGATACATCAAGCAGGTGGACAGTCAGGAAGGATACAGATGACCCGAATGATACCTAACCCATCAGTTGGATCTGAAGTGGCACTTAGAGACAAATACATTCAACAGCAGAATATGCACACATCTTTCTCAAGCTAGAATGGAAGTTGCATCAGTGGTCAGGGGGAACGGGGTTGGGGGGAGGGGCGAGGCAGAGGCAAAGAAGGTGAGCAGCTTAGACAAGAACCTAGTATAAAGGAACCATGGACATGCACAACAGGTGGGATTGATTTTGGGGGGAATGGGTGGGTGGGGAGGGGGACAGAGGGGAGCAAAAAGGGGATGGATGTAATACAACAACAATAAAATTAAAAAAAAAAAAAAGATATTTATCATACCCTGGAAGATAAAGTACACTTAATTCTCTTTTGAAAAAATAGAAATCATACAAAGTATTTTTTCACATCACCATGAAATTAGACTAGAAATTAATAAGAGAGAGAAGCTGAAATATTTCCAAATACTTAGAAGTTTAAAAAAGAAGGCTTCTTAACCTGTGAACCAAAGCTGAAGTCTCAAAAGAAATAAAAATACATTTTAATTTAAGTAAGAACAAAAATAAAAGTTATCAAAATTTGTGATATGCAGTAAAAACAGTGCTTGGAAAGAAACTTACAACATTGAATGCACATATTCAAAAATTACAAGGATCTAAAATTAATAAGTGGACTAAGTTTCCCTCTTGGCAATCTAGGAAAAGAAGAGCAATTTAAGCCTAAAGCAATCAATAAAATTGAAAATAAGAAAACCATAATCAATGAAAATAAATGCTAGTTGTTTGAAAAATTCAATGAAATGTATAACTTTCTAACCAGGTTCCACACAAAGAAAGGGATAAAAAGGTACATATGACTAATGTCAGATGTACCACTACTATTTCCATGGACATCAGAAGAATAAAATAATAAAGGGAGATTACTAATATTGTTATGCCACAATTTTGATCAGGTATAAAATAGACTCATTCCTTGAATGGCTCAAACTGCCAAAACTCACCTTCCCCAAAAAATAATAATAATCCCAAGAGGCCTATATCTATTAACAAATTTGACTTATAATTAATAACCTCCAAAAAAGAAATCACCTACACTGGTGGTTTTATTGGTGAAACCTATAAACATTTAAGGTGGAAGTGATAACAATTCTACCCAATTTTTCCCTGAAAATGGAAGAACAATTTCTAACTTACTCTATGAGGCCAGAATTACCCTAACATCAAAACCAGATAAAAGCATTGCAAGAAAAGAAAAATGAAAACTAGTATTAGTTATCAACCAAGTTCTTCAAAAATATATCAAAATAAATCCAACAAAGCATAAAAAATAATTATACACCTTAGCCAAGTAATATTTATTCCAGACACATAAAGCAGTGTATGAATTTGAAAATCAATCAATGTTATCTACCATATCAACAAGCTAAAGAAGAAAAATCCTATTTCTCAGTTACAGAGAGATACATCTTAAAATCCTGCATGACTATTGATGTTGAGTTTCAAATTGATTTTTAGTTTATTAGTTACTGAAACAAAGAGATATGTACATATCCGATTCGGTATGTGATAATCCTATGATATAAATAGGGTGGCAATATTTTTATCATTTTCAAAAAATTTTGTAATTAGTGTTTAAATTTTATCACATTACAACCAGTTAAATTTTTATTAATATTATTTTTTAGTTAACTCAATATTATAGTTGATAAAGTTTGCAGGAGAAGGGAAATCTGCAGATATTTTTAGGAATAATTAAAATAACATATTTTAAAGCTTGAATTAGCTTTCTTTACAAAACTATACAAAAAATTACATATAGTCATTATTTTAATTATTGGACATATTAAGTAGCTCAAAAAATACTATGCTCAGAAAATTGTGTCCATCTTATGAATAATGTAAGCTTTAAGTATATTTCCTTCTTAGTTTCAGTTACTAGAAAATTCAAGAGTTTATTTTGAAGTTTAACATTTTTTTTTAATTGTTGATGTATTACATCCATCACCTTTTTGCTCCCCTCCATCCCCTTCCCCACCTACCCATTCCCCCCCAAGTCAATCCCACCTGTTGTCCATGTCCATGGTTCCTTTATACTAGGTTCTTGCCTGAGCTGCTCCCTTTCCCTGCCTCTGCCTCCCCTCTCCCCCTAACCCCTTTCCCCCTGACCACTGAAGGCCTATTCACTGTATTCATATCTTTGGTTCTGTTTTGCTTGTTGTTAGTTTTGTTCATTATTGTCCTGTAATGGGTGAGATCATATGGTATTTGTCCTTCGCTGACTGGCTTATTTCACTAAGCATAATACTCTCCAGTTCCATCCATGTTGTTGCAAAGGGTACAAGTTCCTTCTTTCTTTCTGCTATATAGAATTTCATTGTGTAAATGTACCAAAGGTTTTTGATCCAATCATCCACTGATGGGCACTTAGGCTGTTTCCAGCACGTGGCTATTGTAAATAGTGCTGCTATGAACATAGGTGTACATAGGTTCTTATGAATTGGTGTTTCAGGGTTCTTTGGGTATAGTCCAAGTAGTGGAATTGCTGGAGCAAAAGGCAGTTCCAGTTTTAGTTTTTTAAGGAAACCCATACTGTTTTCCACAGTGGCTACATTCCCACCAACAGTGTATGAGGGTTCCCTTTGCCCCACATCCTCGCCAACACTAGTTGTCTGTTGATTTGTTGATGATTGCCATTCTGACAGGGGTGAGGTGGTATCTTATTGTGGTTTTAATTTGCATCTCTCTGATGACTAGTGATGTTGAGCATTCTTTCATATGCCTCTGGGCCCTTTGTATATCTTCCTCAGTGAGTTATCTGTTCAGGTCCTTTGCCCATTTTTTAATTGGGCTGTCTGTCTCCCTGGTGTTGAGTC
>PVIW01001907.1:0-255188 GCA_004026585.1 Noctilio leporinus | reverse complement strand
GTAATTTTAGCCCACCAACAGGGCTTCTCAAAATCCTCTGACTTTAAGGGAATTTAATAATTTTCTGTATTCAAATAAAAATTCTTGGTTAATCTGTAAGGACTAAATATATATTAGCACCAAATATAAGATCAAAGGCTTCATTAATTCCCAAAGGTAACACGTAATCAATACCCTAAAAAACTGCCAATTTTGCTCACTATAGCCCCTACCACTTCCTCTATGGAAGGTATTTAAGTTAATGTTGTCAGTGTACAGGCACCCATGCAGTTGTATTCTGAATATACTTTATGACTTTTGCCAGTCCAGTACTATCTACTCTAACAGCCCATTTTTGGTGAAATCAGTCTATAGACTCTACATTAAAAAAAAACAAAAAAAACTTCATAAATATCAAAATAGCATGTTAGACATAACACTGCAATGGCTCTATTTTCTATCCCAGGAATAAATAATTAGGAGTTGGCCCTTTCACAGCTCATCTTACAAATGCATAACTGAAGGCCATATGGAGGTTAAACAATGACATCTTTTAAAAGGTACTTTCTGGTGTCCTCTTAAAGCCTGTCTCTTATGCTGATTCCACATTCTTTGTATAATAAAATAAACTCTTTGTTTTACTTACAGTACAATTAAAAGAATTAGTTCCCCCTCTACATTTTACTTAAGTCTTTCAGTAGAAGCCAAAATGATCTAAGGAAAGAAAAAGTACATTGTTACTTAGTTTAAAAGTTCAATTTTAGATAGTAATTCAGATACTTTAATTATAAATGGCTATCTGAAAAACAGCTAATCAAACTTGATAGAAATTTAAAATTTTTCTGGTTTTAATGATTTTTCTTTTAACATGGACTTTTCTACAAACCTATATAATTCCAGCCTGCAGTAAATTTAATTAACACACCATGCTAAAGAGCAGATGATATGGCTATAAAGACCTGGATTATTATTATTATTATTTTTTCTGTAAGAAGGTATAGTGTACAAAACCCTTTGATTTCTCACAAATATAGGACCTTTAAAATGCTTCCTAAAAACAATACATTTTCTTCAAGTCAAATCCAATAAACTAGATGAGAGTTAGCTTTTATTAAAAAATGCAGTTAAATATGAAAGACTAAATATTTCACAGAAACTCAAGTTTTTACAAAGTACAAATATTAGTGATGCATTTTGATATTAACAATAAGTTATTTAATACATACAATTTTAAGATAAAAGATGCCACAAATGGAAATATCATCTCTTCACAGTTTGAGAAATAGGAAGATTTTCAGTATTAGTATTTTTCCCCTTCTCTTTTCTTAGGTGGTCATCTGAAATTAACAGAAATGAATGTCAATGCTTATCCCAAGTTAAAATAGGCAGTAGGCAGACACAGTTACATGTATTTCAGGATGTGAATATTTAATATTGTATGAGTTCTTTAGGTGGCTTAGGATAATGAAAAAACAAAATTTTAAACACTTTTAAAAATCAGAAATGTTTAGTACTAGGGACTCTAATTATTCAAAACAATTTCTTGACTTTTTTTAAAGTAACTAAAGTACCACCTAGAGTAAACCCATAGGTAAGCAGCTACAAACTTAAATTATATATAACAAATGGAATTCTCAAGGAAAGATAGGGTGTTTAATTAGCATTTTGAAAAATGTTAAAGCTCTTCAATTTAAAAAAAAAACAAAAAAACACCATAAATCCCTACTTTCTTCAAATAGAAATGCCTCCCAGCCACACCCTCTTGTGGCAAAAAGGAAACTAGCACAATTTACATACTTCTACCCAAATCAGAAAACTATCCAAGAAATTGTAGGAAAAGTTCTTCAGCCAAAAACAAAACAATAAAGTTCCATGAGAGTTCAGAGGAGCCCAAAGCCCCTCTGACCATCCACTGTGCTCCAGCAATGGTAAAGATCCGCGTGGCTCAGCCTAGCCCTAGTCACTTCTGCTCAACCTCTTATCATGTGGGGAAAAAGGATAAAGGACAGAAGGAGCAGAAGTTTCTAGATTAAAAGAACCTGAAAAACCCTGCCTGGTGTGGCTCAGTGGATTGAGCACCAGCCTGAGAACCCAAGTGTCGCTGGTTCAATTTCCAATCAGGGCACATAACCAGGTCTCTATCCAGGTCTCCATCCAGGTCCCCAGCTGGAGGCAGGTGAAAGGCAACCATACACTGATGTTTCTCTCCCTCTCTGCCTCCCTCCTTTTCCCTCCCTCTAAAAATAATGAATAGAGTCTTAAAAAAAAAAAAAAAAAAAGAATCTGAAGAAACTTAATGCCCAATGTGACACCAATGAAATGCACAAACTAAATTCCTAAAAAAAAGTCACTTATTACAACTGAAAAAAAATAACACTTTAATGATTTTTGATAACATAAATACAAATTTAGATAGGCAAGTTGTTAGAAATATATGATTTTAGCGCCAAACACATACTGTATTTTCTAATTCTAAAGACAATTTAATTGTACATACAGTATTATTCATTTATAACTTATCATTCTTGGAAATAATGTAAAGACAGGTAACCCCATATAACATGGTTTTGGTTCCTAAAAACTGCCGTGTTATGTGAATCCATGTTATACGAAACAAAGAACTAGTACAAAAATGGGGGGTAGGTTCCAAAAATTAAAAAAAAAAAACAAAACAACTTATAGTTATGAGAAAAATCTTTATTAAAGCAATTTTCACCAAGTCTAACATATTAATATGTATTCCATAATGTTTTCTTCATCATCACTAGGCGCCATTAACCAAGGGCATTTTTTAACAAGGTATCTTCATCCTCTGAATTTTCTTCAGCAGAATTTTGACTTCTGTCTTATACTTTTTGCAAATAATATTATTTTAGATTGCTTGCTTTTAGCTGAGAGATCTTTATAAATTTTGTTAATTTCAAGTATCTTTTGCTTTTAAAAGCTCTTATTACATTCCATATTGTTCATGGACTTCCCTAATTTCGAATGAGATAGGTTTTGCTCTTAAAAGCTCTTATTACACTCCATGTTGTATAAGCGTTTTCCCCAATACTCAAACTGTGTTCAAGTGATACCATGTTATAGAAGTGCAGTGTTATATGGAGGTTACCTATACTACAGCAGGCCTGGATCACAGACAAAAAACAATCTCCCTCAATTTTAGGCAGCTTTACTGGACAAAACAAAATTAACAATATCTTGAGGATGCAACCATTTTAGGTTTTCTATAAATTATTAAAAAATGAAGTATGTAATTGACATACTTCTTCACATATGTGCCTAAACTTGAGGTGATAATGATTTTATATGTTTGAAGTATCTGGTCTTTTATCTGTTGCAAAAACTACTTTGCCTCCAACATGACAAGCACTAATACTACCAGCAGCACAAATGAACTGGCTACTATTTCAAAGGGAAGTGTTTCTATATACACCCTCTTCATTTTTTTCAGCACTTTCACCTTGAAAGCTTTAATAAAAGAAGTGTTTTCATGTTCTCATGCTTTGGACTTGTTTTCAAATAAAAGGAATTTAAGTTTACTATTTTATATTTCACCTTGATGAACTTGTAGAGGTAAGTAATGCAGATAGTAATCTGAAAAATAATGATTTTAACATCTTTGCAACCTTGTCAATATTGTGAAATAAAACTTATGTATCTTTCAAACAGGAAGCTATAGTTGAAAGAAAATGGAATGCTTAAACATGTTACTAGAACATAATGCAGTTTTTGACTGACAATTCAAAAGTCATTGTAAAATGAGGCCAAGAAAATTTTCAGTGATCAAGAAAAACAATTTGCAAAATCACTGTTCTTCTACTGGTTCAGCAGTCATCCCCATTTCTGAGTCTTCCACAGAGCTTTCCACAGACTAGGCACCCAAAGCTTCATTGACTTGAACTTGACTCTCTGATTTATCCAGCACTTTATACAGAAAGGACCCAAAGTAATTAATGGGCTCTCTCACTCTCCACCCCTGCCACCCCACCCTGCCCACTGTGGTGTAAGACTACCAGTCGTTAATCCATGACCTTCATCTCAAGAGAACTCAGTTAGGAAATACTCTATTACCTATAACTTTCTTATTAGTCATTAGCCAGGAATATTAAAGAGATTTATTATATAAAGCTTACATGTCACAAAAGTTATTTCTCAAAGGGCTATTTTTCCTCACGGGACTGAAAATACAAATGTGATGGGTTTGCTGGGTTAACAAGTATGAATATGTACAATATCCACTGGTAATAATGAAATAAGGGAACCAGTATAATTCTTTATTCTCGGTAAGCATAAATTGTAGAATAATATGTACAGTGACAGTGCATAGAGGTAGGCAAAAGTGGGTTTACAGTTGCTCATGTGGAAAGACATGCAGGTCATGATTACTACAGTAGTTTTGACTCAAAGGGATACCACACTGGTACAGCGCACTCAGGTATAATCTTTTAAGTGCTCAAATTGCCAGCCTTCATTATTTACACATTCTTGTAAGTCTTCTTGCTGTATTCCAGCACACTCTGGCATACAGTTCTTATCTACATCTAATTATTTTTTAATACTAATGCAGTGATGCATGGTTCAAAATTCAAAAGATGAAAAGGGTTACAAATGTGAAGATTTTTCATTCCAGTCTCTAACCACCCATATCCCCTCCCCAGACACAACATCTCAATTCCTTGCCTATTCTTGCAGAAGCTATGTAAAAATTCTCATAATGTTAACTGTTAGCAACACATTTTGATATACAACTGAAGGAGGGAGGTTTAGAACATGGAGAACTCACTGCTGGAATGCTGGAGCCATCAGGGAGACTCCAGAGCACAAAGGGGTTTTTTAAAAAATGCTTTTCCTCCTTTAACCTTTGTGTTATAATCAAGTACTCTATTCTGAAATAGAGTTGCAATTCCCTGTTCTGTTTGTAACAGAATTCTGTAAACTTTGTTTGTTTCATGTAGAAGAGCACCTTTCATTTCTTACAATGCAGGTCTTGCGGTAATAAATTCCCTCAGCTTTTCTTTGTCTGGAAAAGGCTGTATTTCTCCCTCATATCTAAAGGATAACAAAAAAATTTGGAACACTTTACAAATTTGCATGTCTTCCTTGTGCAGGAGTCATGCTAATCCTCTCTGTATTGTTCCAATTTTAGTATACAGAGTGGGGCAAAAGTAGGTTTACAGTTGTGAGTACATGAAACATTTTATTCTTATCGTTATTTTTTATTGTATTGTTTTCCATACTGTAAAACTACTTTTGCCCCACCCTGTATATGTATTTAAATACACAGAAATGAGTCCTGAAGGATAAACATCAAGTCTCTAAAGGAGGTACCTTCTATAGAAGGCAGAGAAATTGGGAGTTAGAAAGAGGGAAGAGGTTAAAGAATATTTCACACTATATTATCTGAATGTTTAGAGACTTAATCATGTACTTTTGTTTTAGTTTTTCAGACATAGTGATAGTTCCTTGTCTAATCCCTGAAAAGGAAACTAGGAAAACCCCATATTCTTCAAGTGGAAAAGTGTACAGGAATGGCAATCAGAGGTGCTTATGCTGCTAAAAATGATCAGCTACAGCCCTTAGATGACCGATTCACCTCTTAGTCTTGGTTTTCTCAAGTGTGAAGCTGGGAATGATTCCTTTCCAATGTTCCGTCCAGCTCAGAATTCTAAGATATATAGAAGGATAGCTCCTAGTGAAGCCAGAAATAACCACAAAAAGATCTTTCAGATCTTAAGCAATTATTTAACATAGTATCACTCACAGCAGCTTAGGAAACTACAAAAGGCAATTCTCATTTAGATGTTTCCTAAAAGTTTATTTCAACATTCAAAATTTACATTTGTTCTGATAACCAGCTATCTGAGCCCCACCAGACTGTCCTTTAAAAAGAAAGATCAAGTCTCTCCCATAGTAAGACACACTGAGTTCTGAACAATTTAATTCAGATGATCAAATTGAGTCCAAATTGTTGATAAAATCAAAACAATTAAAAGCTCATTTAAGAAGCATTCTGAAGAAAGATGGGCTATTCTCCTAAGTTATTTTTATTTGTAGATACTTACCACTATACCACAAAAAATATCCTGAAAATGAAGAGAACACATAAACCTGTGATTTCTGCGTTCAACAATTTTCCTTAGAGAAAAGAAACCCTGATGACTTAATGAAAAGCTATTTATTCAGTATGCTATGGGCTAAGCAGCTCCAGAAAGTACAAATTTATATGAAAATCAGTTATTCAAAACTTCTGTACAGAAATTATACCTTAAAATTTTGTCCAGTCATTCACCCCACCCCCATCCCCTGCCAATTCTCTTTCCACAGAGCATTTTGTTTTCTGTAGGATAAATAATACAGATTAAAACTATATTAGTATAAATGGAATTAAACTATGACTCAAAAGCTCAGGAAAAACTATTTCAAAGATAAAAATATGTAAGAAGAAAATCACTGACAGCTAAATGATAAATATCAAAAAACTCATACCCATTTGCTTTCTTCCACTAGGTTGTCTATCAAGATTTGGGTCTGGAGGCTGAAGTGAAGATCCTTTCAAAAATGTGTTTTGGATGCCATCCTTAATTCCATGCAAGAAGTGAGCTAAAATCCCATATAAAAGAGGTCTATGGCAAGAAGTATACCAAAATCAATTAAATTTGCATAAATAGGAAAAGCTTAAAACATCTGTGCTTTATAAGGTAGCATCTGACACCAAAATAGCCAAGCAATTCACTAGACTTAAATTTTAAGAGTATTGTTTAACTCTAAAGACAATTTTAAAATTCAGGGAAAAAATTAACTTAAACTTCATGTAAACTGAAATACAATTTCAATCAATACACAGAAATTCAGCTTTTAAACTCCAAAGTCCAATATAAAATGTCTCAGTACCTAATATTGTCTGGCATACAACAGGTGTTCAATAAGCACTTATTGCATCAATAAATCCTTGCCTAGAGGTCTTACATCCCAAAAGATGGCCTGATTTCAGATCCTGGCTTTGCCACCTGACCTCAGCAAGATTCTTAATGTTCCCAACCTATGTAATAAATGTTTCTTCCTCTATAAATGGAGGTAATCATCGTCCCTACCTCATAGAGTTGTTATAGACTAAATGAGTTAATAAATCTCAAGTGTTTAGAACTGTGCCTAGCACATATTAAATGGTATGTTAGTGTTGGCTACATAGGGCTGGGTAAGAGCTAATATTTCAAAAGCTACTTTACAGTTACAAAACATTTTTGTCTCTCTTCAGTCTGTCCTTACCTCGTGATGTCATAATCATCACCCCGAACTTAAAAATGAGAAAACTATAGCTCAGAGCATTTGTTAGAGCTTCCCTTCCCTGGTAAGTAAACAAACGTTATACTTGAACCCATATTCTTCTCCTTACATTACACCACCAAGGGGTTTTAACAACCCCCCTGCACAAACAGAAGTTCCTCTGCTGACAGTGAGAGGTACAACAAATGTTCTCCTTCATTTCCAATCTCATAATTGAAAATGCAACTTAATGAATTTTTTTGAGATATTATGGTTCAAATTATGACATTCCTTTCCTTTTAAAAGGTGGTGCCTAATTGCCCTCCCCTTGAGTGGGGGGTAAACTCACCTGTAATGAATTAAGTAAGACATTTAAGTGACAGCACTCAGCAACGTCAGAAACGAGATCATTACAGCATTGTGGCCTCACTGTGTGAATCACCAGCATGGAGGTACCGTTAAAATCTCAATACTTAGAAAAGTGGGCAGGGAGACAAGAAGTTAAGGACAAAATTGCAGAGTGTCCATAATTTAAAGGAACCCCAAATGAACCAATAAAGAAACTGAGCTCTGACCAGTGTGGCTCAGTTGGTTAGAATTTTTTCTGCAAATGTTGCCAGTGTGATTCCTGGGCAGGCCATATGCCTAGGGTTGTGGTTCAGTCCCTTATCCCACTCTAAAAACTTAATTAACTAAAAACAAAGAAACTGAGAATACCATTAGGGAGACAGGAAAATCAAGACAACAAAGGGTCAAAGGATAAAATGACAAAAGACAAATGACAAAAAAGTTTTAAGGAAGAGTGAAGTCTGTTACAAAATACTGAAGAAATTCAATTAAACTGAGCTTCTCAAATTGGAAATATATGTCATTCCCTTTCTTGGTGCTAGAGATTTAGTACACACTGCAGGATAAAGGTGGCATATGGTTCTGGAACAATTCATAAAAATATTTATAAACTGTAAAGTAGCTTTCTAATTGGTATGTCATTTAAAATATTTTTATGGTGAAACAACTACACCATGAAGTAGAACGAAAAAATTCAAGGAACTTTTTGACAGAGAAAACAAGACTTTAGAGAAATTTCTTACTAGGAAATGACTACTTTGAGCTGTTTCCAGGTGCCTATATACTTTTTTTTTTTTTTTTTTTTGGCCGTTCAGGGATCCTTTGTAAAAGTTGAAGGAACACTGTAGAAAAGAACTAAGAAACTATTAAAAGGGTTGTTCTTCTTTTTAAGAGCACAGATTTTTATAAATGGCAAAGGGAGATTTTAAGATCCAGGGAGGCTTATGGGACAGGGGCAATAAAATAAAAGCAGAGAATTGATTTTGACTAAGTTCATTGGTAAAAAGGAGATCAAGTAGTAGATCAGGGTTGGAAGTTGGTTTTTATTTGTTTTCAGAGGGGAAATCTGAGTATATTCTTAGTTGCAGTGAAGGAAGTAGTGGGGAAAGAGTTAAATCTGAGGGAAAACATAATTGATAGAGCAAAAACATCAGGAAAAAAAGTATGGATTGAGAAGCCAAAATGAGTGCCTCTTCTCTGAAACCACAGGAAGTTAGCTCAGCTGGCAAACACCTCATCGGACTTGCTTACAGCTACTTGCCTTGGATTTGGTGCAGTGCTAGACATCCTCTAGACCCAAATAAATACCTGCTGGATTAAAGTAAAATAAAACCACCACTATGAGATTGTGACTCCAATAAAACAATATCTGAGTTTATTTGAGAAATAATTCTTACATTGTATTATCTTTTGATTCTTCGAATGCATTTAGTTCACGGATGAGAAATTGCCTGTCCAATGGAACTACAGGTTGGCCAGATTCTGCAAGGGAAAAAAAGTCATGAAAACACTGAGTCTTTATTCATCTAAAAAGCAAATTTGGGCTCTGGCATGGTAGCTCAGTAGGTCAGAGTGTCGTCCTAATATGCCAAGGTTGAGGGTTTGATTCCCCATTGGGGCACATATAAGAATCAGGCAATGAACGCATAAATATGTGGAAAAACAAATCAATGTTTCTTTCTCTCTCTCCTCTCCCTTTCTCTCCCTTAAAAAATCAATAAAATAAAAATAAATGAAATTTAAAAATAAAAAGCAAATATGATTTTGATAAGAAGCAGACCAGGTATGCACATTTTTCAGGTTTTGGAAAGTAATGATGATAGATCCAACTTAAGCTTTTATAACTTTCAAAATATTTTGTTAAATATATAACTTAATACACTTTAACATAAATTCATTTTTTAATCTAATTCTTGGTTAGGAAAAGACTGTTTCTGCATTTAAACTACAGTATTGAGTTTCGGAAGTCTTTCTGAGAAGCCTGTGAATTAAACAAATGACAGTACCAATATCCATTTGGTGCAGTAATCCTAAAAGTAAAATTAACTCCTAATAATAAATGCTGGCAAAGAAGTGGAGCAACTGGAAACCTCATCCTTTGCTAGTACAAAGTATGGTACAGGTACTTTGAAAAACAATTGAGCAGTTTCTTATCCAATAATGAATGTAAAAATACTTATAACACACAACCCTGCAATCCCACTCTTAGTTCTTTACCCAAGAGAAATTAAAATCTATGTTCACACAAAAATGTTTATGACAATTTGGTTCATAACTATCAAAACTTGAAAGAACCCAAATATCCATCAACTGACACGATGGAATGTTATACAGGGGAGAAAAAATCAACATGGCTGAGCCTCAAATGCATTATGCTAAGAAGAAAGAAGTTGACTCAAGTCTAGATCCCATATGGTTCCATCTTTAAGACATTCTAGAAAAGGCAAATGGTAGGTACAAGTAAGAACAGATCAGTAGTTGCTAGGGGTGAAGGATAGGCAAAGAAGCTGACCACTAAAGGGCACAAAATTGTGTATGTGTGTGTGTTGGGGGTGATATAAATATTCTATATTGTGACTATGGTGGCAGTTACACAAACTGTATGCACTTGGCAAAATCCATAGACGTTTACACTAAAAAAAGTAAAGTTTATTATATGTTACTTATACCTCAGACTAAAAAAATAATAGTTAAGACATTGAATATGAAACGTGACTACTGTCACTACATTTCATTATAAGGGAGCTCAAGCCCAAGATACCTAATTAATGATTATTTTCACCTTTTCTAAGTATTAATGGTATTATACAGACATTTATAACAAATGGAGGAAAGTGGAGATACATCAAAGATTCTTAAACAATTAAAAGTCATCAGTTAAGACAGATGCTTAACGTTACATGAAAGTTCTGTAATGGCAAATTCTGGCATCACAACAAATTCATGTTCTCCTCCAAAATCTACATCATGATCTCTTCTTTCCTAAGACATTAAATAGTTTTAAAGAACAGATTAAACCTTAAACAAGGGAATCAAAGAATGTACAGGGTAGGGCAAAAGTAGGTTTATAGTTGTTTGCATGGAAAATAATACAATTATTAATAAATATTAACACAAGAATAAACTGTGTCACCCTGGCTGGCTGGCTCAGTTGCTCGGAGCATTGTCCCATACACTAAAGGTTGCAGGTTCAATATCTGCTCAGGGCACATACCTAGGATGCAGGTTCAATCAGGTCAGGGTGAGTATGGGAAGCAACTGATCAGTTTCTCTTTCACATCCCCCTTACTCTCTGAAATCAATAAATAACCCCAGCTGGTATAATTCAGCTAGGCAGCATCCAGCAAACCAAAAGGCTGCTGGTTCAATTCATGGTCAGGGCTCATGGCTGGGTTGCAGGTTCTGCCCCTAGTTGGGGCACTTACAAAAAAGTAGCCAGTTGATGTTTTTCTCTCACATCAATGTTTCTTTACCTCTCTTTCTCTTTCCCTTCCCCTCTTTCTAAAATTAAAAATTAAAAACAAAACAAACAAAAAACAACTTCTTACATTAATAAATATAACCTCAGGTGAGGATTTTTTAAAAATGTATTAAAAAAAAAAAGAATAAACTGTTTTATGCTCTGCTCTGGCTGGTGGCTCAGTGGATAAGTCACCAGCCTGCGAACCCAAACGTCGCTGGTTTGATTCCCCAGCCAGGGCACATAACCAGGTTGCAAGCCAGGTCTCTAGCCAAGTCAACAGCTGGAGGCAAATGAAAGGCAACCATACATTGATGCTTCTCTCCCTTTCTTCCCCTCTCCCTGCCCTACTCTCTAAAAAAAATATGAATAAAATCCTTAAAATAAATAAATAACATAATAAACTGTTTTGCAAAGTCACAAATGTAAACCTACTTTTGCTCCATCTTCTGAGGGGGATCCCAAAAAACTGAAATTATCTTCTGGAGGGCAGGCCTCTGTAGTACAGGCTTCCCCTGCTAGGTGAGTGTTCTAGGAACCCATCTGTATCAGTGTACCAGCTGGTGATGTTGTGAGAGGCTGTGTTTGGCTTCAGCAAATTTTTTTGAAGACTTGTTCAACACATTTGCCCATTTCATGATGGGTGATTTATAAGCAGAGCTGCACACACCACACTAAGTGTTCACAGCTTTTGACTAAAAACAGCATCACCCTCATGCCCTACCCACCCTATTTACCACCTTAGTCCAAGGGAATGTTTGTTTGATTCCCCAAATGAGAAAAGCCCTCAAAGGAAAACGTTTTGCTGATGTGCAAGAGGTGAAACAAAAACTGGCAGAAGCAATAGAAGGCATCAAAACTGATGAGTTCCAAAACTGTTTTGAGCAGCGGAAAAAAGGTCTTGATAGGTATAGTGCATCAAATGTAGAGTACTTTGAAGGTGACTGAAGTATAAACGTTTAAGAATAAACATACAATTTTTTATAAATAAATTCCAGGTTTTTGGCCCCCCCCTCATATATTCAAGGTGATTTTGATTATCCTCCCATCTCATTTCTTCCCCCAGCCCAGAAGTAATGCATATTGTGACTTCTGGATAACCTTGCAGTTTTCTTTCTTTCTTAAGAAATAAAATTTAACAGAGTAAATTTATCTTTAACTGTCCATCTCTTCCCCCAATACCTTTTTTCTCTCTATTTCATCACTAGAATGAGTTTGGAGTTTACCTTCCTAAATGTTTTTAAATTAAATACCATGCTTTCACATACATTTGTATATATCCCTAACCAATCTATAGTATTAACGTTTTGAGGTTTTTACCTCCAATGTTTTATACTTTTAAATAAAGGATATGTATGTTTTATATACACATTAAATGTGTATTTTTAAAGCATACCCATATGAAAAAAAGACTGGCAGCAAACAATATATAAACATTGTTTATTCTCAGTATCAAAAATTGTGTATAATTTTTCAAAGTACATAGCTATTAAAGTACTTATCTAGTTATTCATTTTCTCCTACAATACAAGCCTCATGAGAACTTGCTCAAAGTATGAAAAGAGCCTGTGTGATTTTTATGTTCCAGTTACTCAGATGACCCTGTTTCATAATGAATTAAGATTTCCAAGCTAAGTATTTTCTTGGAATTGGTGGAAGGGAAGAAGTAGATTTTGTCTCAGGTGACTAATAATAACCTCTTACCTGCTATGAGGACAGATGCTGTATACTTATATTTGTTGAATTCCAAATACTCCCGAATTAATTCATTAATAAGAAGGTTTTCATGAGACAACGTTGGTCGGGGTTCATTTTCATCATCTAGGGCTTTGAAAACTTCAGCTCGAATTTGCGCTTTTAAATGCCCTAAGACTCCCCTTTTTTCCAAGGTATCCTTTAAAACTGTTAAATATAAAACATGAATGCTTCAATTGTAGAATAAATTTTGTCATTTCTAGACTTAAAGAAAATGGCTTAAAAGGTTAACAGCAGCTTTCAATCTAAGCATTGTGATAAACTTAACAATGATCACATTAGCTACCACAACCAAGCTTGTAACAAAAACTAGTTATCAAATTGCAATGACTTACTCTTTTAATATAGTTAATCAAATTCAAGTTTATCCTTCCAATAACATCACTGACACATGCTACAGTCTGTTACTCATTCTTCAATGAGGAAAAAAGGGGGGACAAAACTATAGTCGGTATACGGGGACCTAAACTTAACTCCCAGAGTCCCAAATATTTTCAAGAGTGATAAGCTTATGCTTATCACACAGGTTCTGTGTGTCACTAAAACGCTCTGGTCTAGAAAGATGATTAAAGATTACAAGTACCTCCATAAAAGGAAGGATGTAAATTGTATTTTATATAAAAACCTTTGATATCCAGAACTCTTGGGGAATGGCCCATTCTAAATGACAAGTTTTGTTTTTTCTGTTTGTTAAGATTTTATTTATATATGTTTAGAGAGAGCAGAAGGGAAGATGACAGAATGGGAGAGAAACACCGAATGATTGCCCCTTGCATACCCCTAACAGTCCACCAGCCCAGTGCCACAAACATAATTGATAGCAATGATTAGGGATTCATCTCCAAGAAACTCGACCTCTCTTGGCCAAATGGCTAAAAATGAATGAGTGAGGCCCCACGTTCCCTGAAAACTGGAACTGGTTTTTAACGGAGCAAGCAGTATCACTCTGTGATGAAGACCGAGCTCTGGTGCAGCAGTACCTAGGTTCGCACATCCTGCCTCTTTCTAGCTAAATCACTTTGGGCGAGCCATTTCTCTCTCGGCACCTCAATTCCATAAGCTATAAAATGGGCATAGGGCTGTTGCGTGGAATCAATTAGACAACAGAGGGACTGGGCAGTGCCTGACGTATAAAAGCTCGGTCATTGATTAACACTACTGCTCTGGGCATCCGCGTCAAAACTTAACGGTGTACAAACGTTATCAGCTTAAGGGCTCTCTTACTTACGTGGGGCTTTCCCGAAAAAGACAGAAGAATGGCCAGGCCAGGCCACTTTCTACCTCCAATTTTTCCCGATGGAAAATCGGAACCTAGCTTCCAGGTTGTACGAACGTAGTGAAACAACCAACCAAATGGCTCGGAATTGTTCCTAACACCAGGAGCGGTGGTGGATGCTGTAAATAAACATCAGCCCCGCGTTCAAAACCCTGGTCAAGGCCGTAGCTTCAGGTGCGCTCAAGAAAATTGCGCCAGAAGCCCAAGGTGCAGGACTGCAGACCTCTCAGGCATCTGCAAATTTGCGACTCCTGCTCCAACGCAAAGGCGGTTAAAAAACTGCCGGATGCAACCCCTTCCCTCACAGGGCGCAGCGGCCGCCACATTAGCCTGCTCCGCGAGCCCTGACGCCGCAGAGCGACCACCTGGAAAAGCTGACTACTGCTCTGCTAGCCCTCCTCTTAGCCCATCCTTTTTACAGGCTGCAGACCAGATGCAGTCCACCTGAGAACCGCCACTCTCACTCACCAGCCTTCAGCTCCGTGACAGCCGCCATGTTTAACGGCCGCCGGGGGCGCGTCTCGGCCTTGCGCACGCGCAGCCCCGCCCCGCCCCGCCCCGCCGCGTGGCCTGTAGCCAATAAACGCACAGCTCTCGCGGGCGCCCAGTGCCTCCCC
The DNA here is from genome assembly GCA_004026585.1 of Noctilio leporinus. Taxonomy (NCBI): domain Eukaryota; kingdom Metazoa; phylum Chordata; class Mammalia; order Chiroptera; family Noctilionidae; genus Noctilio; species Noctilio leporinus. Next base: position 240,487 of record PVIW01001907.1, on the reverse strand, counting down.
TCTCCGTCTACGCTGTAGGTGGGGGCTGAGGGTGGGGACCCTCAACAATTGGCGAGCTCACTAGGGGGCCCCTGCGGAGGGAGGGGGAGCTGGGGCTCAGGCAAGTCGGAGCCCGTACCTGTGGGTTCTGCTGGCACCTTAGCGCTTACCTTTAGCTCATTAAGCTTTTCAGGATCTGCCGGCGTCTGGGCTCTGCACACTTAAGTACTAATTGTTAATAATGACCCTGAATGTATTAAGCCTGAGGTTCTCAAGCTTGAGCATGCAACAAAAGCATCTGGAAGATTTGTTAAAACATAACCGCGGAGTTAGTGCTGAGTCAGTAAATCGGGGGTGGGTTCCAAGAATTGCATTTCTAACAAGTTGCTGGTGACACTGATGCTGCTGGTGTGGGAATTCAACCTTGTGAAGTGTATCCAGTACTTGGAACTCTGAGCCTGAGACTCAGACTAAGTGCTTCACACACGTTAGTTCATTGAGTTTTCTAGTATTCCTCCCATGTTATAGAGGAAAAAACTGAATCTTGGATAGCAAATCTTTACCCAAATCACCAGCAAGCGGTGGAGGTGAAGTTTGAAACCAGGCCTCCTGCTCTCAAAGCCTCTTCTCTACCACTGATAGTAACTGCTAAGCAATACATAAGGAGTCAGCTATTTGTGAAAGTAATTTTTTAAAAGACTGACTTTTTAAAAAATTGATTTTGGATAAAGAGAGAAAGGGGGAAGGAGAGAAAATCATCCATTTGTTGTCCCGCTTTTTTATGCATTTCTGGTTGATTCTTGCATGTGCCCTGACCAGGGATGAACCCACAACCTTGATGTAGCAGGATGATGCTCTAATCAACTAAGCTAACCGGCCAGGATCTATTTGTGAAAATAATCGATGAATGAGTAAGTGCTAGCAGCCCAAGGAAGTGAAGACAAAGGAATATGGGAATAATGTACCCAAAACAGAGCATGAGTTCTGTGATTCAAATTGTGCTGCCAAGAAGGCCAAAACCTATGACCTCGGTCCTAGAACAGTGCTCTTTAAACTGCTAGTCTTAAAACAATACTAGCTTTTGAACTCTTAGTGGATTCCAATGAGTGTATTTTCAATGAAATGGAATGGAATGAATAGAAAACAGTATTGTTTTCTTCAAACTTTTGTTTGGGATGTACATGCAAGGCCTGTCCCGAAAGTATCAAGCCAGTATCAATATAATTTAAACCATTTGTGCCCTGACCTCATATGTATTCTGGTTCCTGGTATATTTCTTAAAGTGGGTAGTAGTCAAAGAGTTTGAAAGCCATTGTCAAGTGAAGGAAACCATTCCTGTTCCAAACTAGATTAATTTTGACCTGGGACACAGATCTGTTCTGTTACATTAGAAAGGATCTGTCACATTTCCCTGTGCTGTAACACTAACAATGCCTAAATTCCTGGCCAGCATCTGAAGAAATTTATAAGGATTAACTATAACCCATAGGTAAAATGTTTGAGATCTTCAGAGGATAGGACTCCTGGATATACAGATGAGAAACTAGGGGAGCAGGAGGATAAAAATGGGACTGATTGCTTAGTAATGACAATCATACAATAATTAACAGTCATTACCACTTGTGTAGCAGGCACTGCTCTAAAAGCTTTATTCTAGGTCCTCACCAATGACTCTATAAACTAAATACACAGCAATTAGCTGAAGTAAAATTTCATCTAAAAACGTACTAAAATTGGGTGTGGGGAAAGATGCATTACCATACCTAGCTGGTAGGCAGGTGAATTGATTCCACCTTCTCAGAAGGTTGGTTGGCAACTTTTCACACTATTTGAAACATCAATTCTGCCTTTAAGAATGTATATTACCAAAAAAAAAAAAAAAAAAAGGAATGTATATTACAGATATTTTCACACCTAACTATAAAGGACATGTGTGTAAGAATATTCACTGTAACACTATTTATTGTAGACCTATCAGAATGGCTAAAATAAAAACAACTGACAATAAGAAGACCAAATGCTGGGGAATATGCGTATCTTGCTGGTAGGAAAACAAAGTGATATAGTGACTTTGGCAATTGCTCATTAAATCAAACAGGCATTTACCATACAACCCAGTGATCCCACTCCTAGGTGTTTACACAAGAGAAATAAAAACTTTCCATGGCTGTTGTTGCTCAGTGGGTTGAGCTTCAGCCTGTGAGCCAAAGGGTTGCCAGTTCAATTCCTAGTCAGGGCACATGCCTGGGTTGAGGGTCAGGTCCCTAGTTGGGGGTATGTGAGAGGCAACCACACACATACCTCCTCCCTTTCTCCCTCCCTTCCCTTCTCTCTAAAAATAAATAACAAATAATAAATAAAATCTTTAAAATATAAATTTATGTCCATACAAAAGGCAGCATGTAACAGATTTATTCATAATTTCCCCAATTGGAAATGGCCTATTATTTTCCACATGGTGAGTGATTATAAACTAGCTGTGGTGTATGAGGAGGAACCCAAAAAAACACAGAACTTATTTAAATTTTTCATATTTATTTTTATTATTTTTTATATATTGATTTGAGAGAGAGAGAAGCATCAATTTGTTGTTCCAGTTATTTACACATTCATTGGTTGATTCTTGTATGTGCCCTGACTGGGCATTGAACCTGTAACCTTGACATGTCAGGACAACTCTCTAACCAGCTTAGCTACCTGCCCAGGGTGGGGAAAATGTATTTATTCTTACATGTTTAAACTTTAGCCACCTTCAAAGTACTCTTCATTTGATGCAATAAACTTACTGAGACTTTTTCCCACTGCTCACAGCAGTTTTTGAACACATTGATTTTGATGCTTTTTAGTATTTCAGTCATTTTTTGTTTCACTTGTTCCACACTGACCAAATGTTTCCATTTAAATATTTTTTTCATCGGGGAAACAAAGAAAGTCTCATGGGGCAAGGTTGGGTAAATAGGGAGGGTGGGACACAGAGGTCATGCCATTTTTGGTGAAAAACTGCTGAACACTCAGCACAGTGTGGGCAGGTGTGCTTGTAAATCACCCATCATGAAATGGGCAAACACATTGAAAGAATCTTCAAAAAAATTCACTGAAGCTGAACATAACCTCTCACAACACCACCAGCTGGTTCAGTGATACAGATGGGTTCCTAGAACACTCACCTAACAGGGGAAGCCTGTACTACAAGTGACCCACCGTCTGGGGGATTCTTCCAATTTTTTTTGGTGGGGAGGTTCCCCTATATATCAATCAGTAATAAATATCAATCAACAATAAAAAGGAACCAACCATGATAATATTCAACAATATGGTAAATCTCAAATACATTGTGTTAGTGGAAGAAACAAGACTTACCTTGGCCCGTGTGACTCAATTGGTTGGGCATTATCTCACAGGGTGGGATGAAGGTTGCTGGTTCTATTCCTAGTCAGGGCACATGCCTTGGTTGTGGGTTTGGTCACTAACCTGAGCATGTAAGGAAGATCAGCCCTGGCCTGTGTGACTATTCTTGGTCAGGGCACATACTCAGGTTGTGAGTTCAATCCCCAGTCAGTTAGGGCATGCATGAGAAATCAACTAACCGATGTTTCTCACATCAGTGTTTTTCTCCATCCCTCCAACCCCCAAACTGTCTCTCTGAAAAGCAATGAAAAATGTCCTTGGTGAGGATTTTAAAAATAAAAAAATTATTATAATTTACAGAAAAAAGGCAACCAATTGATATTCCCTCTCTCTTTACAAAAAATATATATTTTACTCATTATTTTTAGAAAGAAGGGCAAGAAGGGAGGAAAGAGAGAGAAACATCGATGTGTGGTTGCCTTTCACCTGTCTCCAGCTACGGACCTGGCCGGAGACCTGGCTTGCAACCTGGTTATGTGCCCTGGCTGGGAATTGAACCAGCAACCCTTGGGTTTGCAGGCCAGCACCAATCAATGTTCCCTCTCTTGTATCAATGTTTCTCTTCCTCTCTAAAAGGAAGGAAGAAAGGATAAAAGGAAGGAAGGAAGGAAGGAAGGAGAAAGAAAAAGAAAGGAAGAAAGAAAGAAAAAGAAGACTCAAAGGGTTCATTCTGTATGATTTAATTTAGATGGCATTTTGGAAAAGGCAAAGTGTAAGGATAAAAAGCAGATTAGTGATTGCCAGTCTGAGGATAAATGAAGGGATCTAACTACAAAGGTTTACTAGAGATATTTCTTTCTTTTTTATTTTTTACTCAAAAATGCTTCATTTTTATTTTGCTTTCTGACTCTGTGCTTGTGCCTTTAATACTTTCACAACAATTCTCTGCTCTTCAATAAGGAAAGCACGCTTGATCCTGTCACGGGCACATTTAGCACACATGGATCCACCATAGGCCCTGCTGACATGCTTTTTTGTTTTAGACAACCTCATTAGAACTTTAGGTCTCACAGCACGAACTCCTCGAAGGTGGCCTGGGCACACTCCACATGCAGATTTTGGTGCTTTCCCAACCTTTTTGGTATAAAAGTAAACAATTCTATTGCCAGGGGTTCGGGACAGCCTAGTTTTGTTAGAGGCTGTATTGTAGGACAGTCTCTGACGGTACGTCAAACACTGGACCATTGTGAATTCCTATCGACACCGTTCCCAGAAGAGCGAGAGATTTCTTTTTAATTCTCACCCAAGCATATGCTTAGAGAGGGGAAGGGAGCTAGAGACAGAGATAGACATCCATGTGAAAGAAACATTAATAGTTGCCTCCCATATACACCTGCACTAGGGGTCAAACCCAATATCTAGGTATGTGCCCTGACAGTCGATCAAACCTGCAACCTTTTGATATATGGGACGACACTTCAACCAACTGAGCCACCAGGCCAGGGTGAGAAAGAGTTTTGGGGTGATGAAACTGTTCTACATTTTGGCTGTGACTACACCATTGTATTTGTTTACCACAATTCAGAGAACTGTACACTTAGAGAGGTAAACTTTACTGCATGTATACTTCAATGAATTTGACTTCTAAAAAATTACTGGAAATACCAATATCATCAGTAGGGAGACTGGTTAAGTAAATTAAAATACAGCCATAAATGAAATATTATGTAGTCATTGTGGCCTTACCCACTGAGCCACGAGCCACAAGCCAGGCCAGACTTATTTTTTAATCCATAGAATAATTTTAATTCAAATTTCTAATTATATGCCTGTGTTACTATGCACAGCCAGCTGTGTGCAAGTGTCTTGACTACCTTGAATATCTTGACATGCTTAATTCTTAAAATGTGAGAAAGTTAACACCTCCCTTGACCAAGGGGAGCCAGTGGACAAGTCATATCTCAGGTGGGCATTTTTGACACATACTCTACACATTCCTTAGGGGATCTCCAATGGGATTGAGCTTTGGTGCCCAGAGCGGTAACCAGCTCAGTAACACACCATTGCATGGGTTCCACCTCCTTTCATATTGCTCTCTTGCAGTTTCCTCACTCCAATCTCCCAGAAGTCTTGTCAAAATAAACTATTTGCAAATGAATCCTGTCTTAGAGTCTGCTTTTTGGGTTGGACCAAGCTAGGACAATTATATTTCCTTGTCACTGAAGTTACGAGCCTCAGCTTCTTTTCCCTCATCTCAAAAGGGAAAAATTGAAGTTCATGAACTTCATGGAATCTGAAATCATGAGCTCTTATGATGACCAAATGGAAATCCCATTGTTGCACCTCACTTCTTGTTTTATTGCTATGTGATTTTGCAAGCCAGGGTGGATCTATGTATCTGGTGTTTACTGAGAACCTTCCAAGTAAGGGGAGCAAGGGACTTGAAATCTCAAACCACAGGGCCTTGTTTTGGTGTTTTAATAATCTAAATTTGGAGGCCCTAGCTGGTGGCACAGTGGATAATGTGCTGGCCTGCGAACCCAAAGGTCACTGGTTCGATTCCCCAGCCAGGGCACATAACCAGGTTGCAAGCCAGGTCTCCAGCCAGGTCTGTGGCTGGAGGCAGGTGAAAGGCAACCATACATTGATTCTTCTCTCTCTGCCTCTATCCCTTGCCCTCTCTCTGGAAATAATAAATAAAATCTTAAAATAAAAAATCTAAGTTTGGGGAGTTCACAGATGGAACTGCCTCTTGTTTCTGTAAATGAAGTCTTATTAGAACACAGCTATTCCCATTTTCTGATGCATGGTCATGGACTTTAAAGAGTTGCTACAAGAGTTGAGGACTTTAAAAGAGAGACCACACATGCTCCACAAGCATGCATTAATTTGGTTACTAAGAAAAAGTTTGCTGACTCCCAAATTCTTCTTTTATAATTTTCCTAGGCAAGGGCTGTATTAACAACATATCAGCCATTATTGTTTTCTGAGCAATAGACACAGCAACTAACATTTATAAGGCATGTGCTATTTTACCTCGTTTTAAAATCAACAGGGAGGCAGGTATTATTATTCCCATGTACAGAAAAACAGAGATTTGAAAAGTTTAAGTAACTCTGAGGAAATGGCAACATCAGGACTGGACCCTAAATCCACTGACCACACTCAGCTATTTCATCCTGAAATAAGAGGCAGTTTGCTCCCCTCTTTCCCTCCGTTGTTGCTGGGCCTTTGCATGTGCCCTTCCCTCAGCCTAGAAAGGTCCTTACATTCTGTTCTCTACCTTCCTAGTTAATTTCCTCCTTCAGGTCTGAGTTTATACCTCATTTCTTCCTAAACCTCCTCTAGCTAGATTAGGTTCCTCTTCTTAGAGCTATTTTCAGGGGTGGGAGAGACTTGGAAAAGGAAGGAGTGTAGAAATAAAAGGTTTCCCAGTAGAGATATACCACACCCAACCTCCCCAACTCCACACCTAGACCTTCTTCTTGGGGGCAGACCATTTCAATACTTGGTCCATGTTGGGGTTAAAAGGCTGGCCTTCGCTTCTCACACCAGTTCAGGACAATTCTTTGGGATCCCCTCAGAGCTTCCTGAGGGGGAAGGCTGAGGCTGAGGCTTTTGTTGATGTTACATAGTCATTGAACATCCCTGTCCCTTTTTTAAAACCCCCTCCCTAGGTACCATGCCAAGAACCCTCTCTAATAAACTGCCTGTGCACTGGGGTCAGTCAGCTGGTCCCGGAACTGCATGCTTCCCTAGGCTCTGGAGGGTGACGCATTGGTCAGCAATTCCAGAGCATAGAGTGTTCCTGGCACTGCACCTGAGGGCCACAGGCCCACGCAGTCGTCTGAACTCTTCGGAATTCCCCCACCCTCCTCCACCACTGCGGCAGCTGCCTGTTGGGTGACTCCTCGTTTCATGTCGGATGCCCACACTGGACTGCTTTGCAGGACAGAAACCTAGCTTACCTTGCTTATCTCTGATATAACTCATGTGTATAGAATGTCAGTGAATAAAAGTCCTGCAAGGCTGCTTATTTCACAGTTGAAACTGACACTGAGAGGAGTAACCGGCCCAAAGCAATTAGACCATGAGCAGTGGAGCTGCCCCTTCTCTATTGTAGTGACTGAGAAATGGAACCTGTGGAGATGAGAGGTCCCAACTCCTTTGCTGTGGCATATACTTAGTTCTCACGTTGGAATTTGTCATGTGGGAGGCTTTAAAGTGGTTTGGGGTGGGGAGACGGTGGAGGCAGTGGATATTAATGTCAATCCAGGCTAAACTGTGATTAGATTAGGTACTAAGCTTTGTGTGGCTTTCCACAGTGACTCCATTTTGGGTCAGTTTTTTAAAAAATTATTGATTGATTTTTAGTGAGAGTGAGGAAGGGAGAGAGAGAGAGAAACATCAGTTTGTAGTTTCATTTGTTTATGTATTCATTGGTTCGTGGCTTTTTGTATGTGCCCTGACCCGGGACCAGAATGATGTTCTAAACTAATGAGCTACTCAGCCAAGGTAGCTGTTTCTTTATGATAGAGGGATGAGCCATAATCTTACTGAAAGCCTTGTTTACCTACAGGATTAGGGATTAGGGAATTTTTTTCTTTCTTTTTTTTAATTGTTTATTTTTAAAAGATTTTTATTTATTATTGTTAGAGAGAGGGGAAGGGAGAGAGGCAGAGAGGAAGAGAGACATCAATGTATGGTTGCCTTTCACCTGCCTCCAGCTACAGACCTGGCTGGAGACCTGGCTTGCAACCTGGTTATGTTGCCCCAGCTGGGGAATCAAACAAGCGACCTTTGGGTTTGCAGGCCTGCACCTTATCCACTGTGCTACCAGCCAGGGTTGGAATTCTTAAAGTAGCTCTTGCTGAAATGTGTTTGCAGGTTGAGGTCAAAAGATTAAGTGTCCCTTACCAAGGTTTAGTCACTTTACTCCTAGTTAGTATGCCTTTTCTTAGGAGCTGCATTGAGAGACTGTGGGGAATAGATGGAAAACATCCATAGATGGAATTTCACAAATTGGAGACAGCCCATTTATAAAAACAGTGTTTTTTCATCCAACAAGTCAAGGCAACTTTTGAAAATATAGCATACCATTCACAGCCCTTGAAACTATGACAACCAGATCTAAACTGCTGATTCAAAGGGATAGGTCTTAATCCCAGGGGAATTAAAATTCCTTTTAGATTTTTTTAAGGCAGAAAATCTACCATCTTATTTGCAATATTGTTGTCCTGGGCACAATCCTAAAAAGGAGTGACTGTTATTTTTTAAGAAGTGCTGATCTCCATATTAAATATAATGTGAAACATTTTTGCATGCATCATTTAATTCAATACTCACAAAATTCCAAGAGGTCATACTGTTGTTATCCTGATTTAACGATGACATGAGGAAACCAAGGTTTAGGGAGGCAAAGTAACTGCCCAAAGATCAGACACCTGGGCAGATACCTCGCCAGATCCAAACAGTCTGATACCAGCTCCAAGGTTTTCAGTTTCATTCACCTAGCAAGTGGACAGTTTATTCAGTATTCTAGCTGATTAGATAAACCTATGATGTATGGTTGTTGTAATGAACTCACAGATATATTCAATTAGGACCTTTCCTTTGTTTTCTTTTTTCCCCCCAATTTATTTATTTTTAGAGGGAGGGAAAAGAGGGAGAAAGAGAGGGAGAGAAACATCGATATGTCTTTGCCACTTGTGTGTCCCCAGCTGGGAACCTGGTCTGCAACCCAGGTATACGCCCTGGCTGGGAATTGAACTGATGACCCTTTGGTTCATAGGCCAGCACTCAATTCACTGAGCCATACCAACCAGGGCTCTTTGTTTTCTTTTCTTTTTTTTTTTTTAATGTTTTATTTTTTATTTATTTTTAGAGAGAAGGCAAGGGAGAGAGAAAGAGTGTGGGGGACCCCCGACCCACAGAGATCCCTCGGTGCCATGGAAGAAATGAGTACTTCCCAGGCAGCTTGTGCTAGGAAAGAGAAGGCCGGCTAGTGACTTGGGGCCAAAAGACCGGTTTGTTGTTCCCAATGATCTGTTTTTTGTTTTTTGTTTTTTTTTTTAATATTTTTTAAAAAGATTTTTTATTTCATTATTTTTAGAAGGAGGGGAAGGGAGAGAGGCAGAGAGGGAGAGAGACATCAATGTATGGTTGCTTTTCACCTGCCTCCAGCCACAGACCTGACTGGAGATCTGGTTTGCAACCTGGTTATATGCCCTGGCTAGGGAATCGAACCTGTGACCTTTGGGTTTGCAGGCCAGCACCTTATCCACTGTGCTACCAGCCAGGGCCTCCAATGATCTTGTTTTGAAAGTGGTGAGCTTGAAGGCATGTAGCTTGTCAATTAATGCTAAACAATGTTAATTATAGAAAACAGGTATTATTAAAGAATTACAATTGAAGGAACACTGAGGTTGTCCTCAGGTCAGGGTGTGTTCATTTAAATTCAAAATTGAAACCTCAGCTGCTGATGCAATAGAGCTATCAAGCAAGGTAAAAGAACAGGGCAATCTCCAAAGATCATATGGAATGTTTTTATGGCCATATTCCTGCCAGGGCCCGCTGTCATGTTTGCACCCACCTTTCCTATTTTCCAATCAGGTCTTACAGGCTTTGCTTGGCCTGTGTGGGGCTCCAAGCCTCGAAGCTTTCCCAACAGGACCTGGACAAAAGAGGAGAGAAACATCCATGTACCAGAGAAAGTTGCTTCTCACATGTCCCCAACTGGGGAACTGGCCTGAAACCAAAGCATGTGCCCTGAACTGGAATCAAACCAGTGACCTTTCAAGTTGCAGGCTGGCACTTAATCCACTGAGCCACACCAGCCAAGGCAATGAGGACTTTTTCATGATGGAGTAGAATGCATGGTAAAGGTGACACCCTGTCTAACATCTCTCCCAACTTTCCTAGTCTTCGTTCTAGTTATGGCTTCCCTTTACTCTCTGATTTCTAGTGTGAGAATATACACACTAAATATACACACTAAAAAACTAATGCAGAGCCCTGACTGGTGTGGCTCAGCGGGTTGAGCGATGCCCCGTAAAATGAAAGGTCACCAGTTCGGTTCCTGGTCAGAGCACAGGCCTGAGTTGGGACTGTGCAAGAGGCAACCAATTGGTGTTTCTTTTGCACATTGATGTTTCTCTCCCTTTCTCTAAACAATTAAATACATACAAACTTTTTTTTTTTTTTTTTTTTTAATGCAGAGAAGGGTTAAGTACCTTGTTCAAGGTCACATAGGTGATTTATGATAGAGCCAATTTTGAACCCAGCCAGGCAAGGTTACATCTGGGTAGTCTCCCTACTTCATTGCTTGTTGATAATATTCTGATAAACACATCTCAGATCCCCTTGCAGCTCTGACTTTCCACCTGAGACACTGTTGCAGGTAGAGTCTTGGTTATTTGCACAAACTCTGTTATCACTTGGAACTGGGTGTGAATACTGGCTAGTTATGTGATCTTGAGCAAATTCCTGTACTTTTCTGAGCCCTGATGTCCCCATTTATAAAAAAGAAGAGTATAATAGTACCTACCTGGGATGTTGTTGTGACTACAGTTAGCTGATGCTAACTGTATAACAATAAACACTTAACATTTTTTAGGAAATTGCCTTTATCTGTAGTTGGAAAAATCAAGTGGTATAGGAAAAACATTCAATCAGCTGGAGAAAAGAGAAACTGAGTGCCACCCAAGAGTGCTGGCCTCCTATGGGAGGAAACCTGGACACAGTGAGGAAAATGAGCACTATGAACTAGAACTGGACCCTGCAGTCCAAATGAGACAGTTAATGCCACCTATTGAAGTGTCTAAATGCTTCAGCCATGAAACCATATTCATGTGTACTTTGTCTAGCTCTGGGGAGGGAGAACTGTGTTGTGTGGGGGAAAACCAAATATATGACCGTCTTTCCTAAAAACCTGACACAATGAGAACTTCAAAAATGCATTTTCCACCTGACTTTATTTCAAATACAGTTGATACTTGAACAACACAGTTTAAACATCAAATTAAATTTAGGATTCAAATGTAAATTCTACAGAACATTTACAAGAACATTTTATAACACATTTATAGAGAATTACCTGAGAAATACTTAGCAAAGCTCTCTCATATCCCACTTGCATGAATTGGGTAACATTTCTATGCATTTTTAAAATTTATTGAGGTAAAATTCATATAGTATAAAAATCACCATTTAAAAGTATACAATTAAGTGGCTTTAGCCCATTCACAACATTGGGTGACTAACACCACTGTCATCAATTCCAGAGCATTTTCATCACTCCATTAAACAATTACTCTCCATTCTCCTTTCTCCCCACCCACCAGGCCCTGACAAACGCCAATCTACTGTCTATCTCCCTGGATTGGCTTCTTCTGGACATTTCATATAAATGCATTCATAGAGTATGTGACCTTTTATGTCTGTTTTTTTTCACTTTGCATGTTTTCAAGGTGCATCTAAGTTGTAGCATGCATCAGTACTTACTTCCTTTTTATTGCTGAATACTATTCCATTGTAAGGATAGACTAAATATTATTTGTCCATTCATCAATTGATGGACAGTTAAATTGTTTCAATTTTTGAATTATTATGAATAATGTGGCTGTGAACCTTTGTGTGCAAGTTAATGTTTGAACACCTGTTTTCGGTTTTCAGGTGTACACCTAGGCCTGGAATTGCTAGGTTGTATGGTGATTCTCTATTTAACTTTTTGAAGAACTGCCAAACTGCTTCCCACAGAGACTACATTATTTTATTTAATTATTAACAATATATAAAGGTTTAAATGTCTCCACATCCTTATTAATGCTTATTATTTTTCTTTCTCTTTTTTTAACTATAGTCACCTTAATATCTGTGAAGTGGTATCTTATATGTGTGTGCTTATTAAAGTATAGGTGATATACAATCTGTATTAGTTTCAGGTGTACAACATAGTGATTCCACATTTATATACCTTAGAATGTGATGACCCCGGCATGTCTTTATTTGCATTTTTCTAGTGACTAATGATATTGATCTTCTTTTCATGTGCTTTTTGGCCATGTGATTATCTCCTTTGGAGAAATATCTATTTGAATTCTTGGCTCATTTCTAAATTGAGTTCTTTGTTGTTGAGTCATAAAAGTTCTTTTCATCTTCTGAATATTTGAGTTTTATCAGGTATATCATTTGCAAATAATTCCTTCCATTTTGTATGTAGTCTTTTCATTCCCTTGATAGTGTTGTCTGATGCACAGATGTGTTTAATTTTGATAAAATCCAAATTACATATTTTTGTTGTTACTGTTTATGCTTTGGTGTCATATTTAAGAAACCATTGCCAATTTCAAGATTATGAAGATTTGCCTCTAGATTTTCTTCTACGTATTTTATAGCTTTAACTTTTATATTTAGATTGTTAATTCATTTTGCATTAATTTTTGTATATGATCTAAGTTCAATTCCAACCTGCTTCTTTTGCATATAAATATCTAGTTGTCCCCAGGACCATTTATTGAAAAGGTCGTCTTGCCCCTAATAAATGATCTTGTCACTTTTGTCAAAAACCAATTGACCATAGGTGTATTTACAGAATCTCAACTTTATCCATTGATCTGTATATCTATCCTTAGCTAGTACCACAACATTTGGTTATAATAACTTTGTAAGTAAGCTTTAAATCACAAAATGTGAGTTGCCCAAATTTCCTCTTTCCAATGTCCTTTTGGCTTTTCAGGGTCCCTTGCAATATCATATAAATTTTAGTTTTGGCTTTTCTATGTCTGCAAGAAAGGACATTGGGATATTGACAGGGATGGCATTAACTTTGTAGATGGCTATTGTGTAATATTGCCACCTTCACAATATTGTCTTTCAATCCATAGATATGTGATGTTTTTTCTACTTATTTAGGTCTTCTTTATTGTTATTCAGCAACATTTTGTAGATTTTGTAGTTTTCAGAGCCAGGTTCAGAGAACTAGGGACAGTCTCTATCCCTCAAACCTACTGAAATTATTTGAACTAGCCAATCCTAAGGCTTCTTACTCTAAGTCTCTGATTCCTTCCCTTTGAAAGTCCAACAAAGCTCTCACCCACAGTTTCCCTTCATCGCTGTGCTTCCTTTCCAACCCAGTGTTTCCTGTATGTTTCCTGACCCCTGCCACCATGGTGTGGTATGCTCCCTATCTTGGGATCTGTGGGTATAACAAACCATCATATTCTTTTTACAGGTTAATGTTCTATTTTATTTCTTATTAATTTTTAAAATAATTTTTAAATTTTTAAATTATAGTTAACATTCATATTATTTAGTTTCAGCTGTACAACCCAGTGATTAGACATTTATACAACTTACAAAGTGATCACCCCAATAAATCTAGTACCCATCTGACACCATATATAGTTACTAAACTATTATTAACTATATTCCCTGTGCTGTACTTTACATCCCTATGACTGTTCTGTAACTGCCAATTTGTACTTCTTAATCCCTTCACCTATTCTACCCATCTCCCAACACTTCTTCTATCTGGCAGTGGTCAAATGTTTTCTGTATCTATGGGTCTGTTTTGGTTTTGTTTGTCCATTTATTTTGTTCTTTATATTCTACATATAAATGCAGTCATATGGTATTTGTCTTTCTCTGCCTGACTTATTTCACTCATCACAATCCCTTATAGGTTCATCCATGTTGTTTCGAATGGCGAGATTTCATTCTTTTTTATGACTAATATTCCATTATGTATATGCACTATTTCTTCTTTATCCACTTGTTCATTGAAGGGTACTTAGGTTGCTTCCATATCTTGGCTATTGTAAATAATGCTGCAATGAACATATCAAGGTACAGTATGTGTCTTTTCAACTCAGTGTTTGGGATTTCTTTGGATAAGATATGAAATTGCTGAATCCTTTTCTGTCTCTTGTAATAGCCTTCATTTTAAAGTCTCTCTTGTTTTATGTAAGTATTGCTACCCCAACTTTTCTTTTAATTTCAATTTTCATGAAACGTCTTTTTCCATCTATTTACTTTTAGTCTGTATGTGTGTTTAGATCTGAACTAAGTCTCTTGTAGATAACATATGTAAGGATCTAGTTTTGTTATCCATTTAGCCTCCATATGCCTTTTGATTGGACCATTTAATCTATTTGCACTTAACGTAATTATCGGTAGATATACATTTAGTGCCATTTTATTATTCATATTTTGGGTTTTTTTTTCTTTTTCTTAAACAAGACCCTTTAATATTAGTATGGCGGTAATGAACTCCTTTAGCTTTTACTTGCCTACTTGGGAAGCTCTTTGTCCTTCAATTCTAAATGACAGCCTTGCTGGGTAGAGCAGTCTTGGTTGTAGGTCCTTCCTTTTCAGCATTTTAAATATTTCATGCTAATTCTTTATGGCCTGCAAAGTTTTTGCTAAGAAATCAGCTGACAGCCTTATGGGAACTCCCTTGTAGGTCACTAAAATGCTTTTCTTTGGCTGCTTTTCAGGTTCTCTTTGTCTTTTATCTTTGGTATTTTAATTATGATGTGTTGTGGTATAGACCTCTTGGATTCACCTTGTTTGGGGCTCTCTAAGCTCTCTGTATTCGTGTGTATATTTTCTTTGCCAAGTTAGGGAAGTTTTCTGTCATTATGCTATTCAAATAGGTTTTCAACTTCTTGCTCTCTCTTTTTTCCTTCCAGAATTCCATGATATGAATGTTTGTATGCTTGAAGTTGTCCCAGAGGCTCCTTATACTATCCTCATTTTGGGGGACTTATTTTTTTTTTCAGTTCTGAATGGTCTTTTCTGCTACTATAACTTCCAAATCACTGATTTGATCCTTTGCTTCCTCCAATCTACTGTTGATTCTTTCTGGGGTATTCTTCACTTCAGTTATTGTATTCTTTATTACTGACTGATCCTTTTTTATGTTTTATATCTCCCTTTTCATGTTTCCCATCTTTTTGTTTAGGTTCTCACTGAGTCAATTTACTCTTCTTCTAAGTTTGTTGAGTATCCTTAAAACCAGTGTTGAACTCTGCATCTGGTAGACGGCTTGTCTCCATTTTGTTTACTTTGTTTTCTGGAGTTTTGTCCTGTTCTTTTAATTTGGACATGTTTTGTTTTTGTTTTTCTCTCTCCGCATTTTGGCTGCCTCCTTGTGTTTGTTTCTGTGTATTAGGCAGAGCTGGTACATCTTCTAGTCTTGGTAGAGTGGCCTTATATAACAGTAGGTGTTTTGTGTGGCCCAGTGGCACAGCGTCCCCCATCACCCAAGTGGGGATCTCGTGGCTCAACCCCCACCCCCACCATGTGTGCTCTGTGTGCACTTTCCTGTTGTGATTGAACTTCGATTGCTATTGGCATATAAATGGGAAGATTTGGGTCCCCAGGGAAGTTGGCTGCAAGACAGACTTTGTTTGCAGCAGAGAAGCTCCTATGCAGAAGCCCTACCCATGAAGCAGAACTCACTTCAGTAGTGGGCCTCTGGTGCCCACCAAGTGTGCCCCTTGAGTCTATTGTTCCTAGAGGTGGTTGGGTGGTTCTATAGCATTGTCTGAAGCTGTCCACTGGGTGCACTGGTTCTGGGGCCTCTCAGGAGGAACAGGCCAAGGTAGGCCACTGCTCGTGCCCTGGCAGGGCCACTCAGCATGAACTACAACATGATTTGCAGATGTTTTCCAGTTTTACTGGGCTTGGAGTTGCCTGGGAGCAGGTAGGCTGCAAGCTGAGGTCAGTGCTGCTTGAGCCAGGCTTGCAACAGCTTAGCAAGAGGTACAGGGCACACGGAGGCTAGATGCTGCTTGTTTGGAGTTTGTGGACTTTGAGAGATTTTAGGCAAGTGTGCAGCATGAACCAAACAAGCTGATAAACTATCTTTTCAATGGGAGGCATCTCCTGATTTGTTGGCTTTACCATGCCTGAATAAGAAGCAAGTCTATATTTTAGAGCAGTCAAGTAAAATGTTGAATAGAGGTTACAAAAAGCGGGCATCTTTGTCTTGTTCCTGATCTTAGAAGGAAAGCTTTAATTCTCCATCATTGTATATCATGTGGGTGTTTCATATATGTTCCCTATTATACTGAAATTTTCCCCCTCTAGTCCTAGTTGTCGAGTATCTTTATCATGAAAGAGTAGTAGATTTCATCAAATGCTTTTTTTTCCGCATCAGTTGAGATGTTCGTGTGGTCTTTTTGTCCTTTTCATTCTATGAATGTAATATATGACAGTGATTAACTTTTAAAATATTGAATCACCTTTGCATTCCTGAAACAAAACTCATTAAATCATGATGGATTGGATGTGCTAGTATTTTGCTGAGCATTTTTGCATCTATATTTATAAGAAACATTGATCCATAGTTTTCTTGTGGTGACTTTGGCTGTGGTTTCAAGGTAATGCTTATCTCTTATAGTTTTGGAAAAGTTTAGGAAGGATTGGTATTAATTCTTAAATGCTTGGTAGAATTCACCAGTGAAGTCATCTGGCCCTTGGCTTTTCTTTATAGGAATTAAAAATTTTTATATTACTTCTTTGACCAGTGTGGCTCAGTTGGTAGGAGCATCATCCTGTAACAAAAGGGTTGCAAGTTCCATTCCAGACAAGGGCACATGCCTAGGTTTCAGGTCCCATCCCTGTTCTGGTGTACATAATCCCCAGTCTGGGAGAGTATGGGAGGCAACCTATTGATGCTTCTCTACATGTTGATAGTTCTCTCTCTCCCCCATCCTCTCTGTCTAGAAGAAGTGAAGAAAAAAGTCCTCAATGGGAATTTTTTTTAAATAAAATAACATATAATATATATTACTAATTCAATCTTTTTACTAGTATAGGTCTATTCACATGTACTATTTGCTTAGTTTTGACATTTTGTGCCTTTCTATGAATTTGTCCATTTTATCTAGGTTATCTAAGTTGCTGGCATACAATTATTTAGAGTATTTCTTTTGTATTTTTGTAAGGTTGGTAGCAATATTGCACTTTACTTTCTGACTTTAGCAATTTGAGCCTTTTCTCCTTTTTTTCTTAGTCAGTCTAGCTTGAACATTTTTCCATTTTGTTATTCTTTTCAAAGAATGAACCAACTTTTGGGTTTGCTGATCCCCTCTATGGCTTTTCCATTCTATATTCTGTACACTTTTACTCTCCTCTTCATTAGTTTCTTTCTTTGGCTTGTTTGGGTGTAGTTTGTGGTTTCTTTTTAATTTTTTTAAGTGGAAAGTTAGGGTACTAATTTGAGTTCTTTCATTTTTAATGTGTTTACAGCTATAAATTTTGGTATGTTGTATTTTTATTTTCAGTCATCTCAAAATATCATCTAATCTCCCATGTGATGAATTTTTTCACCCATTGGTTGTTTAAAAGTGTGTTGTTTAACTTGCATATGTTTGTGAATTTTCCAGTTTTTCTTCTGTTTCATTTCATTTTGAAAAAGATACTTTGTATGGTTTCAATCTTTTAAAAATTTATTGGGACTTGTTTTGTGGCCTAACCCATGGCCTATCCTAGAAAGTGCTCCATAGGTACTAGAAAAGATATATATTCTGTTTTGAGTGGAATTTTGTAAATGTGTCTTTTAGGTCTGGTTGCTTTATAGTGTTGTTCAAGTCTTTACTTATATTTGGTCTAGTAGTTCTATCCATTATTGAAAGTGTTGATGTTTCCAAATTATGGTTGAACTATTTTTCCTTCAATTCTGTCAACTTTTGCTTCATATACTTCAATGCTCTTTTTAGTTGCATGTATGTTTATAATTGTTATCTTCCACTTTTCTTTGTATTGAATTTATCACAGTGACACTGGTTAACAAAATTATACAGATTTCAGGTGCACAATTTCACAACGCATTATGAGCACACTGTATTATGAGTTCACCACCTCAGTTCAAGTCTCCCTTCTTCATTATTTCTCCCCCCTACACCCGCCTCACCCTGGCAATCACCACACTGTTGTCCATATCCATGAGTTTTTTCTTTTGCTTCTTTCTTGCACAATCACTCCACCCCTACCCTGTTGTATCTTCTTAATGGATCTACCCTTTTATCATTATATATGCCTTTTTTTGGACTTTTTATTGTAACAATTTTTTATTTAAAGTTTACTTGTATATTAATATGACCATTACAACTTTATTGTGGCTACTATTTGCATGGGATATTTTTTTCCATCCTTTCACTTTCAATCTATTTGTAGCTCTGGATCTAAAGTGAACATATAGTTGGTTCATGTTATTTTATTCATTCATAAAGCTGCCCTTTAATTGCAGAGTTTAATCCATTTACATATATGTGATTACACATAAGTAAGGACTTACTTCTATTTGTTTTCTATGTCATATCTTTTTGTCCCTCAATTCGTCCATTATAGTCTCTTTGTGTTAAATACACATTTTCTAGTGTACCATTTTGATTCCCTTCTCATCCAGTTTACTTTATATTTTCAGTTATTTTCCTAGGAGTTGCCTTGGAAGTTACAACTAACATTTTAATTTGTGACAATATAGTTAGAATTAGTGACAATTTGGCTTCAATAATACATAAAAATGTTACTCCTACCCAAGTCTAAATTTCCTCACCTGGACAGTGAGGCTCAGATCAGAGGAGGAGTGTGGAGTGTACGAAGCTCAGTGCAGTGCTAAGTAATCAGTCAATGGCAGAAGATTATTGTGATTATTACCTTTGGTGGCAGTGGTGTGTTTACAAACTCCTTAGCCACAAAGGAGCCAGTTATCAATCTACCTTTGCTTGTTTGCTCACCTGTCAAGTTGGGATATTCATATACCTTCTTACAGGTTTGCTGTGAAGATTAAGTTGAGTAGAAAGTGTTTTAAATGCTGCAGCCACATAGTAAAAGCACAGTGAGTGTTGCTTATTACTATTATTTATTATTTTCTTTATGTCTATGCTTCAAACAAAAGAACTGCTTAGAACAGCTTGAATATGTTCTACTGTTAGCAACTTCCCTGTGTTTTCCTTGCCGCGCCCTCTGCTAGGACACCCCCCCACCCCGCCCCGGTACCTTGTGTCAAAGCCCCAACTTCGTCTCCTCCAGTCCCATCAGTGGTGGCCTTGGTGCCAGTGAAGTCATCCCTTATCACCTCTACGGGATTTCATTGATCTCTTTTGGGGTAATTATTTTCTGCTCTGGGTAGAAATTTGTTTTCCTCTTCTCTCTTTGAAGGAGTCCCTTTCTCCACTTCAGGTGACATCTAAACCAGTTAATAAATACCTGTTACCCTAACGAGGCCAGAGCTATATTTAGAAGGAACTAGTTAAGTCTTGCTTGGAGTCAGGGAAAGTATAAACTTTGATCCCTGTGGAACCTCCCATCAATCTGTTTCCAAGACTCAGAATAAATGCAGAGTTTAAGGAGTCACTGACTAATAGCATCTTGTCCAGGGGAGGGACCTCACCACACCAAAGGCTTCATCACTGCCTTCATCAAGGACAAAGGGAGCTAAGGAGCATCCCACACCCAGTTAAAGTAATGGAAACATATGGGCAGATTGCTACAAAGGCGCCTAGGCAAACAAGACACTCGGGCAGGGATCGTGCCCTTGGCTGAGCTGTTTGGACTCCTTTCTGGGGAGGCAGATAAAATAGTCACCAGAGCCTGGCCCTCCCACTCTGCAAGTGTTTTTAGGCATCTTCCATAGATAAAGGTTTTGTGAGCTTTTGTTCACTGCAACACTAAAATGAACAATAGCTAGTGTTCTTCTAGGGCCTGCTGGATGCCAGGCCCCTATGAATTTTCACAACAAGAAATGATAGGTGTCTTACGAAGCTTAAGTATTTCTTAAAATCTCCTTCTTGGTAAGGCCCAATCCAACTTAAAGTTGCAACACACCCCCATCTTTACCCTTTGTTCCCAAGTTCTCAACACAGCCTTTTCTAACTTCTAATACAGTGTGATTTACTTATTAAATATGTTTGCCCATTGTGTGACATCCTTCCTTGCAAGGAGGACATCCACAGGATGAGCGCCTTGGTCACTCAAGCTCGTGTTTGGATCCTTTAGCAAAGCCTGGATCATTAACGCAGTGCCTGATACACCCATTACGTATCTCATCTGGTAGGTACTTACGTAAGTTGTTGCCAAACTTCTACTGTGGGCAAATATCTTTGTATATTTATGCACTTTTATTATAGGATAGGTTCTTCCATATAGAATTGCTAAGTCAAAAGGTATGAACAGTGTAAATATTAATAGGTACTGCCAACAGCTCTCCCAGAAAGACTGCACCATTTACACTCACATCCATAGTGTATGAGAGGGCTCAATCGGGATTGGCAAAGTTGGGGTGGGGTGGGGTGGGGAGGATCCCAACTTCCCTAAACTACTGGACTAATATTTGCAACTACAGAATCGTTAAAGTTAAAGGGGACATACAAATTCATTTTGTTCTCATCCCCAGGCAGCAATCCTCTCCCATTCTTTTCCTGTCAGTGTCTGAACTCAAACTTCCCGTTTTTGGTTTTCAGGATAAAACACCACCGACAGGATTCTTGTGACTTCCAGTGAGTTCATTGTATCACCAGAACAAAATCTGCTTTCTGCAACCTCATTTCACCTACTATTCTAGCTCCATTCTCAGGAGCAATAGCAAACAGGGCAAATCCGTTTTCCACATGACAGCCCCTAAAATATTTGAAGGCTATATGAAATCTCCTCTCATTCTTCTTCCAGGGTAAACCTCCACACACGACCAGCTTCAGCCACACAAATGCCCCGGAGGTTACATGTTGATCCAGAGGCCCTTCAGCTTAGTGGCCACACGTAAGAGCTTTAAGGTTCCTTAGGCCTGGCTTCATGGCCCTGTTTCCACACTTCCTACCTGTCTGACCTTGGTCAAGTCGCTTCTGAGACTTTAGTTTCCTCCCTTGAATAATTTTGTGTAACAACAATGCCCAGCTTGCAGGGTTGCTGGCCAGGCCACATTTCACCATTAAAAAAAAAAAAAAAAAAAAAAATCTAAACTTCATTTTATGATGGTGTTGCTAAAATGATGAATATAATAAAGGCAGGGTTATATATATATTTTTTCTTCTGATTTTAAAAGAATTACAACATTTTGATAAATCAGGGCCTTAGCCATTGTGCTTTCTGTAACTGATGGCTACATGGGCTCTTGTTTGCTGGGAGGAGTGAAAAAACAAAGTAGGTCAAGTATAGAAAAATGCTTAGCACATTACAGAGACCGGCTCCTTATAAGCTAATAAATGATGATCAAAAGTAAAAAAAGCTCTGGCTGGTGGCACAGTGGATAAGGCGCCAGCCTGCGAACCCAAAGGTCACTGGTTCGATTCCCAACCAGGGCACATAACCAGGTTGCAAGCCAGGTCTCCAGCCAGGTCTGTAGCTGGAGGCAGGTGAAAGGCAACCATACATAGATATCTCTCTCCCTCTCTGCCTTTCTCTCTACCCCTCTCTCTAAGAATAATAAATAAAATCTTTTTTAAAAATGTAAAAAATAAAAAAATGTGGGAGCTCTGGAGCGAACTGAGTGTCACACTGAAGACTATCTCCCCAGAGATGTTTCTTAACCAGTGCTTGTAGAAGTTGCAGACTCTGCTTCTTCTGAATGAAAGGAACACAGCCACTGGGCCCATGTTTTCTCACATTGCCTGCAAAGTCTTGGGAGAACTTTTTGTCAAAAAGAAACAGGGTCTGTGGTATTTATTTTGAGAAGAGAGGTGTCTTAGTCTGCTCAGGCTACTATAGCAAAATACCACAGACTAGGTATCTAATAAACAACATAAATTTATTTCTCAGAGTTCTGGAGGCTGGTCCAAGATCAAGGCGCCAGAACGGTTGTGTTCTGGTGAGGGTCCTCCTTCTGGTTCAGAGCCAGTGCCTTTTCCCTGCAACCTCACATGATGGAAGGGGCAAGGGAGCTCTTCTGGGGTTTCTTTTATAAAAGCATTGATTTCATTCATCTGATCTCATGCCCTAATCACCCCCAAAGGCCCCACCTCCTGATACCATCACATTGGGCACTAGTATTTCAACAAACAAAGTTGGGGGCAGGGCACAAATATTCAGACCATGCCAGGAGGAAATATACATTACAAACATGTGCATGAAGAATTTTGGAAGGATAAATAAGAGACTGATAATGGCAGTTACCTATTATAGAGGGTTGGGATTATGTGAATGGACACAGGAGTGAGGGGGAGACTTTCCATTGTGTATCTTCTTAGGATTTCAAGGCTTGAATGATGACGATCTACTGATTTGAAAATCTTAATTATTTTCAGTTTGAAAAAATATGTGCATCTGGTTCTTAAAAATCCACACAGTTCAAAAGCTTGGGATCCTCACTATTCCTAGGTACA
Organism: Noctilio leporinus; assembly: GCA_004026585.1. NCBI lineage: Eukaryota > Metazoa > Chordata > Mammalia > Chiroptera > Noctilionidae > Noctilio > Noctilio leporinus. The sequence continues at coordinate 217,835 of PVIW01001907.1, read as the reverse complement.
CTCTCACTAAATCCTCCAGTTTTCAGTTCCATGACTCACTCCACCATTTATGTAGCCCTTCCCAAATGTTGACTTCTAACTTTCTGTCCTATGCTGTGGCTGAGAAAGAGAGAGTTACCTGCTCTAATGGGTGTGAAGAGTCTATACTTTTCCTTGTACTGACTTCCATGCAGCTCCTCTATCCCAGCCTCCATAGGTAACTGACATTTTTAGTTTCCCAGATTCCTCTGGCTTCCATGGAGGGCATTAGCTTGGCTCTTGTTGGCCTCCATCCCAGTATTCTGCTAGTTCACTTGCCACCTGCTTTCCACCTCCTAAAATTATGTTAGCATCCTTCATCTGATGTTTCCTCTCTCATTTCCCTGTTCCTTATGAACTCTGACCTTTCTTATTCCTTGATGGTCATTTCAGGGAGGTTATGAGAGGGAACAGAAATAAAGTGTGTTTAATATGCCACACATCACTAGGGGCACGGGTGCTGTCCTGTTCATCAGATGTAGAGCAGCATCATCATTAATGATGGTTGTGTAATATCCCATTATAGGGATGGATAGCCTCTCCCACACCTGGGGATAGTTAGCAATGTCTGGAGACATTTTTGGTTGTCACCACTGAGTAGGGAATGCTATTGGCATCTAGTGAGTAGAAGACAGGAATGCTACAGTGCTCAGGACAACCACAAGCACAAAGAATTATCTGGGCCAAATGTCAACAGGGTGGAGGTTGAGAAACTCTGTATTAAAGGGTTCCTATCATCTTTAGAGTAAAATTCAGACTCCACAGCACAGCCTATAAGACCCCTGCTTACCTTTCCACACTCCCCTGGCTTGCCATGTTTCAGCCACAAGCATCTATCTATTCCTGGAACACACCATGCTTATTCCTGCCACAGGGCCTTTGAACTTGTTTCTTCCGCATGACGTTTTCTTTCCCAGATTTTCTGATTGCTGACACCCCCAGCATTTAGATCTCAGCTCAGGTGTCACTTCCTTTGTGAGACTTACCTTGACCACCCACCTGCCACTCTTCCCCCACATATTGACCCTCACCCATGGAACTTTCTATTACATTTGTTGTGTGCTACAAAATATCATCAGTTCCTGAAGTTGGCTGTTTTTCTCCCTTGTTTGTATTTGTTTGTTACTACTAGGAGTTAGCTGCAGGAGAGCAAGGATCCTGTCCGTCCTGCTCTTGAGCATTTTGCCCGGCACAGGGTTACTGCTCAGTCGATGGACAAACGACCATTTGTTTACTGATCTTCAAGTATTTTATTTGCGTTTCTCCTAAAAAAATTTCTAAGGACTATGTGTCCCTTCCTTGCACATTTTTAAGTTGACGTCTAAAATTGCTTTATTATATGTTTAAATAGTTGCAAAGTCTAATTTCCCAATCATGCATGTTGACATTTTAGAATATAACTTTACTTCACACTTTTAAATATACCTACCATCATTATTTTAAAAAAAAATCCATAAGCATAATTACACAACATCCTGAAAATATATGGAATAGTTAGTGGGAAAAAATACACAGACTCTTAACTGTTGGAAATTTTTATTTTTATTTTTTATTTTTTTTTAAAGATTTTATTTCATTATTTTTAGAAAGAGGGGAAGGGAGAGAGGCAGAGAGGGAGAGAGACATCAATGTATGGTTGCGTTTCACCTGCCTCCAGCCACAGACCTGACTGGAGACCTGGCTTGTAACCGGGTTATGTGCCCTGGCTGGGGAATCGAACCTGCGACCTTTGGGTTCGCAGGCCAGCGCCTTAACCACTGTGCTACCAGCCAGGGCTGGAAATTTTTATTTTTTAAAAAGATTCTTTTATTCATTATTTTTAGAGAGAAAGGGAGAGAAATATCAATATAAGGTTGCTTTTCACTTGCCTCCAGCTATGGACCTGGTTGGAGACCTGGCTTACAACCTGGTTATGTGCCCTGGCTGGGAATCGAACTAGCAACCTTTGGATTTGCAGGCTGGTGTCTATCCATTGAGCCACACCAGCCAGGACCAACTGTTGGAAATTTTATCTCACTCTTTTTCCCTCCTTGCCCTTTTAGTTTCATTTCACTTTCCCCACACACTTCTATCCTAATGTATGATATTTGAAATTCTTTTTAAAATAAATTGCCTGATCATACTTTTTTGTGTAACAGAAATGCTTATATAAAGTTATATATATTTAATAAGTCCCAGTTTCTCAAGGCTCTAATTTTGAAGGCTATCCTGTGTTCACAAGGCTCTAAATGTTCAATTTTTTCTGAATTATCATTACAATGATCATTATTGTATAATTGATTAAAGCATTGTGATTAGTAATTTTTATACATTAAAAAGTATGTCTTATTCTAAGTGAGTCATTTAATGAGATAAACGGGGCTGGTTATTTTTTGTGTATTCTTCCAGGTTTATTATTCTGTGAATGAATATTATTTATGCTGGAATGGGACAGAAGTTGGAATAAGCGTATTCCAATTTTTGTTTTTATAGAATACTAAGAAATGTTTTACATGTAAACAGAAGACTGGAGTGGAAATTTTATTATAGCTAAGTCATTCAAGGTCATATATGTTTGAACTCGCCTCTAATTTGCCATACAGCATATTCAGATCCATTATCAGAAATTGTCTATAAGGATTAGCCATGTGACAAATCATGCAGGGCCTCCTTGAAGTTGATTGAAAGCAAAATGGAAACAATGGGAATTTCAACAGGATTTGTTATGCAATATTTAGAGTAATTTTCTTTCCTAGCTACACATTATTATTTCACACTAAGCCTTTGTTTGGCATCCTAGTTTTCAGATGAATGGGAGCATTGCCCTATTTTTATGAAGTGGAGGAAGAACAGTGGTGAAGGAGAAAACACCCTTGACCTCAGACACATTCTCAGGCAAATCCATTTTTGGAGAGATAACACACAAGAAAGGGAGATTCTCTCCCTTTCTCTTCTATTGAGATATAATTTAATACAATACACGCATTTAAAGTATCCACTTTGGTGAGTTCTTTTTTTTTTTTTTTTAAGATTTTATTTATTATTTTTTATTTTTTAATTAATTTTTTAAAAAAAGATTTTATTTATTATTTTTAGAAAGAGGGGAAGGGATAGAGGCAGAGAGGGAGAGAGACATCATTGTACGGTTGCCTTTCATCTGCCTCTATTTATTATTTTTTAGAGAGAGGGGAAGGAAGAGAGGCAGAGAGGGAGACATCAATGTATGGTTGCCTTTCACCTGCCTCCAGCAACAGACCTGGCTGGAGACCTGGCTTGCGACCTGGTTGTATGTGCCTTGGCTAGGAATCGAACCAGCAACCTTTGGGTTTGCAGACTGGGTCCTTATCCACTGTGCCACCAGCCAGGGCCACTTTGGTGAGTTCTGACAAATGTATATGAAAGTGCAATCTCCACCATATTCTAGATATAGAAAGAAAATTTCCATCATTCCAGAAAATTCCTTCATGCCTATTTGCAATCAATCCCTCTTTACCCTCAGTTCTGGGCAGCCACTGGCCCACTTTTTATCTCTATATACAAAATATGGTTCTTTGCATGCAGTTCCTTTCACTCAGCATAATGATTCCAAGACCATGTAAGGTGCAGTTCCTTTTTATTGCTGAACAGTACTCACTGTATGGATTTACTGTACAGCAATTTGTTTCTCATTCACCTGCTGGTGGAGATTCAGGTGTGTCCAGTGTGGGGCTACAACGAATCATCCTGCTGTACTCATCCAAGTACAAGTCTTTGTATGGTGTCTGTTTTCATTTCTCTTGGTTAAATATCTAAGAGTGGGTGAGACGGTTGGTCTATGTGGAAATGGGCCCTCTTAACACTGTCCCTGCCAAGAGCACCTATTCTGGAAAGAATGTTAATTAACCTGTATCCAACCAAACCTTTAGATCTAAAGTTTATAGAAAACATGGAGAACAAAAGAATAAATTAAACAAGGCCAGCAAAGATACAAAAGGAAAATCCAGAATGTGGGATATTCCCCTGTATAATTGGCTTGGTCTCTTCAACAGGACAGTGTCAAAAAGAAGAAGAAGAAGGAGAAGGAGAAGGAGAAGGAGAAGGAGAAGGAGAAGGAGAAGGAGAAGGAGAAGGAGAAGGAGAAGAAGAAGAAGAAGGAAGAGGAGGAGGAGGAGGAGGAGGAGGAGGAGGAGGAGAAGGAGAAAGAAAGAAGGAAAGAAAGAAAAGAGAAAAGGCGAGGGAAGGAGGAAAATGGGACAACTGTAATAGAATAAACAATAACAATAATTTTAAAAGGTGGGGAATCTGTTCTTGACTAAAAGCCCCTTAAGAAACAAAACAGCTAAATGTAGTGCATAATTCTGAATGGTGGGAAAGTAAAATCTGGATCAGACTGAACAGCAAAATAGCCCAGCTGTTTTTCAGGTGGGGATAACAGACACAGGTAAAGCTGTCTGCAATGGACTCTGCACTTGTAAAGTGCCATTGTGCCCTGCTTCTCTGAGCAACCATTGCTTTCTTATACGCTGATTAATTTTATTCTTTAAAATCATAGATGGTCAGAAAAAGTGCAGTTTGAAATTATATCAACCAGCACAAATAAAATATCTTCCTCTCGTCTGCAAGATTAGAGCTGCTTGGAGACCAAGAAGCTAGCTGGCTTAATTTCCAACCCATGTACAGAGCTTCTGAACACAATGGTTCACATTTATTGAACTTTGGGTTTCAGGGAAACAGGACCCTGGGTCCACTCTGCAGTCCCAGCTGACGTCAACCCATTACTCACAGCCCTGTTTTGCTTTAAGCTCATCAAAAGCCTGCTTTTTAAAAATTTCACCAAAATCTGACCCCTCCCCAGATCCTTTAATAACCTGATTATTTCCACTTTATTTGATAAGGTATCTCATAATTACGCTGACCTTTGCTCTCCCCTTTTATAAAGAGTGAAGAAGCCTAGCTTTGGACAGGTTTGTGCCTAGTGGCCTTTCCTGATTGGGCTTAAAACAATCAGGTCCCTTGAAAACATCAACATTAAAAAACAAAACAAAGCAAAACATTTTGGTGAAATTGGGTTAATTTGAATATAAATTAAGTATGACATTGATAGGGAATTCTGTTAGGTATGGCACTGGTATAGCGGGTATTTCATGATCTCTTAGAGATACTGAAATATTTAGGGGTAAAATGTCATGAAGTCTAATTACTTTGAAATGGTTACAAAAAAGTCAATTAATATAGTTTACATGTGTAGAAAAGAATGAAAATGGCAAAATGGTAACAATTGTTGAAACTGGGCAGTGAGCACAAGTTTACTTAATTTACAGTTCTGTCTAATTTTATTTATGTTTGAAGGTACTTATAATAATAAGTTAAACAAAACTAAAAATAAAAACAAAAATTTTATCCTTGCCCATGGCCCTCAGAGAGTCAGTCTTCAGGCCAAGTAGCACCACCATTGGAATGCGTCTGGTCCTCATGGTGGCTGCCTTTCTGATCTTTAAGGAATCAGTGCAGTCCTGACCTTTCAGTTTCTCCTTTGTCAAAGACCTTCTTTAATGTTCCTACAGACTTAGCAGAGAAGGGTAGGACTCCTGGGCTCAAAATCCATGTTGCCACCCACCGGCTAGTGGACCTTGTGTGAGCCCTTAACCTCTGCGAGTCTCCATCCCTATAAAGTTAGCAAGGTCCTAGTCCTTGACACGTTGGGTTGTAATGGGCAAGAAGGGAGGCCGCAAAGTGCCTGGCACAGCATACAAACGCAATAAGCATTAGCAGTTATAATTTATTGCTGTGGTTGAAAGACAGAACTGGAAGGTATGGAATGAACTCAAATAGAGCTCGAGACTTTGGTTAGAAAGAAATGACATAGGTGTTTTCAAAGGCCTTAGGCAGTCTGCAAACTGGAAGCACAATTAGGCAGTCCCCAGAATGTTCTGAGAAGAAAGAAAAGCTAAGAGTTCTACTAGCAAACAGTACATTCTTGAGAAGAATCAGTCCTGCATTCTTAGCCTCTGGCTTAGTCTGAGATGGAAATCTTCCACATGACTGGTGGTCAGGATCCGGGATGTCAGGGAGTTTGGGTACGTAATCATTCTTTCCTTCGTCTTTCAGGAGGTAATCAAAGGGCTATCTAGAAGTCTGCTGTTTGGGTTGGCCAAAAATTTTGTTTAGTTTTTCACATTTGATGTCTCTAGGAGTGCTTAGTTGTCTTTAACGTCATTCCAAACAGTTTTGTTAGATTCTATTGTGACAGCTGTCATATCAGCGTGCACTTATTTTATTTATTTTTAATTATATTTTATTGATTATGGTATTGCAGTTGTCCTCATTGTTCCCTCTTTGCCCCCCCTCTAACCAATACTCCCCACACACATACCCTCAGGTAGTCCTCACACCATTGTTTACATCCATGGGACATGTGTGTAAGTTCTTTGGATACTCCATTTCCTATACTGTACTTTACATCCCCATGGCTATTCTGTAAAACTACCTATTTGTACTTCTTAATCCCCTCACCTCTTCACCCATTTCCCCAAACCACCCTCCCATCTGGCAAACACCAAAATGCTCTCTGTATCCACAACTCTGCCTCTGTTCTTCTTGTTTGCTTAGTTTGTTTTTTTTAGATTCAGTTGTTGATAGACATGTAGTTTTTGTCCTTTTATTGTTTATAGTTTTGATCATCTTTTTCTTAAATAAGCCCCCTTAACATTTTATATAATAATGGTTTGGTGATGATGAGCTCCTTTAGCTTTTCTCTTGTCTGGGAAGCTCTTCATCTGCTCTTCAATTCTAAATAATAGATTTCCTGGGGAGAGCAGTCTTGGCTGTAGGTCCCTGCTTTTCAGACTTGGACAATTTCTTGCTAGTCCCATCTAGCCTGCAAAGTTTCTTTTGAGGAATCAGCTAATGGCCTTATGGGAACGTTTTTGTAGGTAACTCTTTGCTTTTCTTTTGCTTCTTTTAGGATTCTCTCTGTATCTTTAACCTTTCATATTTTAATCATGATGTGTCCTGGAGTGGGTCTCTCTGTGTTTACTTGTTTGGGACTTTCTGTGTTTCTGGAACGTGTATGTCTATTTCCTTCACCAGATTAGGGAAATTTTCTTTCACTGTTTTTTCAAATAGATTTCCAATATCTTGCTCTTTTCTCATTCTGTCACTCGTATAATGCAAATGTTGGAACACTTGAAGCTGAACCAGAGGCTGCTTATACTATCCTCATTTTTTTTTTGGATTCTTTTTCTTCTTCTTATTCTGACTGCTTGTTTTTTGCTTCCTTTTGCTCCAAATAATTTATTTGACCCTTGGCTCTATCACTCTACTATTGTTTTCCTGTTTTCCTATTGTTCTTTATTTCAATTAGTGTTTCCTTCATTTCTGACTGGATATTTTTTATGCTGTTAGGACCTCACTAAGTTCCTTGAACAGCCTAATAAGCATTATTTGGAACTCTGCATCTGATAGATTGCTTATCTTCATTTTTGCTTTAGTCCTTATTCCTGAGTTTTGATCTGTTCTTTCATTTGTGCCATGTTTGTCTTCTCATTTTGCCTTTCTCCCTGTGTTTGTTTCTATGTACAGTATATTAGGTAGAGCTGCCTTCACTCCATGTCTTGGTAGTGTGGCCTAATGTAGTAAGTGTCCTGTAGGGTCCAGTGGTACAGCCTCCCTTATCCTCCAAGCAGGGTACTCGACTACACCCTTCACGTAGGTTGAGTACACTCTCTTCTTGTAGTTGAGCTTGGTTGTTGTTGGCAGGTCAATGGGAGGATTTACCCAGGCCAGTCAGCTGCAAGGATTGGCTGTGACTACTTACCACCGACCTCTGCCCTCCATAGAGCTGTACAGGAGCAGGGTGGTGGTGCTCCAATGTGGTCTGTAGCTGTCCAATGGGTGGACAGGCTCTGGGTTTTCCTGGATGGTGCAGGTCAAGGTCAGTCCCCATCTGTGTTCTGCCCAGGGCCACCCTGCATGAGCCATGAAACTATCTGATATGGCTGCTACTTGTGCTGTGTTGGAGATGTCTAGGGGGAGCCAAGCTGTGAACCTAGGCTGGCTGCTGCTAGTGGCAGGTTTGGGGCCACTTAGCTGTTGCTTGTTTGATAGGAATTAAGAAGATATGAAACATGAGCCAAGACTAGCCATTCATATGGAAAAGTCATAGTTATTAGTTTGGATCAGGCTGTAAGTTGGGCGGGGATGAAGTTTTGGGGGATCTCCAGGGTGGGTCAAATAGTGTTAGCCAGGTTGATGGAGTCTTAGGAATGGCACTCACTTGCCATTGTGGCTCTGTATAGGGAGGGCTCAGAAAAGTCACAATGACCTCTCTCTGCCTTTCTGTCTGGGAGAAAGCTATCTCCCAGCTCTTACCTTGATGTCAGACTCTTCAGTTCCACCCTGTGTGCTATGGTGCCTTTCGAGCTGCTACCCCCATGCTGGAGCTCAGAGGGAGTGAGTCTGTGCAAGTCTGCATGCGGGTTTTTAAGAGAAACTGCTTGGGACTGCAGAAGTTTCTTTCATTGGCACAATCCCCGCTGGTTTTTGCAGCCAAAAGTTATGGGGACTTACGTTCCTGGCATCAGAACCCTGGGCTGGGTGGCCTCATGTGGGACTGGGACTCCTCACTCTCAAAATGTCCCTCCTAAATTTTTATCCATCATGTTGGACAGCCCATTCTGTGTCTGCTCCCCTCCTACCAGTCTGGATGGATGTGGTTTCTTTAATTCCATAGTTACCAGACTTCCATTCAACTCCATTTCTGATGGTTCTGAGTGACAGTTGTTCTATATTTTAGTTGTAATTTTGATATGGTTGTGTGAGGAGGTGAGCTGTGTTTACCTAGGTAGCCATTTGACTGAAAGTTGTCCTTCTCAGTGTGGGTTTTATTTTATTTTTAATATTTTATTTGTTTTTAGACAACAGGGTAAGAAGGGATAAAGAGAGGGAGAGAAATATCAATGTGTGGTTGCCTATCACACACCCCCCAACTGGGGACCTGGCCCTCAGCCCAGGTATGGTTCCCTGACTGGGAATCAAACCATTGACTTTTTAGTTCACAAGCTGGCACTCACTCCACTAAGCCATACCAGCCAGAGCTCCATGCACTTTTAAAAATCTTATCAAAATGGTGAATTTTTGTGCAGCCATTTTAATATTGAAGATGGAAGAAAATACGCAACATTTTTGGATTATTACTCTATAATTTCAAGAAAGGTAAAAATGTACCTGATATGCACTAAATGATTTGTGCAGTGCATGAAGGTGCTGAAACTGATTGAACATGTCAAAAGTGGTTTGTGAAGTTTCTTGGTACAATTGACATTTTTGGCCATTTAATTCTTTGCTACTGGGCTGTCTTACACATTGGAAGATGTTTAGCAGCATCCCTGGCCTCTACCCACTAGAAGCCAATAGCTGGAGATAACTGATGTACTCAAAATATCCCAATAAATAGTTATTGGTTAAAATGAAAAAAGTGTCTTTTATTTTATGGAAAAAACATAATCAACTTTTGGCTAACCCAATATATCCAGGTATTAATGAAGGAATAGAAAGTTCAACCAATTAAGTTCCCTGAATAGTTCAAACAAGATAGAATTATTTCCTCAGGCTTCAACCTCCTTGATTTTAGGAATTTAGCAGCTCAACTATAGTGACTCAATTTTATTTTTACACTTGATTCCTCAAAACCATATGGCGGCTAGTTGTGTTGCTCCTCTGAAGTCGGGTAGCGGCTCTTCCCTGGGAATCCCCTAGACCTTTCCCTTTAAGTTCTCAGGGCTACACTTCTCACTATAGTAGGGGAAAAGGTGTAGTGATTTGTTTGGTGTGGCCTCTGTGCCCTTCTCACAGAGGCAGTGATCTTTGTTTTGCTCACTGCTGTGTTTATAGCACCTAATAGAGTGCCTGGCACATGGTTGGCCCCAATAAATATTTTTATTTATTTTGTATTTTCAACTTTAATATAAGGTGTAACTTTTGTAAAGTACAGTAACCATAAGCATCCAGCTCAATGAATTTTAAAATGTGTGTGTGTGTGTGTGTGTGTGTGTGTGTGTAAGAACCATGTAACACCATCAGATCAAGGTATAGAACATTTCCTGGTCTGCAGCAGGCTCTATTGTACCCCTTAAACTAATCATACCCTTCAAAGTCACCATTATCCTGATTTCAATCAGCATTTATTAGTATTGCTCATTCTTGAACTTCATTTAAATAGTTTATGGAAAATGCATTTTTGTGTCTGGCTTCTTTTGTTCCATATGGTGTTTTATGGGATACACCTGTATTGTTTTTCCATGTGTTAATAATTTGATCCTTTTAAAAAGTGCTGTGAGGCTGGAGGCAGGTGAAAAGCAACCACACATTGATGTTTCTCTCCCTTTCTTCCTCCTTCCCTCTAAAAATAATGAATAAAATCTTTTAAAAAAAAGTGCTGTGTGGTAATTAATCATGTCATTATGCCATAATTTATTTATTTTAAAGATTTTATTTGTTTTTTAGAGAAGAGGGAAAGGGAGAGAGAGGGAGAGAAACATCAATGCTTGGCTGCCTCTTGTGCACCCCTAATTGGGGACCCAGAAAGCAACTCAGGCATGTGCCCTGAATGGGAGTCAACTGGAGACCCTTTGGTCAGCGAGCATTTAATCCACTGAGACACATCAGCCAGGGCTATTCATCCTTTTTTAAAGCATATTTTATGACTGTGCTTCTACAGTTGTCCCAACTCCTCTTCCCTTTGCTTCCCTCTGTCCAGGACCACCCTTCTCTTCAGCAATCCCACCCTGCCTTAGTTCATGTTCATGGGTCATGCATATAAGTTCCCTGGCTTCATTCTTTCCTATATTATTCTTGACTTACCCCTGTCTATTTGTATCCACCAATTATGCTTCTTAATCCCTGCACTTTTTCCCCATTTCCCCCCTCCCCTCTCCTAACTGATAACCCTCCAAATGCTCCCCATACCTATGATTCTGATCCTATTCTGGTTGTTTGCTTAGTTTGTTTTTGTTTTTAATATTTTAGGTTCTGTTGTTGATAATTTTGAGTGTGTTGTCATTTTAATGTTCATAGTTTTTATCTTTTTTTTTTCTTAAATAAGTCTCTTTAACGTTTTATGTAAAAATGGCTTGGTGATGATGAACTCCTTTAGCTTTACCTTGTCTGGGAAGCACTTTATTTGCTCTTCCATTCTAAATGTTAGCTTTGCTGGATAGAGTAATCTTGGTTTAAGTCGTTGCTTTTCATCACTTTGAATTCTTCTTGCCAGGTCCTTCTTGCCTGCAAGTTTTCCTTTGAGAAATCAGCTGACAGTCTTATAGGAACTTCTTTGTAGGTAAGTGTCTTCTTTTTTCTTGCTGCTTTTAAGAATTCTGTCTTTATCTTTAACCTTTGACATTTTAATTACCATGTGTCTTGGTGCATCCTCTTTGGGTCTAGCTTGTTTGGGACTCTCTGTGCTTCCTAGACTTGTATGTTTAATTCCTTCACCAAATTTGGGAAATTTTCCTTCATTATTTTTTTTACACAAGTTTTCAGTTTCTTGCTCTTCCTTTTCTTCTCTATCACCCATATGATTTGAATGCTGGCATGCTTCAAGTTTTCCCAGATGTTCCTAAGCCTCTCCTCATTTTTTTTTCCAACTTTCATTTTCTCATTCTGTACTTGTTGTCTGTTTAATTCTTCCTTGTGTTCCAAATAATTGATTTGAACCCATTTCCTTCCCTTTGCCATTGGTTTTGTGTGGGTTTTCATTCATTTCACTTAGCATAGCCTTCAATTCTTCCCTTCTGCATTTGCTGTAGGTAAGCAATGTCTGTCAAGTCTGTGAGCATCTTCGTCACCAGTGCTCTCAACTCTGCATCTGTTAGGTTGGCTTATCTCCTCATCGCTTAGTTCTCCCATTAGAACCTTCATCTGTTTCCTCTTTTGGGCTATACTGTACTTCTCTGTCTCCTCAACTTATCTGGCTCCTGTGTTTGCCTCTGTGTCTTAGGTAGAGCTATCACTCCTGTTATGTTGTAAGGGGTGGAGCCTTAGGTATTACTGTGGGAGTATCCATTTCACCATGTTGTGGCACTTTCTGTATGGGACTGGTGCCTCTCTAGCTGTTGACCTGGCCATAGTTCCCAAAGTGGGTGCCTCTGCAGATGTTCTAGGATGATGGGGGCTCTCTAAACAAGTGGACTCTGCTAAGAGATGGACAGCTTCTTCCACCAACCCAAGTTCCACTGGTTTTTACAAGCAGAAGCAATGAGGCTTTATTTTTCCCCAGTGCTGGGCCGGTGAGCTGCATGCTCTGGTCTGGTGCTTGGAGTGCTCCCCAGGTGTCCCTGCCTACTTTTTAAAATGTGTGACTGAGTTTTCCACCAGTCAACCCACAGCCTTTGTCATCTCCACCACCATGCTACCATACCACATCCTCTGTCCTGGCTCCCCTGCTCTTACCTGTCTAGATTAGTCTTTCTTCTTTATTTCTTTGTTTGTTGGACTTCCATGAAACTCAGTTTTCTGAAACTTTTGATTGTCTTCAGTTTTGAGGTAGTCGTATTCCTTTTCAGTTGTGGAGGGAGACAGTGTGTCTGCCTATGCCTCTATCTTGACAGGAAGCTACTTATCTTTTTGACTACTGATGTGCATTTGGATTGTTTCTAGTTTTGGCTGTTTGGAGTATAGCTGTTCTGAACATTTTTTGTTGATGTCGTTTGATGGACATAAACATGTCTTTCTCTTGGAAAGGAGTGGAATTGCTGTGTCATCATGTAGCTGCATGTTTATTGTTAGTAGAAATTGCAAGACTATATTCTAAAACCATTGAACCAATTTACACTTTCAGCAACAGAGTGTAAGAATTTCAATTGTTATTGTTCCTCATTTTGGCCAAAACTTCACATTTCATTTCAGTCATTCCGGTGGGTGTGTAATGATACTTCACTGGGGTTTTATTTGCATTTTCCTTATGACTAATGATGTCGAGCACCTTTTTGTATGTTTGCTCAATAGATCTATTAAAAGAGTGAATGAATTATGTTTGGATGAGAAGGGAAAGAAGTCTGATCCTGTCTTGTGCCCTGCTTAGAACCCACCAGTGACCTCCTTGCTCTTAGAGTCAAGCTGAAATACCTTCCCTGGCTAACAAGATCCTGCATGCTCTGGTCTTTTCTGATCCCTACGGATTCTTTCTTTGGATTTTAGTCACCCAGACTGTTTTCAGAGTCCTTCAAGGACCTGGTCTGTTCTGGTTCATTATATTTCTATAAGCTATTTTTTTTTTTTTTTTTTTTAGCCTGGAACCTAACCCAGGCCTCATGAAATCAGACTCATCACTTATACCTCAGCTCAAAAACTACTTCCTCTAGGAAGACTTCCCTGACTTTCATCATCAGTAGGCAAGGGCCATTTTAGGCCCTTTTACTTTAATTTGTTCTACCTAGCTTTTAAGCACCCCTTTCTTTATATGTGATTATTTAATTAACCTGTTCCCCTACCTAAAAAACATGAAAACCCCCCACAAGAAACCCCAAAACTTTGTTTCATAAGAGCAGCAACTTAATCTTGCTCCTAGTAAGAGCTGTTGTATAGTAAATGCTCATTGTTTGTTGAATGTATAAAAAAGCAACAGCATATAGAACACTATCACCTCAAATTAATTAAGCTTTAAAAACTTACACTGAGGAGAATCTGAGCATAAAAAAATCATAGAAAATAATCCTGCCTCTTCCCTACTCCCTCACTAGGTCCTTTGTTGCGGGGGGAGGGAGTTCTCAAATTCAATCACTATTCCTGTTTTAGTTGGTGCAGTTGGTATGTGTGTGTGTGTGTGTGCGTGTGTGTGTCTATGTGTGTGTAATGGAAACTACTTATTAGTAAAGGGATTAAGGAGGAGAAGAGGGAAGAAAGACATTGCTGGTGTCACAGTGAAAGCCTAGACTCCCTGGCCCCAGCCCTAGCTCCTCTGTCACTGGCTGTCTGTGCATTAAAAAGTTCTGAGGCGATATGGCAGAATGATTAGCATTATAGATTCCTTCTTTCCTAATCAGTCTGTCTGTGTTCAAAGGATTTAGCTACATCCTGTCTACTGTGCATATCCTGGCAGATTACTCCTTCTTGCTGAGCCTGTTTCCTCACCTCCAAAATGGGGCTAATAAAACTATTTACCACATGGGGTTGTTGGGACCATTCCCCAAATTAATTTATGGTTGTTGTTAGGAAGCCCCATCATGAATATGCATGTTTGTTAACTATTACTATGCGTGTAGGCCTCAGTTTCTTTACCTTTAAAGTGAGGATCAATAACCTGGTTATTTCATAAGCGTTCCTCAAAGAAGGTCAAGAAAATGCCAAGGTCCTTTGCACACATGTGTGGATAGCAGCAGTTCAGGATGGCAATTGGAATCCTCCCACCATTGAGTGCTCTCGAATCAGACTGGTCATGGGTTTGAATCCCCCTTCTGAAACTGGAAAAGGTGGTATTTGTGCTACCTGTCACCTTCCAGACCCAGTAAGCAGAGACAGGGATTGCATCTTTATGGGCATTTCATTCAAATGGTTGGCTATCTGAGAAGACAGTGGGTTTGCCCCCCGCCAGGAGGTCTTTCACTTTATCATAAATGGGCCCTTTTTATGAGGAGAAAAAAGGTGTAGGTAAGGGGTTTAGAATTCAGGAAAATAAATATTCATGAGATCAAAGCTGCAACATTCTTTCTTTGTCCTGGGCTGATGGCTTCTTACTGAGGAGCTAAGGTGGGTCATTCCTCCGGTTCCTAAAAGAATAGCTTCTACATACATTAATTACTAAGCTTATTGGCCGTTACCTGAAACTAAAAGTTTCCAATATTTGAGCCCAATTTCCACTACCCGGCAGCAGCTGTGTGACCCTTGGGCAAATCACTTCTCTCTGAGCTTGTTTCTGTAGCAGATTCAGAAATGTATACACCTCCACTTCCCACATTTCTGTGTGAGTTCAGGAGTTAGCTGCTAGGTTAGCCCTGTGATCCTGGGAAAGTCACCCAACCTGACTGCCCCTTATCTGCTTCCTTCATGAAAGGGAAGTTGTAATATAGAGGATCTAGTAAGGACGCAGCTAGTGTTTGGCACACTCCAGGTTCATAGAGGCCTGAGGACACGTTATATATATTCTCCTGTTTGTTATAACTGTTGCTGCTGTCCTCATCGTTGTTAGAGCAGGATTTGAAAGTTGATCACTAGGTCTGGACGCAAGGATCCCACAGCTTCTGGAAGGTTAGAACACCCCCCGTCTCCCGCCATCCCTCCAGAGGCCGATGGGGGTGATATTGGGCAAAGGGCATCAGGGGTTGGGCGACTGGCCCACCAGGTCTCCAAATCCCTGGCGCTCAGGAGCGAGGAACCTACTTCCACGTGGGGCGCAAGCCCAGAGCTGCGAAGGGAGCCGGGCGCCTGGGCGGGGCTGTGCCGCGGCATCCTCGTGACGCGCTGGCCAATCAGATGGCGTTGCGGCTCCGTGGCCCCCTCCCCGCTGCCTCTCGATTCCGCCGCCTCCGCTGCTGCTGCGGCCGCTGCTGCCACCGCCACCACCGCCAGCAACCGGGCCTGTCTGCCCGCCGCCCTGCAGTCCCTCCGCCCCACGCCTACCGGTGCTCTCCGGTGCCCGCTCCCGCCGCATGGCGCTCCGGGGCTTCTGCAGCGTTGATGGCTCCGACCCCCTCTGGGTACGTGCTCTGCGGCCGCCCGGGCCGCGTGGGGCTGAGCGGGGGCGGGGGAGGCCGATCGGCGGGCTGGGAGGCCCGCACTTGGGGGTGGTGGCGGCGGGGGAGCGCCAGCCTGGGCCGGTGGGCCCACAGCCCTTGGGCACCGGCTGCCGACCCGAGCGCGGTGTTCTTGGCTCTGTCGCCGGCCTGGGGGTTCTGCTCACTGCTCGTCCGCGGCCGGCCCTTTAAGGAGTGCAACCGATGGGGAAACTTGGGTGACTCAGTTCCTGGGAAGCAGTTTGTGGGGTGGCGTAGAGAGGGGAGAGGAGGTTTTCGTGTACCCAGGTCAGGGTTTTAGGGGGAAAGGTGAGGGGCCAAAGCCTGGGGGATGGGGTCGAAAGAGGGGCCCTTCCGGCTTTGAGGTTCCCTCTCCAATCAAAAAGAACCTTCCAGGGAAGGGGACGCCAGAGACAGAGGTGGTAAAGGGGGTTGTCGCCCTGCTTTGAAGCTCTCGCATCTTCTGTGTGGATTGGGTTCCCCCTTTCACAAAGACTGCCTAGTTGTGGGCTGAACTGAGCAGGGGCTCGGCTTGTAGAAAGGGGCTTCCCAGTGATTGGTTGAGGTTTGCCCCAGTTGTTTTTCATCCCTGTAACTCTCAAGTGGTCACACCTTTTTGTCATCTTTTACCTTCAGCTTAATTACCCCTGGGGCGGAGGTTTGTTTGGGAGAACGAGGGAAGAACTGGAGAAGCCTGAGTTACATGCACCCAGGGAAGCAGGTGGGACTGCTCACCCCTTCCATATCCGGTCTGACTCAGCTAGGTTTGGGGTGCTGCTGGTGATGCCCAGGACCCTAGTACCCTTGGATGTGCCCTCCCACCCATGTAATTTGAGGCTTCTTTCTCTGTGGGACCTTCACTGTTTTTAACCCCAGCAAGTTTTCTTCTGAATGTTCCATGCTGAGCCTGGCTCTGAGCCGTCTCTGGAGTCTTCTTTCCGTACTTTAATCCCAGGGTCTCTGGCTTTGGCTTCCCTCTAATGCGATTTCTGCCCTTGTTCCAGGAGGGCATTTCTATGTCAGGCCATCTTGATTATTTGTGAACACACTATGCAGATCTGACAACGAGATTAGGCATGTTCAGGGTGGTATGGCCATAGACCTATGCAGATCTGGACATCATAATTTTTCCACCTTTGTTTGGGAATCAGGAGAGAGAAACACCCTTGGCTCTTAGGAGCAGGTGATTAGCATCCAAAAATACCCTCTTGTTCTGTTTTGTGGTCCTTTTCTTACAAGCTGTGTTTGGAGTGTTGAAAAAGTTGTCATTGAGGCCCCATGGGAAGGCTTTTATTTTTGGAGGGGTGTCATTTTGTAGCACAACCAAGCATACCTTGGTACATCTCCCATTTTCAGGCCAATTGGGTCAGGGCTGAAGACAGCTTTGCATTCAGGGTCTGGTGATGCTTGTAGAGCAGGCCATTGCAAGGTCAGATTCTAGCAGAGTGGAAAACCTGTGGATCCAGTCCTTGCCCCCTGTGCCGGTTAGGACAGCAATAAGGTGATTTCTGCAAGGTTGCAGATGGAGATCTGGTCTAGTGTTGCGGCAGATTCTGGAGTATTTCTTTGTTTATTTTTTCCCCTAGATGACAGGGGGAAAATAGGCAACCATAAGTTAACTAGATTCTGCGTCAGGATGTATATTTGACTAATGAAATTTTCCAAAGTCAAGTGTGGCTGGGGGTGTCCTTTACTTAGTTTTAAGAAGCGCATCTGGAAAGCCAGTTGTGCTTTTTTTTTTCCTTTGCAAGGACTTTTTGCTGTAGAAATAGCCAAGTGACTGGCCTTCACCTCTGTGAGGCCCATCTTCCCTCAAGGTCTTTGGCCTTGTAGACTTCCTTCTGCCTCTCCTCCCTCTGGATACCTGGACTCACTGGATGCCCTAGTTTCTGAGGGTGTCCTGGAACTCGAGTTTGAGAGCAGGCAGCTAAGGCATAAGGACTTCCAGATAGCAGGAGGAACCAAATGTAATAGAATGCAGATAGCTTATGTTTTCTAGGGTAGCATGCTCAAGGCCTGGACTGACCACCCAGGTGTTAGATAGCTCTGTGGTGTTGTGCTTCTCTGTGCCTTAGTTTTCTTATCTGTAAGTTGGGGGCAGGGGCTAAAAAAGCCCTTACTTCCTAGGGTTGGGAAGAGTATGTAAACTCATCTGTGTAAGTGGCCTAGCCTGTGCTCTGCACAGAGTTAAACAATAATTATTATCATTCGTTCCAAAGATGCAGTTGTGTGTTTTGAGTTGCTTGTCCTCCCTTTGGACCTACTTTTTATTCAGGGGGTGGTGATGAAATTGAGTCACCTACCCACTCATGCTTGGTTCCTCCCCTGATCAAGGACAAGTATTTAGAAATCAAGGTGACTAGTCTAGGTGACACTCTTATCAGAGCTTTTTTCCTGGGCTGGTGCCTGCTTCTGAGCCCTAAGAAATTTCCAGAAAAGCCAGAGTGTGGAAATGGCCCATGGTGAGGATTCCACTGACATGCTGCCTTCACTCAGGCAAATTCTCAGGGGTGAAAAAAGAGGAACTTCATTATCTAAAGGGAAAGTAGGGGCTCAGTTCACTATTACTTGGCTGGCTTTTTTCATTGGGGGTGTCTGGAGTGGGATGTGGGCTGGAAGGAGGGACTGTTCTTTGGCTGATATTTGAATGATGGTTGAGAAAATGGGCCTGGGCCCCTCCTTGTGAATTAATTTAAAAAAAATCGTTTTAAAGATTTTATTTACTAGTTTTGGACAGAGGGGAAGGAAGAGGGGCAGCAAGGGAGTACAGTGGCCTTTCACCTGCCTCCAGCTACGGATCTGGCTGGAGACCTGGTTACGTGCCCTGACTGGGAATGGAACCAGTGACCTTTGGGTTTGCAGGCCGGTAGTGCCTTATCCACTGTGCCATCAGCCGGGGCCAAAATGTTGTTGTTTTTTAATAGGTTGCATGGGCAGTGTAGAAAAATTGAAAAATGTAGGAAAGTAGATAAAACAAATCAGAAAGCAGTGTAATATGGCTGCTGAGAGTGAGTGCCTACATTCCCTGGGTTCAAATCTAGGCTTTGCACTTTGAGGTGAGTTGCTTCCCTCATGTCTCAGTTGTCCAATGAGAAAATGGGGGTGATAACATACTGGGTTGGCCAAAAAGTTCATTTAGTTTTTTTCCATAAGATAAAAACACATTTTTTCATTTTCCCCAATAACTTTATTGATTTGAATATTTTGAGTATGCCAGCCTTCTCCTGCATAATATAACATTGTTCTCAACGTCTCAATTTGATCACTATCAGCTTCAGTCTGACCATGGAGCACCCACTGAGAAATCTCCAGCACAAAACTTAGCAAACAAACCGCTCTTGATATGTTCAATCAGTCACAGTATCTTCTCCATACACTGCACAAATCCTTCTTTGTGTTTCAGTTGCATTTTCACTTTTCTTGAAATAATAAAACATAATATGCTGAAAATGTTGCATATTTTCTATCTTTAGTGTTAAAATGGCTACACAAAAGTTCACCAGTTTTTTATGTTTTTTAAAAAAATGCATGCTGATATGACAGCGGTCCCAATACAATCTAACAAAATTGTTTCGAATGAAGTTAAAGACAACTAAACGCTACTAGAGCCGTCTTATGGAAAAACCCTAAATGACCCTTTTGGCCAACCCAGAAGTACCAAATGAATAGTAGTAATGTGAGGAATAAAGGAGCCAGCTCTTAACAATTCTTTAGGTAATATTTAACCTTGGTGCTATTTGCTATGGAGATGCTCCGAGCCATCTTCCAACTCAGGAAACCCTTGAATATTTGAATTAGCTGCCATTGGGTGTGAAACAGGGACTATCTTAGAAGCCGTTAGAAATTCCGCTTAGGGTAAGGTCTGGTCTTGAAGTCAGGCTCATTCCTGCCTTAATAGCTCCTCATGGCTTTACAATATTTGAAGAGCCACAATTTTTTCCGTTGTCCAAATAGTTTTCAGGCTCATTACTCTGCCTTCTTCTCTTCTTCCCCTTTTTGTCCACCCCTCCTTCCAGTCTTTTTTTCTCGCTCCCTTTTTTGTGGATTGTTAGAGCTCACAGGACCCTTGGACTAATGGGGCATCCCTTCCACTCACCTCCCTTCACACAAGTTGACTCTGTCACACATATGGCAGTGTGACAAGGTAATAAGGTAAATGGCTTTGGAGGAGGGAAAAGAGAGCCTTTGAAAGGACAGTGCAGTGGAAGACCTAATTCCGGGTCCCTAGGTTGCCTTTGGGCCTTGTAGAAGGAAGCCATGGCTGACCCATTTGGCAGAGACTAACAAGGGACATGGACGAGCTTCATTTGTGAGAGTTTGGGATTCTCTGGCCTTGATCCATGTTGATGGATGAAAAATCTCTCTCCATGTGTGAACTCAGCTCTTAGGGACTGATATCTGCACTGGGGCATCTTCAGCTTATCCAGACCCAAATGGAACTTGGGGTCTTCCTCTGCCAGCACTCCCCATCTCAGTTAATGACAGTCCTCTCTTCAAAAGATCAGGTCTGGGCCCTGGCTAGTGGCACAGTGGATAAGGTGTTGGTCTGTGAACCCAAGGGTCGCTGATTTGATTCCCAGACAGGGCACATAACCAGGTTGCAAGCTAGGTCTCCAGTCAGGTCTGTAGCTGGAGGCAGGTGAAAGGCAACCATACATTGAAAAAAAAAAGAAAAAGAGAGATCAGGCCAAAAATCTGTGCCATCCTTGAGCCCTCTTTCTTTCCTATTTCACATCTGATCTGAGCGGGTTCTCTTGCAGCCTTCCCTGCTACCACTCTGGCTGGGGCCATTGGCTCGCTTCTGGATTTGAACATTCCCTCCTCACTGCTCTCCCTGCCTCCCTTCTTGATCCCTACAGTCAAGTTCCAAACCAGCAGCCAGAGGAATCCTGCCCTCCTCCAGCTTAAATCCCTTCAGTGGCTCCAACTTCCCTCCGCATCAAAGCTAAAGGGCTCAGAAGTCTTATAGGCCTGGCAGCGTGTGGTACCACCATCTCTGACTGTGTTGCCTGCTACTTGCTGTCTCAATCCAGCCACTCGGGCTACGAGGCTGCCTTAGCATCTTTGGACCCGCTGTTTTTCCTGCCTGGAATGTCCCCTCACCTTCAAGTCTTTGTTCAGAGGTCTCCTCAGGCCGCCAGCCCCCCACTCCAGTTGTCCCTGCTCTCCCACACCCACCCATAGCACTTATTTACTACCACCTAATACACGAAATATTTCATTAATTAATTTTTTACTCTCTATAAGCAGCCACCAAAAAGTCAACTTCAGCGGGGCAGGAATTTTAGCCTGTTTGTTTATGATCATAATCCCAGCATCTAGAATAGTGCCTGGACATAGTAGTTGCCCAGTGAACATTTATTGAATGAATGAGTGACAAGTATTGGAACAGCTTTTGAGTTGGGATGAAGCCTTTCTCCAGAGGTCTCAAGGATGATAGTTACTCAGCTGTTTCAAATGGCCACTCAGGTAGACTTAGCCCTCCATCTTCCACCTTCCACATTTGACTGCTCATATTTTATCTGGCAAGGGTCAGAGTGAGTCTTGTCCATCTGTCTTTTCCCAGGACCTAGTACCTTGCACACAGTAGGCTTAATACATTGTTGACCAGCAGTTTTATACAAAAGCGAATGCAAGTGCAAACATGAGTTAACTCATGTATTAAGCTACATCCATCTGTCTATTAACATTTGAACTTTAGTGTCTGTATAAGTTCCAACTTGGGGGATAGATTTAGCCCCAAAGTGTCCTGGTTTGGCTTTATTTTAATTATGAATTACGGTAATTGCTAATATTTATTGTAAGAGTTCACAGAAAAATCTGGATGTCTGACTTCTCTTGGAAAATCAAAAGTTTTGCTAGCATGAGGCCTGCCTTAGCCCATGGTAGTGGTCAGCTGGGTAGTTTCATTTTGCCATGATCTTCCTTACTGCGGCTTCCATTCTAAGGCCTTTCTTCACTGTACCTTCCCACCTGGTCTGTTTCTCTCACTGCTGAAATCCTCTTAGCACCTGCAGGTCTGTGAGTTGGCATTCCCTGCTTCAAAGTCGAGCCTTTGCATGACGTAACTGGGGCCTCTTTGAACCCCTAGCCTGATTCAGAGATGTACACATCTTGGCTCTTGCACCGTCCTACTGTCGGAGGAATTGGAAACAAGTCTCTCATTCTAATTCATATATTAGTACCAAATTTTTGAGGTGGGATAAGGTCTAGCTTTTATTATCAGATCTCAGTGGTCTGTAAAACTCTAGCCCATAAATACTTGCCTGAACATTTTGGGCGGGGGGGGAAAGTGCTCATAAAGTGGGGGTGGATAATGACAAGGGCTTGAGCATCCTGAGGCAAGTGCTTCCTTCAGCCTGGCATGAAAACTGGGGCACTGTCTCCCCTGGTCAGGGTTGAATCTGGACTTACTTCCTGAAGGCTGAAGGTTGAGGGCGGCCTTTGAGAAAGGTAGTTTGGAGGTCGGGTGGTAGGTGTGGAGCACAGTTTCCTGGCCTCAGTACTTTTGACCATTGGGGCAAGATAATCCTGTTGAGGGAGGCTGTACTGAGCATGTAGGATGTTGAGAAGCATCCCTGGCCTTGCTAGACTAGATTCCAGTAGTGCCTCCGCTTGTTGCAACAACAAAAATGTCTCTGGGCATTGTCAAATGCCCCCTGGATGGTGAGGTCACAGCCATTAATTGGTGTGGAGGAATCTAGAGATGAAATTTTGGGGGAGGCTTTGGTCCTCATCCTTCCTCTTCCCTAAGTTTTTAGGCTGTTGGACTTCTTGTGTAATTGGCTTGTTGGGGTTGCCTTGGAGAGGCTTAATGAGACGGCAAGGAGGTTAAACTCCAATTAGCTGGAGGGGGAACATGCAGTCCCTTTCATGCTGTTTGCTTTTTACTGAGAGCCATGTCTGTCTCCCCTAATCCATGCTGGTTGAGGGGTAGGTGTTCAGTCCCTGGTGAAAACGCCTGCCTGTAGAGGTTGGCTTTGAAGCTCTGCTCCTTCACTGTAAACTGCCTCAGGGTAGGTGGATAATTATGAAGTCAAGATTATACTTAAGTGTCTCCTTGGTTTAATTATGGGGTTCATCTCCTAGAGAAGGTTGCCAAATTCTAGAAAGTGGGTCTAGATGACCAGGGAGGGTGTCCCCAGGCAGTCATCAAGTCCCCTCAGGTAGTAATTGAAGTTTGATAGGGCTTTCCCTTGCCCTTTCTGTGAGATGTCTTTCTGAGAACTTCAGTTTACCTTTTATTGACTTCTTAGGTAACTATTTGCTTGGGGATGTCCTCCTTATTTATCAGGTACCTAAGTTTTCCCAGCATGGAGAGCTTAAATATGGTTTTCTGAAGCACTGGATTTGTTTTCTTGTTCCTCCCACAGCTATTTCTCTTTCATTTATTTAGTCTCTCATATTTTAACTGAGAACCTACTATATACTGGCACTGTTCTAGACTCTGGGAATACAGCCACGAATGGGACAGAGGAGGCCCATGTTCTCATGGAACTTACACTGGGAAAGACAAAAATGATTTTGGTTGGTGCTAAGTGCTGCCAGGACATAAACCAGGAAGGACCGGGGTCAGGTGCAGTCTATGAGAGATGTCCAGGGAAGGCCCTTTGGAGGAGGTCATATTTGACCAGAGGCCTGAAGCTGGCTATGCAAAGCCTGGGGAAAGGTGTCCCAGATAGAGGAAACAGCAAGGATAAAGGCCTTGGAGTTCTTGGCATTGTCAAAATATTACAGAGCTTCACTCAAAGGAACTGCAGAGTCTCATAAAAATCTTGCCTAGAGCATTCTGCAAAAATGCATAAAGTACTCATAAAATGGCTTGTGGTAATAAAAAGGACTTGGAAATTCTGGAGAAGCTTACTTCAGCTTGGTGAGGAAATGGAGCAATACTTGTACCCTAATGAAAGCATGGGCTTCTGATTCATTTCTGCTTGAATGAATTCTCAGGTTTTTAAAGTTAGGGTTGCGTATGTATGTTTTTTTGTTAGTCTCATCGGTTTCAGAACTTTAGCTGAAACTCTTTAGGGTCAGACCAAGTCCAAAGGCTTTTCATGAGCTGTTAAGATGTTGAGGTGCTTGTTTAGGTGATTAAGACAACTTTCTCCACGTGGAAAGCTCTTCTTTTGCTAGGAAGCTCTTCTTTAAAAACCAGCTGTTGAATTGATCCAGCTAATTGCAGAAGGAACATCTTACACATTAAGATTTTTTTTTTTTTTTTTTTTTGTGCCACTACTGTTAACATGGTGAAGAGTCTAGAAGACTATAAATGGAAAGTACAAGATTCGGTACTTCCCCTCCTTGCACTGTGTCCCCAGAAGCAAACACTGATGATAGTTTCTTGTGTGTCCTTCTAGAAAAAATTTAAGCATATGCAAATATGTATGAAGGAGTGAGAGAAAGTGTTTTTCCTTCCTAGATGGGTTCATATTCTAACTAATGTCCTGTATTTTACTTTCTTACCTTAAAAACCAATGATTTTTTTTTCCACTTTAAGTCCACACAAATTGAAAGGAACAATAAGTAACACTCCTTTCTTTACAGATCACACATTTTTCTGCAATATGACTGTGCCATATATTCACCCAACTGCTCTTAGTCATTGTTGAGGTCAATAGGTCAGTTCCAGATTGTTTGCATGATGAACAGTGCTGCCTGGACCATCCCTGGGCACTCCCCTTCACACATGTATGCAAATAGATGTAAATGACTCAGAAGAGTAAGTTCCCCGTGAGAAATTGCGGGGTTCAGGAATAGATGTATACTGAAATTTGATAGTGCTAATTGCCAGGTGGCTGCCATAGTTTATACTCCCACAAAAGGACCCACCAGCATTTATGAAGTACCTTTTGTGTTCCTGGTGTTTGAGAGCATTGAGCAAGCTGGGGAATTGACCAGGTTCTCCTTGCTTCCCTGTGTACTGAGAAGGGTTAAACCTTCCATTCCTGAGGGTTCTGTCCAGAGAGTGCTTGGTGTTGTTCCAATTTTAAAGATATGTTCTGAAACCCATGAGGCAATTTAACACAATGTCAAAGTTTTACTCTTGATCCCACCATACTAATGCTACTCGAGATTTAATTTTTATACCAACTTTCTGTTTTAATTTCTGTTCTGTTAGTTTTAATTCCAAAACTAACAACATAGAGATATTTAAGTCATTAAACAAGTTACTCTCTTAGGTTATCTGATAGCCAAGGTATTCTTCCAGTTTTTATAATCATAAAAGCATTTATAAACACAGATGCTTAACATTAATAGGTTCTGTTATAATCATTACCAGTTCTTTATAGTAGTTTAACATTTTAGGTTATAGATTTGCTATAATTAATTCAGCCATTTATTAATGACCATTGCTTG
This sequence comes from Noctilio leporinus, assembly GCA_004026585.1. Classification (NCBI taxonomy): domain Eukaryota; kingdom Metazoa; phylum Chordata; class Mammalia; order Chiroptera; family Noctilionidae; genus Noctilio; species Noctilio leporinus. The sequence continues at coordinate 192,777 of PVIW01001907.1, read as the reverse complement.
CATTCATTTCCCATTTTTTGTTCCTATAAACAATGTTCTAATACATTGGCTAAACTTATATGTTTTTCATATTTCATAGGTATTGGGTGATTATTTCCCAGAATGGTTGTAGCAAGTTCATTTCCAGTGGCAGTGGATAGGAATGTGCATTTCTCTGCATCCTTCTCAGCTGTGGACATGGCTGAATTATGTTAATTTGATGAATAGAAATTATTTGCATCTTCATTTCCCTTAAAAATTAGAAGCTGAGTATCCTGGAACATATTCCCTGGTGATTTGGGTGTTCTTTTTCTATGCATGTTTTCTGGGTCCTTCTTGTAGTACACTTTTATAATGACTTGCCTTTTTCCCATTGATTTGCAGGAGCCCTTGATAATATTGGGCATCGTGCCCTTGTGTGTATCATGTGTGTTACAAATATTTGTTTCATAAGCCATTTTTGGTCTGTTGGCCTGTTAGTGTCCAATTCTTGTCCAGATTTGTATGTAGTTTTGCAAGGTTGCACTGATAGCTTGCCTGGCACTTTATTTATTTTTATTTTTCATTTATTGACTTGAGGGGGGGATAGAGAGAGGAAGGGAAGAAAGAAGAAGGAGAAAAGAGGGAGAGAGGAATGGGAAAAAGAGAAGGGAAGGGAGAGTGAGAAAGAGAAACATCGATTGTTTCACTTATTATTTTTAAAGATTTTATTTTCAGAGAGAGGGGAAAGGAGAGAGGCAGAGAAGAAGAAAGCATCACAGTATGGCTGCCTTTCACCTGCCTCCAGCTATGACCTGGCTGGAGACCTGGCTTGCAACCTGGTTATGTGCCCTGGCTGGGAATCGAACTAGTGACCTTAGGGTTTATAGGCTGGCGCCTTATCCACTGTGCCACCAGCCAGGGCTAATGTTAAAAACATTTTTAAAAAATTTAAAGAAAATTTTGTAATGAATATTATCATTTGGATAGTGCCTGTTGATTTATTTTCTGAGAATGTATTCTAAGGAGTGGAGTATCTCAGAACATTTGAAAAGGTTTTGCTCTAGCTATAGCCTTGTTTTTAAAAACAGGATTAGCGCAATTCACCATTTTAGTAGGGTCTTAGGGTACATATTAGTGTTGTTTTTATTATTCCTAAGAACAGGTGATAGATGCATATTAATGACTGTGTCTTCTCCCATCTCCTCTCAAGGTTGGAGGCCAGTGGCTCAGGGGAAAGTTCAAGTTGCTGGGAAAGGTGACCTGGGAGTCGTAATTTTGTTTGGTTGTCTAGGAGCCTTTGATAAGGCTTCTTCCTCAAGATCATTAATTTACTTACCCAGGGTTGAGGAACAAAGACTCAAGGTATTATAGATTGTAGTCTTCCTGGGGTCTAAGTGGGCTGTTGCACTCCTCCAGGTCCCTTGCATACTTGGTGGGGAGGGTTTGGAGAAAGGGCTCATCCCTGGGTCTGGCACTCTTTATTCTCACTGAGGCTATAGTAGTTGGGAGGGATGGGAGTTGGGGGAGTTGGGGGCGGATGCTTTGATGAGAGGAGGCTCCAGCTCCAGGGGAAGCCAGAGAGGCATATGGCTAGGGTCCAGAGGCCAGGTTCAGGAGCTTAGGCTTGAAAATTGGTCCTGTCACTTACTTAACTTCTGAAAGCCCCAGTTTCCTCATCTGTAAAGTGGGGTCCATGATCACGTTGTGTATCTTACAGAGCTGTGAGTAAGAAAGGAGTCAAGATGTAGAGGTTGCATAGCCAGGCTTGGCAGATACTCGCTGTGGTTATGGAGGAAGGGCTAGATATAGATAGTAAGGTACGGGGGAGGGCAGTTGAGGGCAACTGAGTAGGGATTTCTGGTGTGGCAGTTCTCTTCTGATTATCATTTCCTTGCAAGCCCCTGGCCCCAGCAACCCTAGGCAAGATCAGAATGGAGTCCAGCCTGAGCCCACGGGGTCAGACACCTGTTCCTGCCATGAGCTCCAGGGTTCAAACGTAATGTTCCTGCCATCTGAGACAATTCAGGTTAACTACCCAGTTGTTGGGGGACCAGTGGCAGTGCCCAGGTCTGGGTGAGGCATGCCTAGGCATTGGCTGTCAGCTTCGAAGTTAGGCTGATGTGTGTGAAATTCATTCTGCAAATTTTTTTGTCGCTTAGAATTAAGGAGACTTTTTAAGTACCTTAATGCAAGTGGGTCATGACTACTGCGAGAGCTGCTGACATTTACATACTTGGGAAGTTCATGGTTTTCTGTTACTGTAAACAGGATAGTGATTGAATTACTTATGGGACTTTTTTCTTGTATAGGTTCTCCCCTTTGATGTTATGAAAGTTAGAGTATGAAGTGAAATCCCAACCTGCCAAGAATACATAGGGTAAAACATGAAAATTCTCTATAATTACAGCCTTTTAGAGACAATCTCTTCTTGGCAGGCTGGTGGTTTAACTTTCAGTCCCTTTTCTCCACACACCCTAAATTCCAGTATTTTTTAAAAATGAAAATGGGATCCTATGAAAACATTGATGTTTTTGTTTTCTTTTACTAGTGCATGTTGGATATGGCCTATCTGTAATGAGCAGGTTTTTACTTGAAATGTCAACATGAACCTCATTAACTAACTTGCTAATAATTGTTCCCTCTGGATACAGTTAGTCATAATCTTGTTTTATTTTTTTTTAAACTTATGTGCAAAGGGAGAATCAGGGAGAAATTAGGCTTGCAGGGTGGGGGTGGGGTGGCAGAGGGGCATGTCCCCAACCTCTTAGATGCCCCTAGTAAAGAGGTAGAAACTCTGAGAGTCATGAATTGTGCTTACAGACAGAGCTCTCACCCATTGGTCCTATAGCCTGGCCCCATTTAGTTGATAGTGTCTGAGGGTCCCTGAATATCCTTGTATGGGGCTTGACTACCCCTAGCTATAAGGGAGGTGGGGAAGCTAGCATTTGTTTTACACTTTTTTAGTGGGAGGCAGCAAGAGAGAAGCGAGTTGGGAAAGGAGGATTGAGTAAGCCAGCCTAAGTGTCTTTACATAATGCTTTCAGTCAATTCGCTTTTTAAAAACTCACATAAAGATATCACAGAGGAAGTTTCATAATCACTTTCAAATACCTATGAAGTCACAGGTTGGTCATGTTTGTGTATTTAATAATAGCTATTAAATATATCACTACTAAAGTGGGGAAAAAAAAAGTAGGATGTTCTGCAAACTGCCTAGATCAATGGTTCTCAACTCCAGGTGATTTTGCCCCCACTGGTCAACATCTGGAAAAATTTTTGGTTGTCACAACTGTGTGCGCCTGGCATCTAGTGGGATAGAGGCCGGGCTGCTGCTGATCATACATGATGCACAGGGCAACCCCTACCCACCCAATAACAAAAAATTATTGGGGCCCAAATATCTGTTGTGCCGAGGTTGAAATACTCCCATATGCTAGTCATAATCTCACTGTTTTGAAACTGGGGAGGAAGGAGCTTATGGACCCTGAAGCTGAAGTGGTTTAAATAATAGCCCTTTTGCCAGACAATCCTTCATGAGTTCATGTTTTGGAAAAAATGACTGTGCCACAGAGAGAATCTCTCTCTGGGGCCAGGCAGGAACCGTGGCCTCCTGGTGATCGTGAACCTGGAAAGGGCTGTCCCTTGCCGAGGAAGAAATTTTATTGCCTCCTTTCTGGCAAAGAAAAAACCTGGCCCGGGGAAGCAGCTGTGGAGATATGAAGGCAGCTGGCAGGTGGAGATGATCAGATCGGCCTGCTGGTGGTTTTGCCTGAACTGGCCTGGTCAGGTAACTTGGCAATTACACTCCGCCCTCCGTTAAAGCTAATTGAGTTGTTTTGGAATTAGAGTAAGGAGGTGGAGTCACAGCACTTATGTCTTTCCCAGGGTTAGCATGGCTAAGGCGCCAAGAGCACTTTTCATGTTTTCTTCTTGTGTCTGGAAGCTTAGGAAAAAGCCTCTTGCTATCCCTTAATGTTGCAGGTAGATGAGAAAAGAGGCCAGACACTTGGCAGAAGCATACCACATTTCATAGAACCTAAGAGGCCGGCAGTTGTGGCACACATCTTGATTTCTGAGGTGTTAGTCTACGAAACTGGCTGGTAAAGATGGTAGGATGCATTCAGTATGAGAAACAAACTGATATCAATGATAGTAAAGTGAGAAGACAGACAGGTCTTGGAATCGATGCAATATAATAGCTTCCAATCCCTCTCTCTCTGTCTTCTCTTTTCTGTGATTCAATTATTTTATTGTCATAGGGTTGATGCTCATTGCTGGGAACACATACATAGCAAGTGAAACACAGCCTTCTTGTTTCTTGGAGGCCACAATTGTGCAGATGCTTAGAGGAACACAGCAGCAAATGGAGCCAGGGTAGCCTCTGTACAGATCCTGGTTCTGCTGCTCACTTGCTGTGTGACCTTGTACAAGTGACTTTACCTCTCTGGTCTTCCATTTTCTCATGTGCAAAAATGGGGATAATGGTAGTGCCTCAGAGACTTGTAAAATGAAATAAGTTAATATACAAAGTATGCTAGTTCTTTTACGTGCTATTATTACTATTGTCATGCTATTATCATTATGACAGTTGGTATAGTCATGATTGTTATATAGCAATCCAACATGAAATCTGAGAATCTAGGAAGAAGCTGAGATAGAAAAAGTACTGGGCTGAGGTATAGTTCTAGGCTGGCCCCTGAGTTAGCCATGGTTAACTCCTGGTTCTCTGGGTAACGCAGTCTCCTTGGCCCAGGTCAGGAAGCCTCTTCATTCTGTGCCTCAATTTTCACATCTGTAAAATGGAGAATAGTGATAGTACCCATCTCCTCATAGGTTTGTTTTGGGGATTAGACAAATTGAGATCTCTGCCTGGGGCTATTTAAGCATTTGCTATGCTGGTATCTAAACCTCTCCAGAGAAATAAAGACTTATCCTTCCCCTTCAATCTGAAACACCATCTGTTTCCTTAATTTGGAACCCCCCAGCCCGTATGTAATTATAGCTCCTCTTTGGCAGTGCTGCTCTGAGATGGTGTCTTCTTCAGTTCTTAGTCTGCTTTCACATGGGGGTTAAAAAGCTTCATCAGAGAGCAGGAGCAGTAAGTGGCCAGTGCCCGCCCTCTTTACTGATGGCCTCTCTAGGAATGGAAGTGGCTCCCACTTTGGTTGTATGACAGTTTGGTCATTTTCAGCAGGATATCCTGTAACCATTTGCTTAGCTCTTGTGTGCCTGGGAGCTTCCCATTTTTCCTATGAATGGCCCAGTGTATGCACATTGCTCCTTTTTATGCTACTTACTTCCTTTGGACCTGTGCCCATCACTAGAGTTACTGGGTCAAAGGCTAGAGGATGCAGTCCTTGCTTTTCTCTGCATGGTTCTGGGTTGCTCTTCAGATAGGTTTATTACCCTGTTCTTTCATTTGTTGAAAAGTGTTTATAAAGAGCACTTACTACATGCAGGTGAATTAAAAGGATGCGGTCTTGTTTTGGGGAGGTTGCATACAGGAGCGAAAAAGGGACAAGACACTTAGACCTCAGCAGGGGAATAGATGATAGTGTGGACTCCCAGAGCATTTCCTAAGTGCCTTGGACCATTCTAAATGCATTATATATATGTACTAATGGCTTCGTCCTGACAGTAGCTTATGGAGTAGGGACTGTGATTCCTTTCAGCTTATCAATGGGGAAGCTGAGGCAGAGAATGGTGGAGTTACCCAGTTAGTAAATGGTGGAGCCAGATTCAAACCCAGGTAGTCTGGCTCCAGAGTCTGACTGATAACCCCTGCCCTGTGCTGCCCCATGGACCTATGGGTGCTGAAGGAAATGCATAGGTTTTGGACCTAGTGAGTAATGGGGAGAAGGGAAACTTGTGACAGGGGAGGACTGTCCTCCAGTGGGAGTCCCAGGCCACACAGGAAGGCCGAGAAGGAGATAGCCAGGCCAAGGGCATTCTAGGGCCAGCACAGCTGGTTGGTGGTCCCATGGTGGGGAAACAACTGGGTGTTTGAGGAACAGTGGGGAGGACATCACATCTAGAACATCAGAGGCTAGGGGAAAGGGTTATGGGATGATTTAATAATAACTATAATGTAATAACTAAACTCATACTGTCACAGGCACTGTGCAAAACACTATACATTTCATCCTCAAAACAGCTCTATGAAGTTGGTATTGTCCTTATTTTACAAATGGGGAAACTGAGGCCTAGAGAGGTTACATAACTTGCCCTAGGTCACATAGCTGATATGTAACAGAGCTGGGATGACATCCCAGCTGTTGGACTCCAAGCCTAGGCTCTCAGGCGTGGTACCACCCTGCTACGATGACAGGATTGTCCTGAGTTGCCCCTGCAATGACCTGTTCTTTTTAAAATGGCTATTGTGAGTGCTTCCCAGATGCGTGGTGTGACAGGGACTGTGGGATGGGCCAGGATGGGGGTCTTTCCAACAGGCTGTGCCAAATGACGAGCTAATTCTTGAGCAAGACAGGATGAAAATCTCTTAGAGGGGGCTTCCTTCTGGCACGTGATTTTATGTGCTGATGTTCTCAGTCGAAGGATGACAACAATAGTAGCAATCATATGGGAGATATAACAGTAACCAATGGCCACCCTCTCCCCCTGTCATTGACTGCCAACAGTGCCCTGAGAGATGAGTGGCTGAAGGCCTAGGAGGTGGAGTGACTTCCTCAGGGCCCAAGCCTGTGCTTTTGACTGCTGAGTCATGGTTCCTTCTACCACACCCTCGCCTGGTCCATCCCCGTTGTGATGCTGCCTGGCAAGGATGGGAGAACATTGGTCAGATTTCATTTCGGAGTTGAAATCCCTGGGGATAGGGAGATGGCGAGCTGGGAGGCTGCTTGGCAGGGATAAGGATGTCTGGGGAGTGTGCGAGCACGCTGGTGGCTTTCCCAGTTTTCTGTTCTTGGTCCTGTTCAAGAGATGGGAATGAGAAGAGTACACTGGAAACTCCCTCTAGGTTTCACAATTCTTTGGAGCTTTTTCAGCATGTGGGTGATGGAGCACTTCCTGGTGGGACTCTTAAGTGAAGCATTTCTTTCTTTAACTCATTCGGACCCTGGCTTACCCTTCCAGCTCTGTGTGTCACCCAGTTTTCGCTTGACACGTTGTCCCACTTCTGGATGGACTAACACCCCCTCATCTTGGCCAGCGACTGTCTTGGATCCTGCAGGGTGCTCCTCTTAGGACACCGTTCCCTCCTGTCTCCACATTGGAAAATTGTGGCCTCTTGGCTTTCCTTACATTTTACGAGCTTCCCAGTGGAAGCGACAGTAACACCAACCTTCACTAAGTGACTGCTGGGTGCTCATCTGTCTTCGCATGAGTGATTTTATGCTTATTTTCCCAGGGAGACAGGGCCTGCACTGGTGAGCCAGTCAGGCAGCCTGTTTTGATTTCTGCTTCTGTTACTGGCTCTGCTACCTTGGCAAGTTGCTTTATTTGTGCCTTAGTTGCTTCCTCTGCAAAAGGGGACAAATAATTCTCACTTCAAAGAGTTGGGGTGATGGTGAAATAGGTTTAACATGTGGATGTAGTCTTCACGATGACTCTGAAAAGCAGGGGCTATTTCCTTGGCATGTGGCTGAGAAAACTGAGTTCTCTTCCCCTGTCTTTGTGAATTATCCCCTTTGTCTTCTCTTGTCACTTATGTGTATTACTTCAGTGGCTCTTAACTGCTTTTAAAGCCTTTTGTTACATTTAGTTACATACTATCCCCTGGACAAGATTTCAAACTTCTTGAGGGTAGGACACAAATGTGAATGTTTTTGGTTCAACTCTTGTTACAAAACAGGCCTCAATAAATGCGTTGAATGAATGGATGGCAGGTAGATAGGTGTTTAAGGTCACTGGGTGTTGGTGGCAGGAGTGGGGCAGATGAGTAAGTGTTAAGACAGTAGGTCTCAACCAGAGTGATTGTGCCCCCAGGGGACATTGACAATGTCCAGAGACAGTTTTATTGTCATGACCTGAGGGGAGGATCTTAAGGGACTGGCATCTAGGAGGTAGAGGCCAGGGATGCTGCCAGATATCTTACCCCACACAGAACAGCCCAGCAACTGAGAGTTACGTGGTCCCAAAGGTCAGTAGTGCCAAGGGTGAGAAACGTTGGATGAAGGGGACATGTATCTAGTTACAAGCAGCATAGCGATACAAAAAGACATCACGTTTAAGTGTCTTTTTTTTTGTTTTTGTTTTTTTTTAAGATTTTATTCATTATTTTTAGAGAGAGGGAAAGGGAGGGAGGAAGAAAGGGAGAGAAATATCAATGTATGGTTGCTTTTTACCCGCCTCCAGCTAAGGACCTGGCTGAGGACCTGGCCTACAACCTGGTTATGTTCCTTGACTGGGAATCGAACCAGTGACCTTTGGGTTTGCAGGCCAATGCCTTATCCACTGTGCCAACAGCCAGGGCTAAATGTCTTTTTAACAAATGCGAACGTGTCCCTTCTAGATGACGAACCTCTTACTGGGGTGATGAAGTGGGGTCTTTGTGCATTTATTAATTTTTTGGGGGGGTGAGTGTATTATTAATTTTTAGGTACTAAAGATAACATATGTAAGGTGAAAGTTGCACGTAGTCAAAATGACTTTGGGTCTTATTCATCTCTCTTTTTTTTTTTTTTTTTATAAACAGTTTTACAGAGATACAATTTGAATTCCATATAATTTACCATTTGGCAGCTTTGTAATAGAGTGGTATAATACATCTGTTACCACCATTGATTTTGGAACATTTCATCACCCCATTTACTCATCTTTGTGTTCTTAAGATCTGGCAGGGCGTGTGCCTGGTGTGGTGATCACAGATGTTGGCCACATCCAGTTTACAATTTGCTGAGACTCATCCTGGTAGCTCATACATTCCACAGGTGCTTCCTTGAGGGCCGGCCACATGCCAGGAGCTGCTTCGGGTGTGGAGTGATACACGGAGAGACAAAGCCTGAGCATTTGCTGACAGTTGGGAGAAAGGGAGACACTGCAGAAATAAAGTTTAAAGTAAATGGCATCAGATCGGGCCATATGTAATTGTTGGCACCTGAAGATTTTGGGCCTGTATCTGGGGTTGGCAGACTTTATATCAAGGGCCAGGTATAAATATTTTAAGCTTTGCAGGCCAACAGGTGCCCTTGGCAAAAGGCAAATAGTCTTTTTTTTTTTTTACATTTTACATTTCTGGTTTGGAATGGAAAATGTACAAAAGCAGGCAGTAGGCCAGGTGTGGCACAGGGACCGGCATTGGCCAACCCTTGACCTACACAAATGATAATTTATATAGTTTGTCCTAGGCATGTGTATTATACATCATGTATTATATATTATGTTCCATAACATATATAATATAAAGTGTTATATAAACGAATATATAAAATTTCAACAACTATCTGAATGCCATATTTAATGACAGTATGGTGAGTGCACTGCAGGAGATGGAGCAAGTCCCATAAGGTGGTTAATTGAGGGATTTGGCATGTTGAGAAAGGTGGGCAGGGCTCTCTGAGGATGCTTCTGAGTTGAAGTCAGGGTAGTGAGGAGGGACAGAGGGAACTGACTGTGCAATGGTCCTGAGGCCTAGAGTGGTGCAAGAACAGTGATGCAGGGCTGGACCCAGAGGTGACAGTGAGGAGTTTGGGGCAGTGTATGATGGGCTCGTGGCTGCAGTCTGAAGCTGTCCTTTTGGCTGCTGTGTGTGGTGTGGACTACAGGAGAGTCCTGCAACCTTCTAAGAGACTCGGGTAGTTGCTCAGGTAATTTGAATAAATATTTGTCTAATAGAACAAATAGAATGACACCTATTTTCTAGGACACTTTTCATATTTCACATTAATGGAAGGATTTTGTATTTAGCAAAAATTGTGGCTGTGTTGTACGGCAGCAAACCCTTGTGCTGATGATCTCTCCACCTTTCAGTGGTTAGATGAACATCGGCCAATAGAAATACAGCACCAGCCACACAGGGAGTTCTAATTGCCTGGGAGCCACGTTAAAAAACAAAAAAAGGTTGAAATGAACAAAAGTGGGGTCCAGGAACCTGAATTTATATTACATTTGTTTCATTTAGCTTTACTGAACTATAATTGACAACATTTTGCCTACCATGTGTTAAATATGTAAATTTAAGGTATACCTTGTGATGATTCGATACACGTATATCTTTGGGTTGCTTTTTCTTAATCTTTAAAATTTATTGATTTGAGGGAGGGAAAACATTGATTTGTTCCACTTAATTATGTGTTTATTGGTTGACTCTTGTATGTGCTCTGACCTGGAATTGAATCCACAACTTTGGCATAATGGGTCGATACTCTAACCAACTGAGCTGGCGAAGGTGATACAGGTATATTTTGTGACATAATTACCACAGCAAGGTTAGTTTACGTGTCCATCACCTCACTTAGTTACCTTTTGGTGTGTGTGTGTGGTGTGAACATTTAAGATCTACTTTCTCAGCAACTTTCAAATATATACTACAGTACTGTTAATTATAGTCACCGTGCTATACTTTAGATCCCCAGAAATTATTCATCTTATAACTGGAAGTTTGTACCCTTTAACCAACATCTGCCCAAATCCCACTTTTACAGCCACTGCCATTCTACGTTCTGTTTCCACGAACTCAGCTTTTTTAGATTCCACATATACGTGAGAACACACAGTATTTGTTTTTCTTTGTCTGATTTTTGTCACTTAGCAGCATGTCCTCAAGGTTCATCCATGTTGTTGCAAAAGACAGGATTTCCTTCTCTTACAGCTGAATAATAGTCCATCACATGTATCACATTTTCTTGATCCATTTATCCATCAGTAGATAGTTTGTTTCCTTATTTTGGCTATGGTACATAATGCTGCAGTGCACATAGGGGTACAGCTATCTCTTTGAGATAGTATCATTTCTTTTGGATATATTTAGTCATGCTTTAAAGACTAAATTTCCATAGGGGTGACTGGGTCAGCATTCCTTATTATTTTTATGATTCTCACCCTGTATCTCAAGCTTATCAAGCTGAACCTGGGCTGCATTGCTTTCTGCCTGTGAGGCTTACGGGTGAGAGTGAAGCCCTGTCAGCCTCAGGCCAGACTTTCCTGTGGGGTTCTATTTTCTTGAGTAATTTCTAAGGGCATTCATTGGGTCATTGTTGGGAATAGCAAGAAGTTTGGCAGCAACCCAAATGGCAGGCAGTGGGGACCTGGGTAAATAAATACAGTACATTCTACTCAATTAGTGGAGGAATGGAGATCTTTTCAGAAGGAAATGAGAAGTGAGAACAAGGCCAACCTCCAAGATCCAGTTTTTAAGTGAAAACATCAAGATATAGTTGGCATAATACCTCTTGTGTGAAGAAAGGGACAACTAAGAACACACAGTTATTATTTGCATAACAGATTCCAGAAAGATATGTGAGAAGCTTACAAATGTGGTTGCGTTGTAGACAGGGAGGGTTCGCATGGACTGGGCAGAGGAAGCTGGGCTCACGGTAAAGAGGGAGGCAGAGTGACATGTACATACATGTGCACCCACATGAATATATTTAAATTTGAGTTGTGTATTTAGGTCCCTTGGTGTTGTGGTTAGCACTCTGTACTTTAAAAATATGTTTGTATTTTCTGTTGTTCCTGACTCCTGTTCTTCAAAAGCATTTCCTAAGCATTTCCTCTGCCAGGGAAGCGGAGGTAAGCCCGCCCTGGGAGAGCAGGTGCAGAGCAGGTGCTGCAGGGCTGAGTTTGACTCAGGCGGGGCCTGCACGGGGCTGCTGACGTGTGGGGAAGGGTCAGCCACTGTTTCCTGCTGGCTCTGACTGTATGGCTGCTGTGCCAAAGCATCACAAACTTAAGGCCTCAAGCAACAGATTTATCCCCTTAAAGCCTGGAGACCAGAAATCCAAAATGCAATGCTTGCATCACTCTGGAGGCCCTTGGAGGGAACCCATTTCCTTGCCTTTTCTGGTCATGAGAGGTGGCCTGCGTTTCTGGACTTGGGGCCCTGCTGTGCCTCAGCCTCTGCTTTTGTTGTCACACCTCATTCTCTGGCTCTGACTCTCCTGCCTCCCTTTCTCCCCTGAGTCCAGGGGTCCCACCTAGATAATCCAGGATTATCTCTTATCTCCAAGTCTTCACTGAATCACATCTTCAGTGTCTGTTTTGCCATGTAAGGTAACATACCCATTCTGGAGTTGGGGATGTGGACACCTTTGGGACTCTTCAGCCTACGACACCTGGTCAGCGTAGTTCCCGGAACATATTGTAGGCTCAAAACGGCTTTGTTGGATGAGGCTGGGAATATGGAAGGGACGTAGCAAGAGATGGATCTAGAAGTAATCACAATAATAGTAGTGACATTTATTGAGCACCTTTATTGAGCACCTACTGTAAGCTCTGACTCATGCTTAATTGTGGATTTGTGTCAGCTCGATAACATTCCCACTTTACAGATATGGAAACTGAGGCTTAGTTGCTTGCCTGGTGTCACATGGTGAGGAGTTAACACCCCCATCTGCCTGAAGAAGGCTGTGTGTGGGGAATATGGACCTAAACTTAGTAAGGGCAGGGATTCTGTGAAAATAGTCTCTCAGCCTCAGCTTCATTGACATGCGGGGCTGACATGGGGGCTGTCCTATGCTGTGGGTGTCGAGCAGCATCTCTGACCTTACTGGCAAAATGGTGTCGATCCCTGCCCTCATACCAGATATGTCTCCAGTGTTGTCGGATGTTGCCTGGTGGTGGTGGAGATGGTGGGGAACTTGCCTCAGGGGAACTTGCCATATGCTTCACTATGTGAAGACATGAATAAGATGATGGCACCTCAAATCTGTTGGTCCTAAGTTATTTTGAGTGAAAGTCAAAATCCCTACTTTGGCCTGTGAGTCTTACACAGTCTATGCCTACCTGTCCTCCACCTTTCTCCCTGACTTTATCTCCCATTACTATTGAGTCATGTTGGCCTCTCTGTTATTGCTCTAAAATGCCAGGCATGTTCCTACCTGAGGGCCTTTGCATTTGCTGCTTCCTCAGCTCTCTCCCAAGATTCTTCCCCCCAGGTGGCTTACTCCCTTGTTTCCTTCAACCAACATATCTTTTCAGGGAGGCCTTCTCACTTCCCTGAGCCTTTTAAAATCATAACACTCTCTCTCTCTCTCTCTCTCTCTCTCTCTCTCACTCTCTCTCTCTCTCTTTCTCTCTCTCTCTCTCTCTCTCTCTCACACACACACACACACACACACACACACACCCCTATACCATCCTGCCTATCTATTATTTATCTTATTTATTCTTGGTCTCGCCAGGCTGCCATCCCCAGGAGGGCAGGCCCTTTGTTCACAGCTGGGTCCTCAGCACCTGGAAGTGGTGCTCAGTAATGGAGGAATGCTGTCAGTTCTACCCACTGCTATGTCCCCAGACGTATTCCTGTGCTTGGCACATGCCTGAGCCCTCACAAGTCCACGGAACATGACCTAATGGAGGATTTGGTGAAACTCCAGAGTCTGATAAAAGGTCAAGAAGTGGCTAGAGGTGAACTCAGCTAGTGGTTGGGGCTGGCTGGAGAACACAAAGATGTGTGCTTTGTAGGGGAGGGCCCAGGTAAGAGTCCAGGGCAGGTCAGATCAAGCTGTAGTCTGCTGACACCGGAATGTGTGTGACAGGCAGCGGAGGCTGTCTTCCTTGAGGCACTGGAAGTCCTGTTAGGACAGGTGTCTCTGTTTTGCATGCAGCTCTTGCCCCTTTATTCACAAAGATGCTCAATTCCGCATTCTGGGCGTGAGGACCCAGTAAGGATTTGGCTTTTGCCTGAGCAGGGCCATGCCCTGCCTCTCTGGGTGCCTGGGATAAGGTATGGCTGCTGCCCCCACCCCCCTTTCTGGGTTTTATTCTGTTGAGTCAGAGGGTGGGGGAAAGATGCAGCTCAGCCCAACGGTGGGCAGGAGGCATTACTGCCAGTAGGATGCTGGCACTGGCCGCACTTCTCCCGCTGTGCCAGGGCTGCTTGACCTTTCACTGGATCCCTTTCAGGACTGGTGGGCAAATGAAGGCCCCATGCTGGTTCTGTAAACAGGATGAGTGTCCAGAAGCCCAGCGGGTCCCCTGAGATAATTGTGGCCTTCCAGCTTCCTCTTTTTAGTTTTCCTTTGCTTAGGAGCCCTCCTTGCAGGGGATCTGGCATCTGGGTTGGTTTTGACTGTGACTTCATAAATGGCATGTTGCCTCACCCTGCATCCCTCTTTGGTGGCCCAGCCCTTGGCTGTGCCTTGCAGTCTCCTTCCCCTGCTTTGCAGAAGAGTTTGCTGGGGCTGTGGAGCCAGCCTCCACCAGGCTCGGCCTCTCTACCTTCCAGCAAGTCTTCTTCTGCTTCTGTGTCGCTCTCTAAAATGGCAATAAGATAGTACCTACCTCATAGGGTGGCTCTCATGGTGAAATGGAACGACCCACATTACACTGGAGTACAGTCCCGGCATACAGGCAGTGCTTCAGGAGAGCTGCCATCTTATCATTCCTGTGATTAATTACTGGGTTAGCCTGAATCTCGGCCCATGTGTTTGCACGCTGCTCAGTGGCTGGTGGTACTGAGCCAGCAGCCTGCTCTGCATCCTGTCCACCCCAGCCCGTGTTGGGCAGCTCTGGGCAGGTGGTCTAGGGTGGGTGTAGTAGGTTCCATTATTAATTCTATTTGCATGTGGGAGGGACCAGGGTGGAAGAGATTAGCTTATTTTCTGGAGATCAAGAGGCAACTAGTAGTGACCCAGGCAGACACTCGGGCCCCAGGGTCTTCCTCCTTGGTTGTTTGTATTCATTTTATTTATTCTTCCTTTGTACTCCTTTTATTTATTCTTCCTTTCTCTTCCTTTGTCTCTTACTTTCATCTTATTTATTTATTTATTTATTTATTTTTAAAATCTTCACCTGAGGACATGCTGGTTCATTTTAGAGAGAGAGGAAGAGAATCATTTATTAGTTGCCTCTAGCATATGCTGCAGCCAGGGACTGAGCCTATAACCTAGGCATGTGCCCTGACTGGGAGTCAAACCCACAGCCTTTTGGTTTATGGGATGTTGGTCCAACCACCTGAACCACATTGGCCAGGGCACTTACTTCCTTTCTGAAAAGATGACACCCACATTTGTCTCTGCATGGCTGGCTTCTCCTAACCCTTTTAGTCTGCTGAAATGTCACCTTCCCAGATGTTACCCCTGATGCTTGCTATTCTAAAACCCTCCCTTTTCTTTCTTAGCAAGTATTTGACCTTTGTAGTTTTGTTTTGATTTAAGACCTTATATCTTTAGTGAACTCTGCCTCTTTCAAGGGCAGAGACTATGTCTGATTTATCTCCATATCCCCTTGATTAGCACAGACCTCAGCACATGGTAAGTACTCAATAAATACTCACTGTATGAATGAATGAATGAAACTCTGTGCTTATGTTTATTAATCATTGTCTTGGTCTAGAACTCATACTGGAAACCCTCCTGATGATTCTGTAATAGGTGGGTCCTAGGATTGGTCTCATTTCACATAGGAAGAAATCGAGGCCTGGTGAGGCCATTGTATTAGGATAGTGGGGGCAATTTTTGATTGTCACAACTGGCTATGTATGCCACTTGTAGGTTATATGACCTCAGTTTCTGTATCTGTAAAATGGGTTTAATTATACTACCTGCCTTTCTGAGTTGTTTGAAATGATTAAACTTGATGTGTGGTCCCAGCATCTTAGGTAGAAGTCAAGGATGCCCCTCAAGGCAAAAAATGTTGTGGTTCCGAACCTAGACTTTGCACATTGTGCTCTTAAGCATCACCTAGTATCGTTCACACTAGGTAGATGGGTAGAAGGAGTTGTAGACCCTGTGTCTGAGTGTGAACCATTGAACCATTTTGCACAGATGAGCTTGGAACCCCTAAGGCCTGAGGATATTTGGTTGATGTTTTGTCTCTGAGAATGGTGCCTTCCAAGCTGCGTCAAGCTGAACAGTGAGGCCATTAATTTTGCAAAGCCCTCAGAGTTCCAACCATGTGGCTAATAGGTGGTGGAACCTAGGAGTTAAGGCTCAGTGTCAGACTCTGTGGGTTCAAATCCTGGCTCTGCCTCTCCCTGACTCTGTGAGCCTGAGTGAGTTCATAACCTCTGTGGGCCTCAGAATCTTCCCCTGAAAAGAGAGAGTTATAATAGTCTTGACTTAGTAGGAATGTTATGAAGTTTAAATGGACTCATGCTTGGAAAACAGCACTGGCAAATACTGCTGTTAACAGGCGCCCAATAAACGTGTTTTCT
Organism: Noctilio leporinus; assembly: GCA_004026585.1. Classification (NCBI taxonomy): domain Eukaryota; kingdom Metazoa; phylum Chordata; class Mammalia; order Chiroptera; family Noctilionidae; genus Noctilio; species Noctilio leporinus. The sequence goes on along the minus strand of PVIW01001907.1, from coordinate 176,543 downwards.
CTTTGTTCCCAGCTCAGCATTAAGAAATTTCTACCCTTAAATTCCTGCTGCTGCTATTTATTTATTTAAAGGGTGAGATTGTTTTGTTATTATTTTAGGGGGAATACATGCAGAGTAAAAAATTCAAACAGTACAAAAGATAATAAAACAAAAACTTAATAGTTGCTTCCTCTTACCAGCTTCAACCCTACCCCCTGCAGATAATCACAGTTAGCTTTTGTTTATCTTGTCTCTTTCTAAGAAAACTGCCCTCCCTGGACCAGCATCTGTATACCCTTTAATGCTGATTTTAAATGGGATGGGCAGTATATGTACGTGATGAACAAAAATGGACCCAGTGCATTTTCTATGTCTATAGAGGCATCTCCAGTTGGATTCCATTTCTTGGCTGTGTATGCTGCTTGCATGTTAGCCACTGGGCCTCAGTTTTATGCTTGTAAAATGGGTTTAATTATAGTGCCAGCCTTCCAGAGTCATTCTTGAAGGTTGAATATGAGGTAAAGCACTGAGCTCGGCCCCGGCATGTGCTACTAAGAACCTTAATTTGCCCTCATGCTTTTTCTCTTTATCAGTGGAAGACGGGAGGAAGGTGGCACGTGCTTCTTCATTTCCTTCAGGTCTTTGCTCAGATGTCATCTTGGCCCACAGGCCCTTTCTGTCCACTTGCTGTAAAAATAGCACCCACCTCCCACCGTTGTTCTCTGCCCCCTTTACGCCTTTCCAGGGTGCTTGTTGCCAGGAGACATACATGTAGTTTATCTATGTAGTATCTGCCCTACCATAGACTGAAAGTCTGTGAGACTGAAAACTTTGTTCACCTTCAAGCAGTACTGGCACATAGTATCCTGATAAATAATTATCCACTGAGGGATAGAAACCTGACTATTGAAAGTATTGAGATGATTGAATTGGAAAATTGATGTTGAGACCCCAGGAGAATGCCACGCGAATAGTTTCCAAACAGCGTCAGAGCACCTCGGGCTCCCAGACGTTGGTGACACTGAGTAACATTTCATATTCATAATCACACCCCATGACTGTTGTCCACCTCTCCTCCTTTCTGCGGCCTCCTCTCCTGTCCTGGGCAGGCAGGGCCATTTCCCTTGTCTCCCTGCAGGCGCCGGGCACATGTGCCTCTGGAGGCTGTCTTAGCCAGGCCGGGGCAGCAGAGATGGAGGGAGCACCACAGAGGCCCTGGCTGAAGCACAACTGAGCTGAGGACTGGTCAGCATCAGGGTCGCTTGGCATGGCCTGCCCAGGACCACTTCCTTCCTATCCCTGGCAGGATTTTGGTGGCTTCTGAGTCTGCTCCCGCTGAGAGGAGCTATGGTGCCCCTGGGATGTCATAGAAAGTTTAGGGTGGACCAGTTTCAGACAGAGGGGCTGTGATGTTCAAGACCTAATCCCTGGAGTCTGTGAATATATTAGGTTATACGGCAGAGCAAGTGAGGATTGCAGATGGAACTGGCTAACCTTGAGATGGGAGATTATCCTGGATTATCTGGGGGTGGGGCCCAAGGTCCTCACAAGGGTTTTTGTAGTGGAAGAGGGAGGCAGGAGAGAGAACCAGAGAGATGGCAGCATAAGAAGGACTTGGCTGATGCTGATGGCTTTGAAGGTGGGGGAAGGGGCCGTGAGGCCAGGGGTGTGAGTGGCCTCTAGAAGCTGGAAAAGGCAAAGAAATGGAACCTCCTTTATAGTCTTCAGAAGGAACACGGCCCTGCTCACACCTTGATGTTGACCCAGTGAGACTCTTTTCACATTTCTGACCTCTAGAACCATATGATAAAAGATTGTGGAGTTTTAAGGTGCTGAGTTTATGGTAATTTGTAACAAACGCAGGTAACTGGTTCTGAACTTGGTGGTGGTTTGAGGACTCAAATCTTCCTCTTGGTCCAGATTTCTCATGGGCAAAAGCGCGTGCCCCAGAAGGTCCTGTTAAAATTCATAATCACTAGGAGCCAGCATGGGCATTAGGGGGACTCAATAATCAGGTTTCCTAGGTTTGAGCCCCAGCCTTGTGACTTACAAGCTGTGTGGTCTTAGGCAAGTTATTTGACTTCTCTGTGTCTCAGTTTCCTCATCTACCAAATGGGGATAAAAACAACCTCCTTTTTGGTGATCATTAAGATTGCTAAGTTAAAGCTAGGTGGTATTATTATCGATAATAATATAAGATTATCATGTTAGGATTATAATGCTATAAATTTCAATGACTCCCCGACATTGGAGCAGCAGTTCATATTCATAATCATATCCCCTGTTTATAGCATTATAGCATCTTAACATGATAACCTTATCATAACTGACACAGAATTAAGGTTACTGTTAATAGCTCTTCATTGAGTGTTATATGACACTCAGCTGCATGCTGTGTGTATATAGTTTTATTTATTCTTTGGAATAGCTTTAGGAATAGGTAGCCTTAGCCTTAGTCATAAATGAGGCTCAGAGAGATTGAATAGCTTGTCCAAGGTCACACACTGAATCAATAGAGAAGAATGCTGGACCTGTAAGAAAAGGGACAAAGGGAGAAAGGGACGGACACAGTGGATCAGAATGTGTGTTAGTAGGACACTTTGTATTGTGAAAGCTAATTCATTTTCAGCTTGTATCAACAATAAAGCGAATTTATTGGGGAAGTCCAATGGGAGGGTGGGCTGCGATTTAGCAGCCAACAATGACACTAAGCACCAGTTTCTTTCATCTCCATCTTTTATGATGTCAGCTTCATTCTCACATTTGCCAGGGTGGTGCTGCCCTTCCTGTCTCCTCCCAGCCCTTGGTGCTTCTTGCAAATGGCTGAGATATTTGTAAACCTTACACCTTCACCCTATATCTTTGGGGACAAGAGGGAATGTGGCCTTGCTGTGATTGGCTCCTCTTGGGTCACCTGTCCATTCTTGAACTAATCACCAGCTTGTGGGTGAAGGACTCTGCCGATTGGCTGATGCTACTGAGGGCTCTCCCCAGGAGTGTTGCCCTTAGTGTGTGGCTGAGAGTGGAAGATTTATTTATGAACAAGAGCCAGGGGCTGTTGCCAGAGAAGGGGAAATGTGCATGGGGTTTAGGTTGGGGATCGTAGACCTACTACTACAACATGGTCTTTGGGAAAATGTCTTACTTCCTGTTGCCTCAGTTTACTTATCTGTGAAATGGGGGTACCAGCAGTGTCTCTTTTTGTGAAAACTGAGTAGGGTCCTATGCATGAGAAACTTAGATCAATGCTCAGAATGTGTGGGTTGCCATTATTCCACTCAGAGGAAGAAGGGGATGAGAGGACACCACACAAAGAAATTTCATAAACCCTCAAAGCTCATGGGCCAAGCAGATTTGGAATTGATGCCCACATCCCGCGTGTCAGGGCTAAGGGCAGGGGGACATAGAAGATGTCTAAGCTGTGGAGGTGGCCTGTGGCGAGAAGCCTCAGTCGGGAACCTGGGGGTTCATGTTTTCTGTTGCGATGATCTTGAGCCAAGTTCCCTGGGGTGCAGTGCCTGGGCCGGGGCTGGTGACTGTTTCCTGGACTCACGTTTCCTGGGGCTGAATTTCATTTTCTGGAAGCTGGGCTGATGGACAGAATCAGGAAGTGGAGACTCGATCAGCTGGATTTCTGAAGTTCCCTGGAGCAGGAGGCAGAGCTTCTTAAAGGAAAGCAGGGGGGGGGGGGCAGCTATCCTCCCTGGGGTCGGGCATAGTGAGTGGATCATCCCTTCCTTAAGCCTTTGCTGTTTTCTCCAGAAACCCCAGATAGAGGGGGACATACTGCTTGTCTCTGAGAGTTTGGGTGGTGGAGACATCAAGGTCCCAACCGATGAGGGACATGCAGGAGGCCCTCAACATTGTTATCATCACTACTGTGACAGCTGTGGTCAGGGCCACTGTTGGTTGTGGTAGGAGCAGTGACTGAGCCATGTGGGGAATAGGGCGGGATAGCCTACTCTGCTGCATTCTGTAACACTGAAGTTCATGTTTACAGCTGTATTACCCTTTTTCCCCATTTCCCCTTTCTCCCTCTTCCCTCCACTTCTGCCCTGTGGGTCAGGGTCAGCCATCTGGCTTTAATCAGGAAGCTGACCTCTGAAGAGTAAGCGCCTTCCTTTGCTAAAGTTCTCTGACCTCTGATCCTGGAGTCCCAGGTCCTTAGATGCACCCTGATTTCCTTTTGCTCTTTTCTTAATTTGAACTTTTCTTTGTCCTTAAAGCTTCCTAACCCTGGGCCGTGCTGGTGGTAGCAGTGGTGGTTATTATTATTAGCATCTGCTATATATAGTTAAGTGACCTGTCCAGGTTCCCAGGAGGTCAGGGGTCAGTGCTACACTGTACTTGAAAGAATTGTTAGTTTTTAAAAAGTAAAATAGTAAATAGTGTCAGGGAGGAAAGGTATGGCTTAGCTTACCTGCTTACTTAATGACTTCTGGGGACCCGCTGGGTAGGAAGATGATAGTTAAAGATAAATACAGCATGGTCCTGACACAGAGATCCTTGCAGGACAGAGGGATTGACAGATGTGTAAGACAACCATTGCAAAGGGGAGGGGGAAGGAGGATCTGATGGTTTGGGGAGTGAGGAGGAAGGCTTCTTAAAGGAGGTACCTGAATTGGGTTTTGACAGATGAATAGGTATTTGCTATGATGGAAAGACCCGTAGGGGGAACATCTAGCAAGAGGTATGCTAAAGAACCATTTATTTGACTAGCAGTTAGAGGATACTTTGAAAGAAGGGACCATGGCTTTCCTGAGTCTCCAGTGCCTTGAACAATGCCGGACACAAGCTTGGCAAACCCTTGTTTGAGTGAATGCCTCAGCGGACACATTGGGGAAGAGGGCAGGAAAAATTGCAGAAGATATATGAATGTGGAAGGCCTCGTGAACCATGGGAAGCTGTTACCTAGAGGAGACATGGCAATCAGATCTGTCTCATACATTAACACATGTATTTAAGTCTATGAATTTTCCTCTGAGCAAAAACTGCTTTTAAACTTACATGGGAAGATCTTCTGTTTCACTCAGCATAAAGAGAAAAGGGAGTTAAGCTGCAGTGAGACATTTTGTGATATCAGGAGCTTTTAGGGGAGACTTATAGTCAAGACGGTGGCGTAGGCAGACATGGCCCAACCACGTCAAAATTACAACTGTAATATAAAACAATCATCACTCAGAACCCTCAGAAATTGAGTTGAATAGAATTCTGACAACTATGAAATTAAAGAAACCACAACAACCAGACTGGTAGGAGGGACACAGACACAGAATGAGCTGGTACAACACCCACATATGGTAGATAAAAATTCAGGAGGGATATCGTGGGAGCAAGGAGTCCCAGCCCCACATTAGGATCCCAGCCCAGGGTTCCAGGGCCAGGAAAATAAGTCTTCTGGCTGCAAAAATGAGCAAAGATTTAGTCAGTGGAAGAAACTCCTAGAGCCCCAAGAGTTCCTCTTAAAGAACCCATACAGGGACTCACCTATGCAGACATACTCCCTCTGATCACCAGCAGCTTGAAAGGCACCAGTGGCATAGGAGAAACTGAGATGCCTGGCACCAAGGCCCTCAGAGGCCATTGCCCCTATGCTAAACCCTCCCCACACAGAGCCAGCAACTGAGACTCCCTCAACCTGGCTAACACTGTTTGACCTGCCTTGGAGATCCCCCAGAGACTCTGCCCCACCCAATTTAGGGGCCCACCCAAGCTGCATTTCCATATGAATGGCTGATCTTCTCTCAGGCTGCACAACTTCCTAAATCCTATCAAACAAGCAACAGCTGCCTCAGTGAGCCCCAGGCCCGGCACTAGCAACAGCCAGTCTAGCTTCGCAGCTTGGCTTCACCTAGGAATCTCCAAACCCAACACAGTGACAGACAGCTCACACTGCTGTATAGCTCATTCACGGTGGTCCCAGGCAAAACACAGGTGGGGGCTGACCTTGGCCTGCATGCCCAGTAGACAACTACAGACCATGTTGGAGCCCCACCACCATGTCCCTGCATAGCTGATTCTCCACAAGTTCAGGAGTTGGTGGAAACTCGTCACAGCCAATCCTTGCACCTAACTGGACTGGGTAAATCCCAGTCCATTGATCTGCCAACCAAGGCTTACCTACAAGAGGAGGGTGTACTCAGCCCACACAAAAAGTGCACCTTGAGTGCCCAGCTTGGGTGATAGGGGAGGCTATGCCACTGGACCCTATAGGGCAGGATGTATAGGTAAAGGATACCTATTACATTAAGCCCCATGACTGAGACACAGGGAGTCATAGCAGCTCTACCTAATACACAAAAACAAATATAGGGTTGCTGCCAAAAAAGAATAGACAAATGTGGCCCAAGTGAAAGAACAGATCAAAACTCCAGGGAAAGAGCTAAATTAAATGAACATAATCTATTGTATGCAGAGTTCAAAACACTGGTTATAAGGAATTTAGTGAGGACCTCAACAGCATAAAAATGATCCAGTCAGAAATGAAGGCTATACTAATTAAAATAAAGAAAAATCTATAGGAAAGGAACAGTGAAGGGGAAAGAAGCTGGGATTCAAATCAACAATTTGGAACAAAAGGAAGAAATAAATATTCAACCAGAACAAAAAGAATGCAAAATGTGAGGAGAGAATTGGGAACCTCTGGAACAACTTTAAACATACACACATTCGAATCATAGGAGTGCTGGAAGAAGAGGAAGAGCAAGAAATTGAAAATGTAGTTGAAAAAATAATGAAAACTTCCCTTATTTGGTGAAGGATATAGACATGCAAGTCTCAGAAGCACAGAGAGTCCCAAACAAGTTGGACCCAAAGAGGACCACACCAAGACATATAATTAAAATGCCAGAGGTTAATGATAAAGAGAATCTTAAAAGCAGCAAGAGAAAAGCCATTAGGTATGAACCTACAGGGGAGTTCCCATAAGGTTGTCAGCTGATTTCTCAAAAGAAATTGCAGGAAAGAAATACTCAAAATCATCAAAAGCAGGGACCTACAGCCAAGATTGCTCTGCCCAGCAAAGCTATCATTCAGAATGGAAGGCAGATAAAGTGCTTCCCAGACAAGGTAAATTGAAAGGAATTTATTACCACCAAACCATTATTACGTGAAATGTTAAAGGGACTTATTCAAGAAAAAGGATCCAAACTATGAACATTAAAATTACAAAAAACTCAACAGTCAACAACTGAATCTAAAAAATAAAAACAAGCTAAGCAAACAACTAGAACAGGAACTAGAATCACAGGAATAGAGATCATTTGGAGGATTATCAGCTGGGCGGGGGATGGGGAAGGAAGGGGGAGAAATGGGGAAATGATGCAGGGATTAAGCAGCATGATTAGTAGGGACAGAATAGAGGGGGATGTTAAGAATAGTGAAGGGATGAAGCCAAAAACTTCCCATGACCCATGGACATGAACTAAGCGGGGTATTGCTGGAGGGTGGAGAGGGGCAAAGGGGGAAAAACTGAGACAACTGTAACAGCATAAGACAGAATATACTTTAAAAAGAACCCTGACAAAAGGAAAAAAAGAGAGAATTACAAATAGGTAGTTGCAGAATAGCCCCTGAGATACAAAGTACAATATAGGAAAAGGAGTAGCCAGAGGACTTGATAGGCATGATCCATGGACATGAACAATGGTGGGGAGATTGTCTGAGGAAGTGGGGATTGCTGGGTGGAGGGGGGCAAAGGGAAAAATCAGGACAACTGTAATAGCATAATCAACAAATAATTTTAAAAATTTAAACAGCTTTTAAAACACGGTGCATAGGGATGTAGTTTCCTTTGTACCTTATTAGGTGGCGTATAAATTGATGATCCATTGGGGAGGTAGTACTATTTAAATTTTAAATGTGTGCACCCTGTGACCAACAGGTTCACTTCTACTAAGTGATCTTAGAAACATGCTTGTTCTTGTGTAGTCTGAGGCCCTTACCAGTTCACTGCTGCATTGCTTGTAAGAGCAACCCAGTGCTCCTTCAGCAGAAGACCAAGTAAGTAGAGTCAAGTCCACCGTGCAGTGGAGTGTAAAGCACCAGCACAGAGAAGGAGGGAAGTGTTCATGTGCAGGGTGAGCTTTAAGACCTATAATTAAGGAGAAAAAAATCCCATAAGGTATAGAATACTATATGGAATATGCTTCCTTCTATTTGATAACAGAAAATATTTTTTGTTATATGCATGAGGTATTTTCTGGAGGGATACACAAACCAATAATGGTTGCCTGTAGAAAGGGGAACTGAGGAATTACTGACGAGGATGGGAAGATGGCTTGTCACTTCTATCCTTTGTTCAAAAGAAATAAAATTGAGCTATGAAGAATAAAGCTGCTCTATGTTACTGGTAAATATCAGTTTCTAATATTAGTTAAATGAAAAAAGTAAAATAACAGATATATTGATCCAGCAATTCCACCACTAAGACTATACCTGAAGAACTCTGAAACACCAATTCATAAGAACCTGTAAGCACTATTTACAATCACCAAGTGCTGGAAACTGCCTAGGTGCACATCAGTGGATGATTGGATCAAAAAACTTTGGTACATTTACACAATGGAATGCTACACAGCAGAAAGAAAGACGGAACTCGTACCCATTGCAAAAAAATGGATGGAACTGGAAAGTATTATGCTTAGTGAAATAAGCCAGTCAGTGAAAGACAAATACCATATGATCTCACCCATTACAGGACAATAATGACCAAAACAAACAAATAAGCAAAACAGAACCAGGTACATGAATAGAATGAATAGACCTTCAGTGGACAGAGGGAGAGGGGAGGGGGGAAGAGGAGGCAAAGAAGGGAGCAGTTTAGTCAAGGAACTAGCATGGAAGAACCATGGACATTGACAACAAGTGGGATTGACTTTGGCTGGAAGCGGGTGGGTGGGGAAGAGGACAGAGGGGAGGAAAAACGGGGTGGATGTACTACAACAACAGCAATAAAAAAAAAACAAAAAACAGGTATAGTTCCTCTTGGGGAAACAAAATAGATACACAGTATTTGGAAGATAATCTAGAAGAATACACAGATGTTAGCAATGGAAATTCTGCCTATGGGTGGGATCAAGGGGAACTGTGAGCTCAGGGAAGAAACCTTAGTTTCCACAGTAGAACATTTTATGTAGTTTCAAAAAGTTTAGCACATAAATGTATTGCCAATTTAAAACAAATACAAAGAGACATGATGGATGGATGGATGGATGGATGGATGGGTGGATAGACAGGTAGATGGATGTATGAGTTGGTCCGTGGATGGGTGGGTGGATGGATGAATGGGTTTATATATGGGTGGGTCAATATACCTGTAAATGCATGCATGGATGTATGGATAGATAAGATAACTTTGGCTGTAGTTGGGAAGACTTAGTGGGGCCAGGAAGGGCTGGAAACAGGTAATGGTTAGAAAGCTAATTGCAGTAGTCCAGGCAAGGAATAATTGGGGCAAGGATTAGGCTACTGAGATGTCTCACATGTGAACTGAGCTTCTTGTACACATAACTGCATGTATTAAGCCCCAGCGTTTTTTCTTACTAGAAGAGCAAATTCTGTGCCCTGGCTGGTGGCTCAGTGGATAGGCACCAGCCCACAAACCCACAGGTCGCTGGTTCGATTCCCAGCCAGGGCACATAACCAGGTTGCAAGCCATGTCTCCAGCCAGGTCTGTAGCTAGAGGCAGGTGAAAGGCAACTAAACATTGATTGGTTCCCTTTCTTCCTCCCTCTCTGCCCTTATCTCTAAAAATAATAAAATCTTAAAAAAAAAAAAAAAAAAGCAAATTCCTTTGAAATGACCTTTTTCTGGCACCTGCTCAGAAACTTACCGGTATGTAATAACCACCAACAGTTGGACTCCCGTTTTCACCATTACTTTACGACTTACAAGTGGTATGAAACCAGTGAAAATAATGTCTTTGATTTAAGTCACTCCTATGATCAAATTTCAAATGCCCAAGTTCATAGAGGCATGACTTGTGTCCCAAGGGTTTCTTTCTTTCTTTTCTTTTTTTTTTTTTTAAGTTTATTTATTATTCCTAGAGAGAGGGGAAGGGAGAGAGGCAAAGAGAGAGAAAGACATCAATGTATGGTTGCCTTTCACCTGCCTCCAGCTATGGACCTGGCTGGAGACCTGGCTTGCAACCTGGTCATGTGCCCTGACTGGGAATCAAACCAGCAACCTTTGGGTTTGCAGGTCGGCACCTTATCCACTGCACTACCAGCCATGCCAAGGGTTTCTTTGAGTTTAAAAATTTCTTAGCTAAATACTTTGTGTATGTTAATCATTTTAAAGTTTAAATTTTATTGATTGTGTGTTCTTGGTTCTGGAAAAGTAACCATTTATATCACAGAATTTTTTACCAACTATACCTTCAGAGGTATAGTTATACCAACTATACCTTCAGAACCAGTTTAGGTACTTGTTTAATACTTACAGCTCTCTTTTTTAAAGTCAAATTCTTTATTTTTTAATCATCTTTATTTTTTTTCAAAGATTTTATTTATTGTTTTTAGAGAGAGGGGAAGGGAGAGAGGCAGAGAGGAAGAGAGACATCAGTGTATGGTTGCCTTTCACCTGCCTCCAGCTACAGACCTGGCTGGAGACCTGGCTTGCAACCTGGTTATGTGCCCTGGCTGGGAATCAAACCAGTGACCTTTGGGTTTGCAGGCCGGGGCCTTATCCACTGTGCCTCTAGCCAGGGTCCATCTTTATTATTTTAAAGCAAATCCTTCAGTCGTGTTCAGCATCCTTACCTTGTACACAACTAGGTCTCTTTTTTGGAATGCTTGGAACATAATGTTTTGGTGATATTGTCAGGTATTTTCTTTAAGTGAAACGATTTGCTTGTTCCTGTCATTTTCTCCTCTTGAACATTTGTTGATGTGGCTTTAAAGCTCGTACAGAGCTGTCGGATTCCAGACTCCTTGGAGTTCCTTGGTGGTCTCACTGACCTGGCTGTGGGAAGGCTTGGGATCATATATCTGGGGAGAGCATCATCCAGTGGTAGACGGACAAGGCTAGGAGAGAAGTGGGCAGTGTAGAGACTGTGGCCAACTGGAACACATGGACCTTATCCAAACACTGTCTACTCCCCAGCTCTTGCTGATGGTTGTGAAGCAGGAATATGGGACCAGTGCTGCCAGATTTTCTGATTTTTTTTTTTAAGAATAGCCAGAAATCCAATTTATTATATGCAGTTTCCTGATTTGAAGTGTTGGCAGCTAATCTAAAAATCTTTTGAGCTAAAATCATGCTCCAAACAATAACCATAAGCCATCTGTGGGCCAAATTGGCCTGAGGGCCACCTGATTCAGAACTTTAAATTTACCCTATGTAATCAAGGTAGAGCTAGGAAATTGAGACCCCCATAGAGGGTAATAACTTTCCCCAAAATTGTGTAACTGGTTAGTGGTCAATCAGGACTTGAATTAAATTCTTCATTACTGAAGTTGTAACAGCAAGTTGAAGTATTCTTGGGCAGATATACTTGATCTATATATGTATGTGTGTTTGTACCTATCTGGTCTGTCTCTTTAATAAAATACAGGTTCTTTCTTTAAAAAAAAATTTTTAAAACAAATTTGTGTCAAGGATGGATAGCCTAGTTGTTAAATGCTGGGGACTCCAGAATCAAATTGCCTGAGTTTGAATTCAGCTTCAGAGCTTACCAGCTGTGTGGTATTGGAGAAATCATTGAACATCTCTGTGTCTCAGTTTTCCTATCTGAAAAAGGAGGGATAAAGTGCTTATAGGATTAAATTAAAGGAGAGAATATATAGAAAGTACCTAGAATAGGGCCTAGCACGTAGAAATGCAACTTGGACGTTACCTATGCTGCTATTGCTGTCATTGCTACAGCTACTGCTGCCGATTGTGGGGATGAAGATGGTGTTGAGGATGGTGGTGGTGCTGATGAGAGTGATTGTGATGGTGATGATGGTGATGATGGTGATGATGGTGATGATGATGATGATCATGGTGATGAAGTTCACAAGATGAAAGAGTAGGAATGATTTGTATGACTAAGGGACTCTTCAGTTTACAGGAAATAACCCCTCAAGATTCCTTAAAATGGGATTTGCCACAGTTCCCAGCCATCTGTTCTGTGTGATGAGGCACACTTTTTATTCCTGATTCCTTGTTTTGTAGTCTTCCTGGTACTGAACTCTGCAGTTGGCACATTCTGCCTGAGAAGGTCTCAGGGGTCATGTCTGTTTTGTTGAACCCAATGACATGTAGTTTTGAACTCCCAAGAGCCCGTATTCCTCTTTGGCACATCCTGTTGATCCCATAACTGTGTTTTTGTTTACAGGAATGGAATGTCACGTGGTATACCAGCAATCCCGACTTCACCAAGTGCTTTCAGAACACTGTCCTGGTGTGGGTGCCTTGTTTTTACCTCTGGATCTGCTTTCCCTTCTACTTCTTTTATCTATCCCACCATGATCGGGGCTACATTCAGATGACACATCTCAACAAAGCCAAAACTGTAAGTCATCACACAGCGGGAAGCTGTTCCTGGGTGGTGAGTGAGTGATGGTTGGTGAAAACCGACATATTTCTTCTACTTCATTGGCCCTGAGTTCCTTTTTCTAGAGGACAGAATAATGATGTGGTAGATAAGGCTGGGGCCTTGACTTCAGACATGGGTTCACATATCATTTTTGTCCCTTACTAGCTATAAGACCTTAAGCACAGTTTCCTGTCATTACAATAGGGATGATAGGATCTATCTCAACAGATTGTCAGAAGATAATCAGAAAGTCTTCCTGTTGGACCAGGGAGATGTTTTTACTTAAAAAATAATTTTGGCCTGGTAAAGGCAGTGCAGGTAACCTCCCACGACCAAATCAGAATTACAACTAAACCATCATTCGGAACCGCCTGAAGTCTTGCTGAGTACAAGTCCTACAACTAAGGATATACAGAAGAAGCCATGTTGAGACTGGTAGGAAAGACAGGCACATGAATGGTCTGGTCCCTCACCCCATGTGGCAGTTAAAAATCAGGAGAAATACCTTGGCAGCAGAGGTCCCCTCTGAGGAATGAGGGGCCCAGCCCCACACCAGGCCTCCAGCCCTGGGCTGCAGTCCTGGGAAAAGAGGTCCCCGTAACTTCTGGCCGTGAAAACCAGTGAGGACTGTGGCTGAGAGAGAAGGAGGGCTCCTGGAGTCCCAGGTGACCCTCTAGGGGCCCATGCATGAACTTCCTTGGACTCACTCACTTTGAGTGCCAGCACTAGGGCAGCAGCTTGAGAGGCACCAGGGACATACATGAAGGAACTGAAGCGTTTGGCATCAGGGCAAGAGCTGGAGAGGCAGTTTTCTCCCAGGTGGAAGTACTGGCAGAGACTGTTGCCTCTTTGATAAGCCCTGGCCACACAGAGCTGACAGATGGGCCCCGTACCTGAGACTCCATCAACCTGGCTCATGCTGTCTGCTCCACCCTGGTGATTCCCTGATACTCTGCCTCACTCAGCTTGCAGGCTCACCCAAGCTGTTCCCAGAACTTTTCTTCAAGACAGACAGCTATTTCTTGGCTTATACTACAAACTTTCCTAAAATCTCTCAGAGATTCACAAACCCCAAACAAGCAGCATATGGCCTCCGTGTGCCCCATACCTCTTGCTAAGTGGTAGCTGGACTCAGTTTGCAGCTGTCCTCTCCCTGGCAACTCCCAAGTCCAGCACAATTAGCAGCCATCTGCAGATTGCTTTGTAGCTCATGCTGGTGGCTGTAGATAGGGCATAGGTAGTGGCTGATGCATGAGGCCCTCTTGGGAGGCCCCAAATCCAGTGCACATAGAGGCCAGCTTCAGACCACACCAGAGCACCACCCAACCACCTCCATGAGTGCCGCACTCAAGGGGCAGACTCAGCGGGAGCCAGAGCCCTGCTGAAGCAGGTTCTAATCTGTGGAGTCAGCCCCTGCCCAGTAGCTCCTCTGCTACAGTTGTGTCTGCTTCTTGCAGCTGATTGGCCTGGGGGTCAGTCCCTCTTATCAACATGCCAGCAGCAGTCAAATCTTAACTACAGTAGGTGGGTGCACTCAGCTCACAGAGTGGGGTGCACCTGCAGTGCCAGGCTCAGGTAACCAGGGAGGTGATGCCACTGGGACCTGCAGGACACCTATTATGCATTCCCAAAATTGGGGGACATATCAGATCTACCTAATACATAGAAACAAACACAGAGAAGCAGCCAAAATGGGGAGACAAAGAAACATGTTCCAACTAAAAGAACAGGAGAAATCTTCAGAAAAAGAACTAAACAAATGGAGATAATCAATTTACCAGATGCAGAGTTTAAAACACTGGTTGTAAGGAACTTAGTGCGAACCTCAGCATTACAAAGGACATAGAATCCATAAAAAAGATAACCAGTCAGAAGTAAAGAATACAATAACTGAAATGAAGAATACACTAGATAAAGGATCAGCTCATTTTAAAAGACAAGGTATCAGAAAACAGAACAGCAAAAAGAAAAAAGAATTTTAAAAAATGAGGATAGTTTTTGAGACCTCAGGGACAACATCAAGTATTGAAGAGAAAGAGAGAGCAATGGATTGGAAAAATAAGGACTGAAATCTCTTCCCTAACCTGGTGAAGGAAAAGGCAAATCCAGGAAGTGCAGAGTCCCAAACAAGATGAACCCAAAGAGGCCCACACTTCATCTTACTATTGACATCTAAAAACCAACATTCGTAAAATAGTCTGCCTATTAAGTATGCTTGAACATATTCTGTGTGGAGTGAATTCCATTTATTATGGAATTAGTTTCTGTCCCACACTTATTGACACTGGAGAAGATGCCTGGCATCTGAGGATTTAAGAGTTTTCAGCTCTGGCTGGTAGCACAGTGGATAAGGTGCTGGCCTGCAAACCCAAAGGTTGCTGGTTCGATTCCCCAGCCAGGACACATAACCAGGTTGCAAGCCAGGTCTCCAGCCAGGTCCATATAGCTGGAGGCAGGTGCAAGGCAACCATATATTGATGTCTCTCTGCCTCTCTCCCTACTCCTCTCTCTAAAAATAATAAATAAATCTTTAAAAAAAAAAGTTTTCAAATATTCCCAATATATACTAAAACAATGAAACATGATAAATAACGTCCGAGGTACTAATTTGAACTCAGATTTGAAAGTCAAATTGCCTAGGAGTCAGAAAGGCTGGCACCTGGAACTTAGTGTGTCTTTGCCATTGCCCAAGGGTCATCAGGTTTGCAATAAAACTCTTTATAGAGATCATTTAAATTTTATAACTATAGCTCTTGGTAATATTTTAAAGCTACACTTCCCAAAACTTATTTCCATAAATCCTTGGTGAACAGGAAGACTTGAATAATTTTACTGATGCTGTCCCTTTGCTTATATTGCCATTTAAACCTGTCTTGTTCATACTATATATATATAATTTAGCCTGTCTCAAAATGCTATCTGCTTCTCTAATCTAAGCTAGATATACTGTCTTCCTCTTAGACCTTTGGGGAAACACATCTTCCTTTAAGCTGTAAATGGGATCTTGTCCTTGCCTTGTTCAAAAACCTTCCATTAACTTTTCACCATAGGGAATAAAATTCAGAAGTCCTTACAATGGCCCAGCTTGATCTGGCGCCAGGCTCTCTTCAGACACCTCCTATTGTGCTCACTACTCTTTCCACAGTAGCCATAAATCCACTGAGCATGTTCCTACCTTTGCAGTTGTTCTCGCTGCCTGTTGTTTTTTCCTTCACATTATCCACTTGTGGCCTTTACTTAGATGTCACCTGATCAGACAGAGAGGCTTTTCTCTTTCTTACCTGTTTTATTTTTCCTCATATCACTTACTCTGTGGCATATATTTTTCAGTTTGTTTGTTGCCTATTTCCATTCCACTAGAATTTCAGCTCCGTGAAGGCAGGCACTTTTGTTTATTTTTTTCACTGTTGGATCCTTGGCTCCTTGAAAAGTGCGTGGCTGATATCAGGTCCCAAGTAAATTTTGGTTGGATGAATGGGTATTATGCTGGGGTTGCTGATAATAGATTAAGTTCTAGACTGAGCACTTGAGTTTTCAGGTGCTGGGGTGAATAGTGGCCAGACAAATTAAGTCATGCTTGGGATGTGGAAGGAGGTGGTATGCTGGTGACAGGCCAGCATGAGATGGCTCAGATAGTGGCTCACCCTACTTAGCGTTTGGGTGTGTTCCAGTGGGTATGTGCTGTGTTCAACGACCATAGCTGATAGTGTAGGAGTTGGCTGGTCCCCCTGAGGCTGAGCTCTAAGCTGGGGGATGTCCCAATGCTATTCGTTGTAAGTCATGCATGCACTTCTCTTCCAGGCCTTGGGACTTCTGCTGTGGATTGTCTGCTGGGCAGATCTCTTCTACTCTTTCTGGGAAAGAAGTTGGGTCCAGTTCCTGGCCCCAGTGTTTCTGGTCAGCCCAACCCTCTTGGGCATCACCATGGTAAGTAGGAGCTGGTTGTCTGTCAGACACTGGAGACCAAAAGCAGTGGCTAGTATTTAGAAATGAGACCTCACAGTAAAAATCTAGAGATCTGGCTTCTCTAGAAAAACCCAAAGGTCTCGTAACACTGGACGTACAGTCTTGTAGGGCAATAGTCAGCTGGAGCTGAGAGGTAACTACAGCCTTTAAATGAGGCATGCATGGTCCAGGTTTGTCACAGACCCCACTGTGCCCTGTTGCCCTGCCTGCCACTGAGACTGAGTGCAGGTGCCATCCTGTATTGCACTTGTTAAAGTCTCTTCTTGCACTGGTAAGCTCTGTCATTTATAGTAATTGCTTGGGACCCAATAACCTCTTGAGTTTTTGGGCTCTGGCACAAGGAATAGGATGCAAAATTGAATGAGAAACCTCCTTGCCCCATGGGGTTTCTAATTTAGTGGGAGCTACAAACAGAGGAAGTGCTTTATATAGCTGGCTCGTTTTGAGTACTTATTATATCTGATTCTCAGAATAGCCCTGTGAGATAGGTACTGCTTTGTCTCCATTTTAAGGTGAGATTATGTACAGAGGGGTTATGCACTCTGCATAACACAGCTAATATATAGTCAAGTGAGGGGTGGTCACTCAGAGGCCATGCTTTTAGCCCTTACATTCCGCAGTGACATGCTGCGAATTAAGGGCCATCCCTATGAGGTACCATATTGGGGTCTTGTGAGACACCTGGAAAGTCCTTGGGAAGCATAGCCCTTGAGTGTTGTAGGAGGAGGAGGGGTGGGAGCATGTTTGGGGCAGGGTGTTTTGAGCAGTGAAAACAGTCTGTACGAGGGAGGGTTGGAGGCTAAAAGAGAATATCTGGAGGAGGAGGATGAGCCTTGCTTGGAGCAAGAAGGTGGAGTCAGGGTTCAGGGAGCAAACAGTGGATGCAGCAGAAGGTGGGTCAAGAAAGGCAAGTTGGAAGCAGATTTTGAAGGACCATGAATATTAGCTCACATTAACAGTGTGTGCTCTGTGCCAGGAACTGCCCTAATCCCTCTGTATATTAATTCATTTAAGTATGCTCATTATCCCCATTCTGTGGATAGACAAGTTGAGGCACAGAGAAGGGATGAAACTGGCCCAAGGTTATTCATCTTATAAGCAGCAGAGCCAGCTTCACACACAGCCTGTCAGGCTCCAGTGTCTGTCCCACTGTGTTTGTGGGGCTCTTTGCTAATTGTCCTGTGTGTCCCCAGAGTCTGGCACCATGCCTGACATGCAATAAGCACTTCATCAATGTATTGAGGAAATGGGGGGGAAAAGGGCTTGATTTTGGTGGCCTGGAGGTCTTGAGCTCTATATTTTGGCAAGGGAATATCAAGGTGGACTAGTTTGGGCTGGGATGGCTCATATTCCCTTAATTTTCCCCATTCCCAGTCTTTTGATTCTTTATTCATGCCTTTGTGATGCTGGAGACACAGGTGTGATGGGCTGAGGGTCACCGAGCATTATACCCCTTGGGGCTCTGAGCTGGGCTGGCCAAGAACTGGCCTGTAGGTCCTCAGTTTCTTTCCTTCTCAGGGCTCCATGGCAAGTTGAAGGACCAGTCCTTCTGTTTCTGTTGCAGGAACATTCTCCTGACACCCCCAGGGACTGGAATATGCATGCACTAGGAATGTAAGATGCAAAGTAGTCAGCAAATATTTTTTTGTTTCTAATACGTGCCAGAAGTTGAAGATAAAACCAACATAGTTCCTATCCTCATGGAGTACAGTCCAGCCGAGCAAACAGACATTCAACAATGATTCCCCTAAATGGCATAGAGTACTTGTGTGCAGATTGCTGTGAGAGTGAAGTTAGGTGAACTTGGTTTGGTCTAGAGGGTAGGGAGGAAGGGATGATGGAGGTGAGGCCTGAAGGATGAGCAGAATGTTAAAAAGTTGAAGGCATCATGAGCAGAGGACCAACCATTAGTGAGACTAGCATGTGCAAAAGTCCTGGAGTCAGAGGGAGAAATTGAGAGCTGGGATGGCAGAGGCCTGGCTCTGAGAGATCTTGAAAGTTTCAGGATAAGAGAGTTTTGTCTTGTGTTGGTTTTCACTTCCAATGCTGGGTACTAAACCTTTTTGTGCCATGGACCCTCCTTTTTCCTTTGCTAGCCAGGTCTCCTTCTCAGAATAGTGGTCTTAAAATATATAGGGTTGCAAAGGAAACCAATTACATGCATGCATGTGATATTATGGAGATTTTGTTCTGTACATTTATATTTTTACTTGAGGTTTAATTCAGCTGATTTAGCACCAGGGGCAGGTTTCATGGAAGATAATTTTTCCATGGATCGGGGAGGGGCTGGGGGATGTTTTCAGGATGATTCAAGTGTAGTACGTTCAAGCTGTGCGGCCTGGTTCCTACCAGACCCTGACCCGTAGCAGTCGGTAGCCTGGAGGTTGGAGATCCCTGGTTTAATCGATAAATCCAGACTTGTAACTTATCACTTGCACAATACAGAGCAGTTCTATCACCCCCAAAAGTTATCTCATGCTGCTCTTTTGTAGTCAGCCTCTTGCCCCTTTCATAGGAATTGCTGACGTGTTATCTGTCCCTGTCACTTTGCCTTTTCCAGAATGTCATGTGAACAGATGCACGCAAGCTAGAGCAGTTTGAGTCTGACTCCATAGCTCGGCAGTTCAACCATATTGAGTGTATCCTAAGATGTTCTTTATGTCTGTTTATTTTTTGAACTGCTGAGTATTTTTTTTTTAATTAAAAAAATTTTTTAAATTCATTATTCTTTAGAGAGAAGGGTAGGAAGGGAGTAAGAAAGGGAGAGAGACATCAATGTATGGTTGCCTTTCACCTGCCTCCAGTTAAGGACCTAAGGACCTGGCTGGAGACATGGCTTGCAACCTGGTTACGTGCCCTGGCTGGGAATCAAACCAGCGACCTTTGGGTTTGCAGGCTGGCGCCAATCCACTGAGCCACCAGCCAGGGCTTGTGAGTATTTTTGATTGTATGATTTCACCACCCATTCTTTTCTCCATTCTTTAGTTGCAGGGCATTTGGACTGGGGAACCAATTGCATTTAAGTATAGTTATCTAAAGATCAAAAAAATGAGTAAAAAATATATGTGCTTCTCTGTTCATGTATTTCAAATCAAGATCTGGCAACAGGTGTGATGACACCTCCTTAACTTCTAAATAGCAACAACTATACAAGATAGTTGGGCCATCATTACCTGTATATTTCCAGATACAGTTTCTAATGGTCCTGGACACTAGGACCATTTCTACAGAGTCCTGGACACTGCTAATGCCATTGTGGTTCATTGCCTTCACTTACAATTGGTGATGCTGATGTGGGAAACTGAAGCTGTGATTGTTTCCTATCCAAGTTCATGGATCGTAGGCTCTATCCACAACCTGTCTTTGGTGACCCCAAGTTAAACCCCTGGTTCTATAGACAAAGGTTTTCAGCAAGGAAATAATACGCTCTATCCACAACCTGTCTTTGGTGAACCCAGGTTAAACCCCTGGTTCTAAAGACAAAGGTTTTCAGCAAGGAAATAATACGCCTGGCTTTGTATATTTAAAGCTAACTGTGGCCTCTTGGTGGAGAATGGATTGTTGGGCAGGAGTGGAAGCTGGGAGGTCAGTGTGGGGGTTGGGCATAGGGTCATCTGGCAAGAGGTACTGGAGACTGGGATTAGGGTGAGCAGTGGGTAAACTGAGGATTTTATTGTTTACTTTCTCTCTCTGATCATGAAGCCACATGTAAAATCACAGTACTATTCCCAGGTATCAGGAATTAAATAAAAATCTGCGCTCCCCCCTCCCCCGGTTCTAATGAAAATCCCTGAAGATGAGATGTGTGACTATAGGCAGATTAAGTAACCTTGTTTCCTCAAATGTAAACTGAGATTCCCACTCTCAGGAATGCAGTGGGCATACTGAGTTAGTGCATGGGAGTGCCGCCTGGGAGGAAAAGGTAACAGGTATCCCATAGAGAACAGTTAATACTTTTGCCCAAAGGAGAATTTGAACACAGTCTTTCCAGTTCCAAATCAAGGGTAGGCCCACATCTTGGTTTTATAAATAAAGCTTTATTGACACACAGCCATGTCTGTTCATTCATGTATTGTCTAGGGCTGATTTCACACTACAGTAGTAATGTTGAGTAGTTATGATGGAAACTCTGGCCCATAAAGCCAAAACTATTTGCTATCTGGTCTTTTAAGAAAGAGTATGCTCTCTGTTTTACACTGAGCTTCCCCCTCCTACCCCAGACCTATAATGATCTCATTAAATTCCCACAGCTATCGAGGTAGGTGCTGTTATAAACTCCATTTTGTAGGTGAGGCAGTAGAGGCTCAGAGGTTTAATAACTTGCTCAGGGTCACCCACTTGGGCTAAAGCAGAGCTGGGACTGGAGCCATGTCCTCCCCCAGGCTGTTCTTGTAACAATGGGCTAAGGGCAGCCCTACTTCAGGCCTAATGTCTTCCAGACCTCTGGACTGTGGGGGCCTTGGGGACCAGGGGGACTTTGAGGTCCTGGCCCTCTCCTGATGACATCTTGTGTGTTTCTCTCTTCTAGCTGCTTGCTACCTTTTTAATTCAGCTCGAGAGAAGGAAGGGAGTCCAGTCCTCAGGGATCATGATCACATTCTGGCTTATAGCTCTACTGTGTGCCCTTGTCATCTTGAGATCCAAAATCATGACTGCCTTAAAAGTGGTAAGTGGTGGCCTCACTCTGCAGCTTCCTGCAATGGCCCTTGGGAGAAATGCCTTTTTTTTGGAAATCACATGTTGCCAGGGCAACCAGGACTTGGGTACCACATAGGCCCGGCTTCTTTGGGGATTTCCTTACTGCATCCAGCCTTTGGTCTATAGCCTTCTTTCCTCGTTGCCCTGTTTGTCTGTGTAGCTCTAAGGATCCCATGTGGCTCCTCCACTGAGGTGCAGCACCTGTGAGCCTCTGTCAGCTGTAAACAGCAAGGGAAGTCGGCTCCAGATGTCTTCAGTCTGGATTTGGCTTAAATGTGGGTCTGCTTCACTCCCAAACTGGGACCTCTGCCCATCATGGGGGGACACCCTCTACAGCTGGTGTGGGCCACACTGTGGTGGGGCCACCTGTCTTGTGTCAACTTGCAGGTGGCCAGTGGTGGGACGGGGCAGAAAAGCTTGTCACTGGGCCTGCATGCTGAGCAGTAGGCCTTCAGCGGGCTGCTCCCCAGCACCCGCAAGCTAACTCCAGAAAATGATGTTCTCTTCCTCCTTCTGCTTTTATGTTTAGGATGCTGAAGTCAACATTTTTCATGATGCCACTTTCTACATTTACTTCTTCCTTGTGCTGGCCCAGCTTGTACTGTCCTGTTTCTCGGACCGCTCGCCCCTGTTCTCTGAAACCGTCAATGACCCCGTAAGTGTAAGCATGAATGTGTTCAAGAAAGAAACATTGTACAGTCCAGTCCTGGCTAATGTTGATTGGGCACATGTTCTGAGCTGGTATTGTCCAGATCTGGGATCTCATCCCATCTTCCCCAAACACTGCCCCACTTGACATGGAAAAACTGAACTGTGGACGTGGCTGGGGCAGGGAGCAGGAATCTGAGTCATTGTTGTAAATTGCTATGTCTTGCAGGCCTGTAGATTTTCTACTTTGGTTGTCATAGTGATTTTAGAAAATGCAAACAAACATTTAAAAATCAGGAAGTTTTACATAAGGTCTAATTGTTCATGTTTTCTAGAAAAAATGAGAAATTTAGGTAATGTCAGGGCCATTATCCCTCATGGAAGTAGTTGGCCAAAGCTGAGAAGTGTTGCCCTGGTTTACCACAGTCCCCACCACTCCCTATTGCACTGTACAATTTTGCTTCTTTCATCCAGGTATATGCCTCGGCCCTGAAGAATTCAAGTTTGAAACTTTTGGTCTTTTCAGTTTGAGGGAAATCCTCTATGTACAGAAAGAAATCAGGAGACTTGTGGAGATGGCCACTGTTTCTGCTGGGAGAATAAAAGGGAATATAGGCTTTATCATCCTTGCCCCTCTGTTTTGTCCCTCCCTCCCTCCCTCCCTTTCCTTCTCTTCCCTCTATCCTCTGTTCCTCCCCACTCCCTTTCCCTGTTTCTTGCCTTCCCTTTCTTCTTTCCCCTCTTCCAGCCAGTGCCAAGTACCAGGTCCTGATCTGGGCATAGGACCATAGCAGTGGATAAAACAGAGTTCTTGCCCACTTGAAGTTTAGGTTGTCATGGGTAGGGGCCAACAGTAACCCAGGACCCATGTACCTGTGTATCTGTCAGGTGGGGTCCTGGGTTACTGAAGAAGAAAGCAGGGAAAGAAACTGGAGATGGTAGTTGAGGGTCATGTGCAGTTTTTGATGAGTGATCATGGAAGGCCTCCAGCAGGAAACTATATTGGAGCAGAGGCCTAAAGAGGTGAGGAAGCCAACTGAGCAAATTCCCAGAGAAAGACTATTTTAGGCAGAGTGATGGCAAGTGCAAAGGCCCTGGGGCAAGAGCTGCTGTGTCATATTGTGGGAATAGTAGGAGAAGCCAGCGTGGCTGGAGCAGTAGAGGCAGGGAGGACTAAAGGGTGGCATCTGAAATGTAGGGACAGTTGCCTTTGCCTGTAGGCCAGATGAGCTGTGTGGATTTTATTCTGAAAGGGACAGAAAGCCTTTGGAGCACTTACTTGATGCTTTATTCATGTATAGTTAGTCTGCTTCTGCTATTAACAGATGAAATTGCAGCAGAAGCAGTTTTTAGCTACTGTGGTTCTGTTGGATCTGACCTAAACCTCAGGACTCTGAGGCTGCCTTTGTCAGTGCTGAAGGGACACTTGTGAGGCAGCAGTATGGAGGAGGAGGTTGACCCCCATGCCCTGGTGCATGTCCTGCAGTGCCCCATTCTTGGATTTCCCTGCTCAAGGAGGATCTAGGTTGGAGAAATTAGCAAATTATGTGTTTGTGCACATATGTGTATGTTTGTATATGAGGGTGTATGTGTGTGCGTGCTGGCATATGTGTGTATATTTGTGTTTTTATGTTCATGTTTATATGTAGGTTGTGTTGGAGTGTTTGTTCGCACGTCTGCATCCATGTGTCTTTGCACACTTGTGTTTGTATGTGTGTAAGGTTCACAAAGTCAGCGACCATGCTTGTAGCACCCATTGGCACCTGGCCCATGCCTGGCACAAAGGAGGGGCTTTGTCTATGGCTATCGTGTCTGCTGGTCCTCAGTGTGTGTGTGTGCAGGTAGGTGTGGCAGTGGAATGTCGCTGTCAGGAAACCTTTATTGTCAGGCTGTTCTGTGGAGCTGGGAATCATACCGAACACGTCTCACCTTCTGAGTGGCTACAGACCTTGGATTCCTCTGAACCCACATGGGGCTGACCAGCTGGTGTGGGGACCACCTGACATTTCAGGCCTGAATGGCAGCCTGACCATCTTGAGTGCTGTACGGGGAGGGAATTTCAGACGTTTGGCCCTTTCTAGGGATCTGGATCAAGTTCCTTTCATGTCTTTCCTGGGTGCGTGTGCAGGGAGGTGGCTCCTAGAGCTGACTTCCTCCCATTTTGTTTTCCATCTTCTCAGCAGCCGGGCCTGGGCCCTGACCTGCCACCTGGGGGGGCCACCATGCTCAGCTCCAGCTGCTGGCGGCTGGGCCGTGGCAGCCATGGGACGCCTGACTCTTCTCCCCAATCATCCTTTTTCTGTTTTAGGAATTGAAGCTCAGAGAAGCGGGCTGTTAGACCCTAACTTATACCCAAAATTTGATGGTGAAAGCAGCATGTGTGATGGAAGAGGTGCTTCATTTTGGAGTTGTGCAAACTCTGCACTTTGGTTCTACCTGAGTTCCTTTATCCCTTCAAAAGACATTTGTTAAGCATCTGTTGTATGTGGTGCTTAGTTCTGGTGACACAGCAGTATGTGAAATAGAGATGGTTCATGCCCTGCTGCAGTTATCTGTTATTCCATCACAAAACACTGTGTCTTTAGTTGCATTAACAACAGTAGTGTGTTATGTCTCACTGTCGTGGTGTGACTGGGCTCAGCATGGAGGGTCTCACCAGGGATCCTCCTGCAGTTGCAGTCAGATGGCTGTAGAGGCTCATGTTTGGCTTCCTCACTCACATGTCAGGGGTGAATTTGGCCCCTGGTTGGAGCCCCTGCCGGGTGTGGCCACACCCTGTGGTCTCCCCAAGTGGTCTGGTCTGGCTTCCTCACTGCTTGGATACTGAGTGTTTCAAGGGAGAGAGCCAAGTAGAAGCTCTGTCACTTTTCTGGATCCAGTCTCAGTCACCAGAGTCACTCCTGCCCCTACCGTCTTGTGAAGCAATCATAAAAGTCGGCTGGGAAGCGATGGGAGGACACACTTGCCTCTAGATGGGTGAGTGGGCAGATCTCATTGTGTGACCCGCATGTGGGATAGCAGATAACGCCTGGCCATTTGTGGAAAATACTGTCTGGTGTGTGCCCAGAGGAAGCTTCTGGTCTCAGGGGAGATGGCTATTAGGCAGGTCAGCAGATAACTATGGAACCACAGTTGAGGTGAAGGCAGGGAAACAAATCACGTGACTTTTAGACTGGGACTTTGGACCAGTTGCCCCTCCTTTCAGGATCTCCGTGTCTTGAAAATGGGTTGTGGCTCCCTCCGCTTGATCTCATCCCATCCTGCTCCCCACCCTAGATCGGGGGGGGGGGGGGGGGGGGGCACTGCCAATATCTTCTATGTCTGTCTCCCAACCACCCTCAGAGCCTGAAAGATGGGAGAGTCCACCACCTGATTCTCTGCTGGCCTAAGAGCAGCAGTTGCTGTTGCCTATCTTCAGAACAGTCAGCCAAATTCTGAGGTGACAAGGGTGAGGCGAGGCCCCAGCTGCACCTGGCTTCTGCGGTCTCGCTTCTGCTGAGTCACCCAGGCGGCCTGCCCTTGCATGACTCAGACGTCTTAGTTCCTGTCTGTCCTCCAGGCACCAGCCAGGGTGCCGCTGACTGAGGCTCCTGCCTGTGTCCTGCCTCTGGTTCTTTTTCTTGCTGGCCCTGAGGCTACTGCATAGGATTGGAGGAGGGGGTTTTCATTTGCACTGGGGGGCATCATGGTCAAATGTGGTCATGCGGTAGTCTCTTACTTCTCAAAGTGGGGGCCTTGGACCAGCAGCATTGGCTCTCCTTGTGCTCATTGGAAATGTAGGTCTTAGGCCTCCTGAGCACTAGCTAATGTCTCACCCATTTTAACAGGGTCCCAGCAGGGCTCACCATTGATAGACACAGGTACATGCTAACCAAAAACCTCTCAGCTCATTTGGAGTAAGAGGTATTTTTATTTTTAGCCTGGTCCATAAATAGGAAACATTTATTCTCCAACATAGATATTTTTTAAAGATTATTTCCAAAGAGGGGGAAGGAAGTGAGGCAGGGAGGGAGAGAGACATCACTGTATGGTTGCCTCTCACCTGCCTCCAGCCACAGACCTGGCTGAAGACCTGGCTTGCAACCTGGTTATGTGCCCTGGCTGGGAATCAAACCAGCGAGCTTTGGGTTTGCAGGCCGGCATCTGTCTGCTGTGCCACCAGTCAGGGTATCCTCCAATGTTTTACTATGAACATTTCAAACCTACAGAGAAGTTGCAAGACTTGCACAGGGAGAACCCATCTACCCTCCAATTAGATTGCACAGCTTGCATTTTGCTAAACTTCCTTTATAACGTAACTAGCCAGCCAGCCAGCCAGCCCATTAGTTTTTTTGATATCTGAAACTTCCTTTGAAATGCCTAAGTATCCTTCACCCAAACAGTTCATTGTGCAAATCATTAGCTAGAGTTCACTGTCTGGTTTTTTGTTTGTTTGTTTGTTTTCTTAAAGTAAAATTTATATACACTCAGCAGCTGTCTCAAGGATATGACAGGTAGAGACTAACCATGAAGGGACAGGAGGAAACTGTCTGGGGCCCTGGTGACATTCTGTATCTCCAGAGAGGCTTAAGTTACTCATTTATCAAAAACTCGTTGAATCGTATTAAGATTCAGGAATGTTGTTGTACAGTAGACGGTTTATGAAAGCATTACAAACACCATTTTTAAAATTCCATTCTCCTTTATATTTTTGGTCACGGAGTAATTCAGCATTGTGTCGGGGGCTGAGCTGGGCCCTGGCTACCTAGAAATGAGCAAACCTTGGCAATGACTCTGAGGCGAGGTAGAGGAGAGGCGGTAGGCTAACAAGCCAGCAGCTACAGGCTGGACAGCGGGGCCCTGAGGTGAGGAAGTGCCGGGGGCTCCAGGGCCAGCTTCCAGGGGAATGGAGGCCTGAGTCCAAAAAAGGAGAGGGCTTGCCAGGCTAATGACATGGAAGGCTGCAGGGTGGGTGGGAATGTGCTCCTGGTAGAGCAACCAGCATGTGCAGAGGTCTGGAGATGTGCTGGAACCGGTGAGTGAGTGGGAACTGCATGAATTCAGCTTCCCTGGGCAGGATGGGGCAGGGAGCAGCATGTCACATTAAGGACTGGAAATTTTGACCCGATGAAAGGTTTTTCAGTGGCGATGTGACACACACTGTCGGAGTCCCTCCAGCTAAAGACTAGAAAAGGACTCATGGGGTGCAGAGGGGCTGGTGGCCCTTAGGAAGCCACTATAGGAACCCGGGCAGGTAGAGTGGAGGGTTGAACTGGACAGGGACCCTATGTGCATTGGAGCATCAACTTCCAGGAAAAAATTAATAAGGTCATGGGAAGAGGGTGTGCGCATAGTGTGTGCTACAGTAGACGATATCATGATCCTGAGCTTGGAGGTGATTCGCATAGCTCCAAGCAATCAACAGAGCCAACAAACACCAGCAGTGTTATAAGTTGTTGTAACAAAGTTCTTTCACTGTTGGGCATGTAAATTATTCCATGCCCAATAATGATAGCAGCCTGGTATGCTCTGTCTTTATTCATTTATTTTATTTTATTCTGGAAGCAGCCCAATGAGGCAGGATTATGGATCCCGCCCCCCAAACCCCCCCATTTTGCAGCTGAAGACACTGAGGGTCAGGACGGGTCCCTGGTATTTGCATTTCTAACACATTTCCAGGCACTGTGGGTGCTGGTGATAGAGGCCACATTAGAAGCTATACTGCTGTTTATTCATCCCTTATTCCTGGGCATTTAGGAAATGCAGAGTGGGAGTCATTGACTGGCAATCAAACTCAAAAACAAAATCAAAACCAGAGAAGGTGTGGGGACCTGGACAAGGTGAGGGGCAACGCATGTGTAAAGAACCAGTGCCCTGGGCTCCTATATCCAATTGGTTTAATGCACATGGTTTCTGGTCGAATCACTTGGAGCCATATAAAATTGCCAAAGAACGTAGCTCTGCCTGCGTGAATCATACTTACTCTCTCCTGCCTTGAACCAGGGCTTGTGTGAATTACTGTCATTTCTAAGTGAACGGGGATCAGTTAATTAGTGTCCTCCCTGAGTCAGGAGTTAGTCCATTTCGGTCTCAGAGGCCGGAAACCCCAAGCTGGCATCTTTGCCTCTGTACCTAATGCATTACACCAGAACGTTCTGCTTGATTCGGTTGATTGGTATGTTCTCTGGATCTTCACCCATTAGCCCATTTTTCTTCTTTTTATTATCAGTTCATGGCTACTTAAGCACTCTGGTTGTCTGTTATCAAATGAGGCCGCCTTCCGTGTCAGATGGGGACTTCCGGAAAGTGGCTTCCACGTTGAGACAGTACTTCCTTGTCTGTGCTGGAGTTGGGGACTCTGTCAGCCGATGTAATTCTAATAATCTAAAAATCTATGTTTGGATCACTTGGATAGAGGAGAGCTGGGGAGACTAATTTGACAAAGCTCCTGCAGTATACAAATTCGAAACTGGAATGTTCATGGTAATAACCAGGCCTTACTGAATTTGCAGGGCAGATTTTCTCACAGGGGTTGGGATTTTTATAAGCTGGAGGGGGGATTAATGTTTTCTCTCTGGGCCATCATTTCTCATGGTCTCACCTGTGTGCATTTGGGTAGGAAGGGAGCAAGTTCTCCTTCAGTTGTATAATCCACAGGCTGCTTCATTCTTTCTTGACTCACAGCTGGACTTGCCTGATTGTGAGAGGCGGACAGGATTTGTGAAGTACCCGTGGGTATATGCCTAATGTATACCATGCCTCCGTGCAAATTAGAAAAAGATGACTCCACCCTGGGTGGATGAATTTGAGACAGACTTTGCTTCTTTTAAGCTGATGGAGCCCTTCCCTGGCATAGGACCTGGCGGTCTCGTTGAGCTGGGCACGGAGTGCATTTCAGCCCCTACTTGCCCCTCGGCCAGGCATCTTTGTGTGCAAGGTTTAATTTGCACAACTATACACTGATACCAAGATCAAAGAAAGACTGGGCTCCAGTTTCACTTTTAATAATCATTGTGTCCTTGGGTGTCATGAGGTCTGGTATGAGCAGAGGTCAGACACCGTTTTCTATAAAAAGCCTGTTAGTAAATATTTGCATACCATATGGTCTCTGTCAAAACTAGTAAAAGCTTGTTAATAAATATTTGCATACCATATGGTCTCTGTCAAAACTAGTAAACTCCGTGCTTGTAGCAACCACAGACATTTGTAAATGAATGAGCATCACCGTGTCCCAGTGAAACTTTATTTCTGAGCTGCTGCCCACGGGCCATCAGGTTTGCTCACCCCGATGCAGAGAGCATCGGCCGGTCCAGGGCTGGGTGTGTCACGGACCCGCCAGAAATGGAAGATGTCATTATTTTTACTATTCTTCTTTAATACTACCAATACCATTTCTTGAGCTTTTACTCTGTGCCAGGCACTGTTCCAAATACGTAACATGCTTTATCTCATCACCACCAAGTAATGTGTCCAGGAGCCCATGACTAGTAAGTGGCAGAGCTGGGATTGAAACGATTCAGCTCTGTGTTGCCTCACACACAAGCCACCCCTGCCCCCCACCCCGTCGGCATCCTGTTCTCCTTCCCTTTGTTGCAGCTCTCATCACTTCTAGTTATATATTTATTTGTATCTTGGTTTGCTTCCTGTTTATCTCCCCCTCAGTTTGGACATTGTATGGGGCTGGGACCTCACTCTCATCTTCCTGGTTCTGTCTCCACCCCTTAGCTGCCTCTTGCCATATAGGAAGGTCCTCCCTAAATATTTGCTTAAGAAATCAATGAGTGATTGCCAGCTCTACGTAGCCTTTCACAACGGGTCAGGCTTGGGCTCCAGTTGAAGTGCCTTTGTGATTCCCCAATAACCCACCCACTTCTGGGTGTGGTGGGGAAACCAGCCTACAGAGCAAATACCACCACCTGTTGCATGAATAATGTTGTTGCCTTATGCTGGAAAAATTCCAGCTTATAACACAGTCCTGTGGACCTCATTGAACTTGTTCCTGCTTGCAGTCCTGTAAAGTAGGCTGAGCAGCAGGACTTACCTTTCCCACTTCCCATATGCGAAATCTGAGGCTTTGCGGTAAAGCAACTTCTCCGGTATCATTCGGCTAGAAAATGGAAGGTATGGGAATTGAACTCAGGTGCATCTGGCTCCATGGTCTGAACTTAACTCTGCTTTAGGTTGCTGTGGAAATGTAGGTCTATGCTTGCTGCATCTGACCGACTTCATTAAAAATAGACAGATGCTAGGGCCGCCACCCCAGAGATACTGATCCAGTTGTTCTGGTTTGGGGCCCTGGGCACCTGGGTGACGCTGGGGCAGTCAGGCCTCATGGCCCCAGCGTGGAGCCTGCTGGTTCTCAGTCCCAGATGTGTGTTTGCATCACCGGGGAGTGATGCAAACCCACATCTTATCATGATGGCAGCTTGCGTGTGTGCACAGAAGTGGCCAGCAAAGTATGATGAACTGCTATGGGCAATTACCTGCATTGCATGCACAGAGATTTCAGTGTGTATTCCTGAAAGATAAGGAAGTTAAATTTTTAAATAACTTTAAAACTTTGAAACTCACAAAGTTGCCAAAATAGTAGAGTTCCCGTGTGCCCTTCACCCAACTTGCCCCAGTGGTACTTTATGAAAGATAAGTATTTAAAATAATAGAACTATTATCTGGCTAAGAACATTAATAATAATTCCTTAATATCATCAAAAAATACTGCATTGTGGTTGCAACATGGCACACTCTCTTACACTATATCATCCCTTCACTTATTAGCTGGATTATTTGTGTGCAAGGACACTTCCTTTCATGTCTTTGCTCCCCCGCTGGTGTAGGTCATTTAGGAAAGACAAGGAAAGGGGATACTTAGTTTACTAGCTTCTTTTCATCGGAAACACCAAAAGATGGTTCTTTTTTCAGTATCAATGTGAACTTGTGTATTTAAACATATGTGATGTGCTTTAGTCCATTCTGTTTACTGTCCTTATTGAAGCTCAGATTATCCCCTTTTGGGCTAGTGGGAGCCGCTCCTGGTAGCATCTGAGAACTTTTAGCAATCCTAGTCAGCTTTCATTTCCTTGGTGTCAGGTATTACAAGGTGTTCCAGGCTTCTCTTGTACATTTCCTGCCCAGCTACTCTGCCAAGGAGACTCTGGGAGTTAAAAACAGACTCCGATGTCCTGGCCCCACCCCAAACCACCATAATCAGAATCTTTGGGTGGGCAGGGGGAGATATGGTGTTTTCAAAAAGTGCTACCAGCCCAGATGGAAAACCGCTTGGGTTGAGGGGGTTTCTTATTGCCTCACCTCTGAAAAATGCTGGA
Source organism: Noctilio leporinus (assembly GCA_004026585.1). Taxonomy (NCBI): domain Eukaryota; kingdom Metazoa; phylum Chordata; class Mammalia; order Chiroptera; family Noctilionidae; genus Noctilio; species Noctilio leporinus. The sequence goes on along the minus strand of PVIW01001907.1, from coordinate 145,430 downwards.
ACCTTGAGCACCAACTTTAGCTGAAGAGCTCATCATGACATGGTGACCCCTTCGCTAAAGTGGGTATTTGAGAATTTAGACCTGAATGTTTGAGCATGGAGAGCCCATCCTTGTGTGTAGTCCTGGAGGCTTCCTGCTGGCATCCCTTTCCTTGTCTGTGTGTTGTTCAACTGGAGCCCATCTTTGTGCCTTAGGAAAGAGATGCAGTGAAACTTACTGAGAATCTGTCCAAGAGTTCCCATTGCCCTTAGGATGAAGGCCAGAATTCCTTTCGTGGCCTCCACTGCAGACTGTGCACAGCCTTCCAGGTAGCTGACCCATACTCCCTCTTGGTCCCTGGAGGAGATTATGCCCCCATGTACCACCGGGCCTTTGTACAAACTGTTCTTGCGGCTGGAACACCTTGCCTCTCCCCTTGTCCTCTACTCACCCTTCAGACCTCAGCTTGAACACCACAACTAGACCAGCCCCCATCCCCTATGGGCTCTCTTACCGTGAGCCCAGGAAAATACCAGCAATCCTGCTGACATACCTTCAGGACATGATCCCCATCTCAGTGGTGGTTTTGTATTTGTTCACAAGATCATTTAATAATGTGTGTCTCTGGGGCCTGACTGAAGTTCACATCCTGCCAGTCCTTTCACCTCGTACTTCTTAGTTTTTTTCATTATAAAATGAGGTTGATGCTTTTACCTACTTTGTTGGGTAGTTAGGAAGATGTAATGAGATGCTTCAGGTAAAGCCCTCAGAACAGAGCTAGCTAGTAGAAAATGTTGTTTTTGTTGTTATTAACTACTACCATCCTGGTATATCATGGGCTTCCTAAAGGGAGGGGTTATGTCTGCTTGTTGAGATTTGTACTGTATACATGGTCCTAAGCATATAGTAGATGCTCAAAAAATATTTGTTGAATGAAGTGCAGATGAACTATGGAGTAAAACGGGGATGGCAGTAGCACCACACTCCCGGGTTGCCGTGAGGAATATAAGATAAGGTACTACGCCATTTTTGCACATAGTGAACATTCAGAAATATTTGGGTGAAACTGGAGGAGCGGCCATGTGTTTATTTAAGGTCACTGGGACTCAGGAGGGGCACCTTTTCGGGGTGCAAATCAGTGGCATGAGAGTAGCTGCTGGTCCTTTGGCAGGGAGACTCGTCCGCTGACAGCTCCCTGGCCAGAGCTGCTGTAGGTGTAAAGTTGAATCATTCATTTCCCTTTTCCTCCCCACCCTGTGTTTTCTGTCCCCTAGAATCCCTGCCCAGAATCCAGCGCATCCTTCCTCTCCAGGATCACCTTCTGGTGGATCACAGGGTAAGGCCTGGCCCTCCTGCCTTGAGCACAAGGTGGATGAAGAGGGGTTAGGGGTCAAGGGAAGGGTGAGTGTGTGGCAGAGTTGCATGCTGAGTGTGCCTGACCTGGACATGGCTTTCAAGAGACACCGACCCTGTCCCCATATTCATGAACTTTAGAACTCCAGGGAGCACAAAGCACTCAACCCACCTTCTGTGGACAGCTTAACCTGAGGCAGTTAGAGTAACTGCTCCCAGCTTAAGTTTGGATTTGGTATTTTTTTTTTTACATTAGGAATAATTACTATTGTTGGCATTGTTTCAAACCCCTCACCATCAGAAACACAATACACTTGCACTGTAGGAAATGTGGGTAAGAGAAACAGGCATAAATCAACAACAAAAGCACCAGAAGCAACCTCAATCAAAAGTTGGATGAGCTCTCTGCTTGTCCTTCTTTTCTTTTCTTTTTTTGTTGGTACACCCCTCCTTCCCACACTCCTGCACCCTTGTGCATAGTCAGCATCTGATTGGCGATTATTTAAATCTTCCCTCTCTCCCTGATAAGTGTTGTTCCTTGTCTTTATAAAGTTTTTACAAGGATTTTTTAAATTGAATATTTTTCATAACTATTTTTTAAATTACTGTTAAAGAACACCATTGGGACAGTATAATTAAATATGAACTGTGGGCTATGCCACCCATGCTAATATTTCTGACTTTGATCATTGTACTCTTGTTATTTAAGAACAAGCCTTTTTTCTTAGGGGGATGCACACTGATATGTAGGGGTAAAGGTGTATGGAGTCTGCAACCTACTCTGAAATGATTCAGAAAAAAAAAACCATTTGTTTGAATGTGTGTGTTTATAGAGACAGAGAAAATGATACAGCAAATGTGGCAACGCATTAACTGTGTGAAGGGGAGACAGGAATTCTTTGTACAGTTCATGTGATTTTTCTGTAAGTGTGAAATTATTTCAGAATAGCAGGTTAAAGTATTACTATGAAAGTGTTCAAACCTGTAGAAAGACTAGGCTTATAAACCTCAGTAAGCTCACCACCCAGAGTTAATAGTTGTTCATGTTTTTGCCATATTAGCCTTAATTTTTTTAAGTACATTGGAGCCATCCTGATAGTTCCTAAATATTCTGTATGTACCGCTAAAAAGTGAGGCCCTTTTTCCTTGGTGACCTAATGGAATTTAGTAATAATTATTCAATATACCCAATATCCGTCCATATTCAGACTGTCCCAGTTGCCCAGCTGTTCTTGTTGCGGGGCTGCCGTGGTGGTGGCAGTGGCAGGTGTGTGCAGTGAGGACCATTGTCCTCTTTCTCTTGGTTCTCATCACCTCCCTCGTTGTGTTTCTGTCTCAGGTTGATGGTTCGTGGCTACCGCCAGCCCCTGGAGAGCACTGACCTCTGGTCCCTGAACAAGGAGGACATGTCAGAACAAGTTGTGCCCATTTTGGTAAAGAACTGGAAGAAGGAATGCACCAAGTCCAGAAAGTAAGTGTGAGTTCTCTTGCCACAGGGGAAAGCCAGGCATACTCCTTGGCACCCCCGGGTCACCTGCTTCCTGCCACCTCTACCTTCTCATCGAACTTGGGCTCAGACCCTAACTCACTCCCACAGCCTGGGTGATGCCTGAATATACTTCTCCTACTTTATCTCCTGTTGGTGGCAGGAAGCAGGTGACCCCTAGTTTTCTACTCAGAGGGCTTTCTGAGAATTCAGCAGGATAAACATCATGTGTTAAGCGGTCATCTGATAAGTCATGTGGAAATCCTTTGAAGGTAATAGTGTACAGGTTGTGTTTATTCATCTGTGCGCTTCCATCTTGCCTGGGAGAACATGGTAAGAGCTGGCTCATGGGGCTTGGCCTTTGGTCAAGGGTCATTGGCTCCATTATCATACCTTGGCCTTTATGGGGTCCTTTTTTTTTTTTTTTTCCCCAAACATTTTTTTAAAGATTTTATTATTTTTAGAGAGAGTGGTAGGGAGAAGGCAGAGAGGGAGGAGTCATCAATGTATGGTTGCCTTTCACCTGCCCCTAGCTACAGACCTGGCATGTAGCCTGGTTCTGCACCCTGGCTGGGAATCGAACCAGTGACCTTTGAGTTTGCAGGCCTATCCACTGTGCCACCAGCCACGGCCCTTTATGGGGTCTTAGCTTGGGGGTTCACTGCTTTGGAACGCTGGCATAGAGGTCGCTCACTGTTCCCAGAGGTGTGAGCCAGATCTTGCACCTGTAGACCCTGCCGCCATGAGGGTGGTAGGGGGAGAATCTGTTCTAGGCTGGGATTTCTTGGTGTGGCCTTTTGCAGGGAGGCCTCTTTAGTTAGCCAGAGAGAGCACGTGTGGCCTGTGCTAGCCCTGGGCTGCAGGATGTCCCATGACTGCTGGGGAACAGGCAACAGCAACCTGGGCAGGGACATCAAACTTGGCTTGTTGGCCTCAGATCTCGACATCCCCTGAGCTCTTCCTCTCGTTAGCCTTGAGTGACTTCTGTCAAAAGTCAGGTCTAAGCTGCCTTCTTCCCCTCATTCCCTTCACCCCCTTAGCTGCCTCACCCCTTCATCCCCACCTTTGGATTTTAAAATGCAGTGCTTCGTTGGTTTCTATCAGAAGGTTTTGAGTTTAACAAAGTGGAGTCGAAATTTCTCTCCAACTTTTGGCTTCTTGTAGATTAAGGCCATCTTGGACTGTGGTTCCTGCTGGTGTGACTATATAAACCTCAGTGGCTCTGAAAAAGAGTTGGACAGCTTTTTAAAAAGTCAAACAGGCCCTGGCTGGTGTGGTGTGGCTCAGTGGATTGAGTGACAGCCTGCAAACTGAAAGGTCACCAGTTTGGTTCCCAGTCAGGGCACATGCCTGGGTTGCGGGCCAGGTCCCTAGTTAGAGGCATGTGAGAGGCAACTGATCACTCTTTCTCACTCTTTCTCCCTCCCTTCCCCTCTATTTGAAAATAAAATCTTTTAAATGTTTTAAACAGTTATAGTACCACTAGCCATTCTACTTCTAGGTGTATACCCAAGAGAACTGAAGCTATGTTCATTAAAGACTTGTGTGGCAGCCTTGTTTGTGATAGCTTAGCAACCTAACCAACCAGTAACCAGTGAACAGATATACAAGTCATGGTGAAGCCATACAAGGGAATGCATCTAAGCAATGCAAAGGAAGTATCTCTTGACACATTTGACAATCTGGAAAAGGCTTGGAATAATTATGCTGAGTGAACAAAGCCAGACGACAGTGCGTACTAGGTGATTCCATTATATACAGTTCTAGAAAATGGAAACCATTCTATAGGAACTGAAACCAAATCAGTGGTTGCCTGGAATAGGGGAGAGGTAGAAGTGGGGTTGGGTGACAAAGAGATAGGACAGGCCTTTGGACATGATGGTTATGCTCATTTTCTTGATTTTCTTGATTTTCTTGCTGGGCTCACAGGGGTATATGTGTGTCAAAATTCATCACACTGTACACTTTGAACATGTGCAGTTTCATGTATCAGTTATACACCAATAAAGCTATATCTTTAAAAAGGGTGACCATTTTACTTAATTATCTCTTTTATAAAGGAAGGTAAACAGCAAATACCAAAAATAAACCAAAACTCTTTAAAATATGCATGTTAAGCAGTGGTTCTCAACCCTTCTGAATCATTGTCCCCTCAAAGATAAAGATTTTGTAACATCTTTACTAGATTTTGTCAAACAAACGCAAAGGGTCTAGAGGATTTGGCTGGAAATAAATGATAAAAGTGTACTTAAAGGTTTGAGGGTATGCACAGCGGGAACACAAGTAGGCGGTACCCGGAGTATGTTACCGGGATGCCAGTGTTGAGGAGCCTGTTGGCCCGCACACGCTGGTCCAAAGAAAGGCACAAGCAGGAGTTTGCAGTGTGGAAAGAAAAACAGTTTAACATGAATTGGCCAATCTGGAGACAGGAAGCTAATGCCTGAGACCCGACTCCCCATGGCATATATAAGGCAAAATCACAAGACATCAAGGGTGAGGGGATGTTGGGATTGTGCGAGGAGCTGATTGGTCAGAGAGGTACGGTAAGGATAATTCATTTGTGAGGTCTGCTTTGAAGTCCCTCTGTTTGGCCTCAGGGGAACGTGGCCAGGGGAGCTCTAACAGAGGCCAAGCAAGATGTTATCTTGAGCTGCCAGAGGTCTGCACCTTGTGATCGTTAGTCAGGTCTGGGCTACTGCCTTCTGCCACCTCAGGCATTGCTGATTATCTTGGGGAGGGGTTGGAGGGGAGGCGAGGTCTCTGAGGGGTATAGAGAGAAAGAGAGATGATTTCTAGTGCTAGGGTTTAAAACTTAAACAAAGTCAGAAAGATCCTTAGTTTCAAAAAAAAAAAGCAAAGCTAAGAGTTCCAACAGTAAGCAATACATTCTTGAGAAGAATCAGTCCTAGCCTCTGGCTAGGTCTGAGATGGAAATCCTCCACATGACTGGCTGTCAGGATCCTGGATGTCAGGGGGTTTGGATGCATGAGCAGTCGGGGGGGGGGGGGGGGGGGGGGGGGGGGGGGGGGGGGGGGGGGGGGGGGGGGGGGGGGGGGGGGGGGGGGGGGGGGGGGTAACCAGAAGCTTACCTGGAGGTCTGATGGACGGTATTTGCAGGTATTGACTCAGGGCTAGAAAGTTCAATCGATTAAGTTCCTAGGATGGTTCAAACGTGAATAGAAGCATTTCCTCAGGCCTCAACCACCTTGATTTTAGTATTTTAGCAGCTTGATGATAGTAACTCCATTTTATTCCTCAACTTTAAGGAAATAGATAAATAAAAGTTACCCACCACATATCCAATTGAAGAAATGAACATACTGTAACCACTAGACCTTCAAGCAGGGGTTTCAAACTCATTTCCACTGGGGGCCACATCAGCCTCAAGGCTGCCTTCAAAGAGCGGAATGTAATTTCAGGACTGTATAAATGTAACTACTCCTTAACAGTTAAGCGAAACAAGGTGCTTGGCCAGATAAAACAAGGCAGGAAAGATTTTGCAACATGAGTCCAGGTGACTCTGAGGGTACATTTATTAAAGCTGGGGACTAAGAAACAAGGAAAGGCTCAGCACAGAAGCTTGAGGAGAACCTGGGCTGGGCCGCCTTAGCTCACTGGGAAGTCAGAGAAAAGGGGGCTTTGGGGGTCAGCCTAGGACAAGCTGCTGTTTGCCTTAGAGTTTGGGCGATGTGGGTCTGGGGGTAAAGAAGTTGGGGGGAAAGGAGGGAAAGAGAATAGTGTGGGGCTGCTCTCCACAGCGGGAGCTGGCTTTTATCCCTTTTCTTAGGGGAGAGCCCAGGGGAGGTTCCTGCAGAGTATTCATCAGTTCTCCAGGTGTGCCCTCAGGGTCAGGGTCTCCCTGATTGGCCAGTGACAGCAGCGGGTTCTCAGTTATTGCAGTTGTTGTAGCCATTGCCCTCCTGGTCTTGCTGCTTTCGTGGACCTGGAGCCTAAATACAACCGAGGCCTAGTTGCTATCTCTAGGAAGGTGACCTTTTTGTATCCGGCTGTAAAGGGCTTGGCCCTTGTGTTCAGCCGTCTCAGTTTCCCTATTCCATTTGCCTAGGAATTTTCCTAGCTTCTTACTGTCCTGCCTCAGTGGCGCACCTGAAAAAAGAAAGGAGGCATGTTTAAACCTGCGAAAAAGAAAATACACACTGTGTGTGGATTTATGTCAGCAGCCGGTGTCGGATTCTAGACAGGCCATTTTAGACAGGCCTTTCACCTGCAGGCAAGCCCGCTGGGATCAGCTTCCCCTGGGACTGTCTGTACCTCACAGAAGGTCCCACCTCTGGCTTAGTCGCTGCGACAATCAGAAAATGCGAATTTGCCAGACACCCCTCCTGAGAAGACTGTTTTTGAGGAAGGAAAAAGCACTCAAAAAAAAAATAAGACAAAAAGGAAGAACTTCTTGAGTCATTTGCATTTCATTCCAGGCCTTGCTCCCCTGTTCCCTCTACTTGGAGCCACCTTTCCTTCCCCAGCTGGGCCTGTCCCCCTACTCCGCAGGTCGTGACTCACACAGGCTGCATTTCTCTCCCAAGGCTCCTTCATGCTGGGCTCTCCCCAGGGCTTGGCCCAGAGCCTGTGTTGTTCATTGACTGATGGGACCTCTGCCCATATCGAAATCCAGTCAAGTCAGCAAGTCCCTGTTTCTTTCATTTTCCGTCTTTCTCCTCCGTTTCAGTTGCCCTGACTCAGACCTTCCCCCTTTAACTTTCCATTTCCCTCCCAGCTCGCCATTCCGTGGTCCTGCTTGCCTCCTCTCCCTTCCCCTAGCTCCTTCCCCACAGGGTTCCTGTCCCTGGGTATTTTTTTCCTATGCCTTAACTGATCCTTTCCCTTGTTCTTGACCTCTTCCACTCAGGCCTGGGCTGTCCTCCTCTCTAGTCTGCCTGAAACCTTCTCCCTGGCTCTTTGGCAGCCTGTCTCCAGCCACTGAAAATAGCCCTGGGTTAGCCAGGCCTTGCAGGCCCGGGGCCAGAGCCTGGGCCCAGCTTGGGAAGGGATGCAGAGAGTGGACAGTTGAGGGCTGAGCCACTCCCTTTCTCTCTGCTTGCCTTCTTCTCCTCCTTGCCAGGAAGGCGTGTGTGCTGGAAAAAACACCAAATCCCCAGCCAGAAGCCCAGCTCGAGGGAAAGTCAGTAAAGTGGGCAGGAAAAGACCTTACGTGGTCATGTAGACAACATGAAAAACAAGTAATCCTCTGTGATCTGTCGCCCCCAAAATGTCCAAAATGTCCATATCCTGATGCCCAGAACCTGTCAATATGTTACCTTACACGGCAAGGGGACTTGGCAGATGTGATTAAGTGAAGGATTTTGAAATGGGGACACTGTTGTGTGTTGCATGGGCCAAATAAGAGAAAGGCAGGCGGTCAGAGAGCGACAGAGGAGATGCTGAGCTGGTGGTTTTTGAAGGTTGAGGAGGGGGCTTGGGAGGTGACTTCTAGAAGCTGGAGAGGTGGGGAGACTAGTTCTGTCTAAGAATTTCCAGCAGGAACGTGACCCTGTGGGCCCACTTTAGATTTCTGACCTTCAGAAGTTCGAGATGATAAATTTGAGTTGTTTTAAGTCACTTAGTAGTGATTTGTCACCGCAGCCAGAGGAAGCTGTGCAGCCTCATGCAGAGTTTAGGTGTGACTCTGGATGCGGTGGGAAGCCATCAGTGGAGTTGGAGGAGGAAGGGGATGAGTTTTTAGGATGATCCCACTGGCTGCTGTACAGGACATTAGTGGTTAGGGAATAAGAGCGGAAGGAAATGGGGAGTGGTGAGGAGCGGTCTCTTGTGTGGGTTGGAGGCTATGGAACTGGAAATAGTCAATAGATGACTGCACGCATCCCAGAAGAAAAACAGGCGGGACATGTGCCTGATCGGACCTGTGGAGCCCGAACGTGGCGGGTCAAGGATGACTTCCATGTTTCTGGCACTTTCCTGGGGCAGGGAGCATAGAGGAGAAAGGACTTGATGGAGCCTAGACTGGTGCCCACGGTCTGGAGTGAGATCAGAGCCTGGGTGGGTTGAAAGGCTATGGTTTCTAGGGGGTAGTTTCACATGGTCCAGATGGGCAGATGTGGCATAGGAGTGACAGGGGAAACTTCCCTGAAATCGAATGCTATTCGGTGAATTCATGCTGTGGAAGAATTCTGTAAGTTTTAAATAGTAGGGTCAGGTGGGGACGATGCTCAGGGTCCACGTTTTGCCATTTGGGGATGTTGCTTTAACTAACTGTACTTTGGTAGATAGGAGCTGGAGGGTGTATCTGTTACTGCATAGCAAATTACCCCCAAACCTAGCAGCTCAAAATAACAACGAACATTTACTGCTAGGTCAGGGACCCAGGAGTGGCCTCGCTGGGTGATCTGGCTCAGGGTCTCTGTGAGGTTGCAGTGTCTGTGGTGGCCAGCGCTGCAGGCCCCGAAGGCTCAACTAGGGCTACAGGATCTGCTCCCAGGTTGCACATGGTTGGCAAGTTGTTCGCTCCTGGGCGCTTTCCAGGGGGCTCTTGGAGTGTCCAGAGTGAATGACCTTAGAGAAGAAAAGGTGAAACCACAGTGTGTTCTACAAGCTAATCTTGAAAGTGATGCCGCATCATTTCTGCAATATCCTGTCCCGAAAGCCACGTGCCCACAAGGGCGCCTATGAGGTTTCCATTTCTCCACTCCTCGCAAACACTTATTATCTGACTTTCTGAGAATAGCTGTCCTAAGTGGGTGTGAAGTAGTGTCTCAAGGCGGTTTGGGTTTGCATTTCTCTGACAACCAGTGATGTTAAGCAGCATTTCATATGCATACAGCTATTTGAATATGCTCTGTGCGCCTTTTCAAATTGGGTTGGGTTTTCCTTAACAGGTTGGGAGAATTAGTTATGTGCTGTAGTTACAAATCCTTTGTCATAGACTTTTGATTTGCAAATATTTTCTCCCATTCCATGGGTTGTTGTTCACTTTCTTTTTTCTCCCCCTCATGAAATCCACTTCTCAAAGACTATCTGAGAATTCAGTTTCTTGATAGTGTCTTTTGAAGCACCGTAGTTTATTTTGATGAAGTCTAACTTACCATTTTTTCCCTTCTGTTGCCCATGCTTTTGGTGATGTATCTAAGAATGCATTGCCAAATCAAGGTCATAAAGATTTATTCCTATATTGCCTTCCAAGAATTCTATAGTGTTAGCTCTATCTTTAGACCGCCAATCCACTTCAAGTTAATTTTTGTTTATGATGTGAAGTAACCATTCAACTTCATTCTTTGTCTGTATCACTTAGTTTTCCAGGACCATTTATTGAAAAGACTATTCTTTTTTCATTGAATGGCCTTGACACCCTTGTGAAAAATCATTCAGGTTTATTTCTGAATTCTTAATTCTATTCTGTTCATCCATGTATGCCTATCTCCTTATGCCTGCCTTAATTATGGTGGTTTTATAGTAAGTTTTGAAATTGGAAATTGTGAATCTTCCAAATTTGTTCTTCAAGATAGTCTGGCTATTTGGGATCCCTTGAAGTTCCATATAAATTTTAGGATTAGCTTGTCAATTTCTGCAAAGAAGCCAACTGGGATTCTGATAGCGATTGCATTGAATATATCTGGAGCTGGCATTTTTCTGTCTTTGTATGTATTTTTAAAAGATTTTATTTATTATTTCCAGAGAGAGGCAGAGAGGAAGAGAAACATCAATGTATGGTTGCCTTTCACCTGCCTCCAGCTAAGGACCTGGCTTGCAACCTGGTTCCATGCCCTGACTGGGAATCGAACCAGGCACCTTTGAGTTCGCAGGCTGGTACCTTATCCACTGAGCTCCCAGCCAGGACTTCTTTATGTATTTTAACTCATTTAATTTTCACAGCAGCTCTATGAGATAGGTCCTACTTTTATCCCCATTTTACAAACGAGGAAACTAAGGCCTAGAGAGGTTAAGGAGCTTGCCTAGAGTCACACAGCTGACCAATGGCCAAGTGAGGATCCTGAATCCATGTTCATAACCACCATGTTATTACAGAGCTGCCTCCGTAATAACTGGTTTTCTTTGGCCAGGCCTTCCTGGATTATGTGCAGGTTCTCTGGCCTGTTCCTGCAGTTAAGGGCCTCAGTCTTCAGCAGAGCCACATGGCTCCATGTTCTTTGTGTTCCAGGCAGCTGGTGAAGATCGTGTACTCGCCCGAGAATCCCACCAAGCCCAAAGGGAGCTCCAAGGTGGATGTGAACGAGGAGGCTGAGGCTCTGATTGTCAAGTCCCCCCGGAAGGAGCGGGAGCCGTCCCTGTTCAAGGTGCTCTACAAGACCTTTGGGCCCTACTTTCTCATGAGCTTCCTATTCAAGGCCCTGCACGACCTTATGATGTTTACCGGCCCGGAGATCTTGAAGTAAGACCTCTTCCCTCCCAGCTGGGTGACTCTTCATATTCTTGACCTCCCTCTTGTGATGCTCCTAACTCTCACAGGGTCCTTGTGGCATGTTCCAGGGGGTGTACTCGCCAGTCTCTTCTCTACCTGCTTTGCTTGGTGCTTTGCTTTATTAGCATCTTGATTGTGGCCACTCTGATTGCAAGTAACAAACCTACTAGGCTCCCTTGAGGCCAAAATGGAAAAGATAGAGAATTGTCTTAGGAAGTGAAGGGCATGCCAAATCACAGGAAAACTGCAGCTTCAAACCAGAAAGTCAGAAAGGAGGTCACCCCTTCTTTGTATTTACCTTCCTCCCTCCCTCTCCCTGTTTCTATCTCTGTTTCCTCTCTCTGTGCGACTCTTTGGGGTCGCACATTGGTTTTTCAACCCTCCCTGCTCTGTCCCCTAGTACTCTTGATTTGGCCACCTTTGAGTGACTCACAGGTAATGAGATGGAACACTCAGTGTGAGAAGCACAGTGTAGCGGTAGCCCTGCCATGCATGAGTGGTTGGGCAGCCTGCCCAGTCAGGTCAGCGTCTATAAACTTGAAGTACTCATGTTTGCCTCATCTGGCTTGGGAGAAAGTCAGAATGCTATAACTGAAGGACTTTTCCCTCCGTGTGCATGGCATGGTGTGACATCACTTTGGGCTCTGTCCTTGCACCTTTGCAGATTGCTCATCAACTTTGTGAAGGACAAGAAGGCCCCAGACTGGCATGGCTACTTCTACACGGTGCTCCTATTCGTGTGCGCCTGCCTGCAGACCCTCATGCTGCACCAGTACTTCCACATTTGCTTCGTCAGCGGCATGAGGATCAAGACTGCTGTCATTGGCGCCGTCTATCGGAAGGTGGGTGAGGCTGGGTCACAGGCTTGTGGGCCAATTTTGACATCTGCTGTGGCCCCAGAATTGGTAGGGACTTGGCTGGGCCACTCTGGGACCACTATGGGGACCGCAAGCCCAACTTCTGGGGTAGTGGCAGTCATTTAAGGGTGACTTAAATGACTGCAAATGATAAGCAGTGACAGTTATGCATTGGGCCTCAGCAAAGCTGATTTCAGGAGTGAGTCTGTACGATGTCCCCGAGTCCCTGTATCAGCTATGGGAAATTGAATTTCTTAGATGGTACTTGATTTGGGGAAATCCAAGTTCAGATCCTTGCTCTGCTATTCATAGCCTGTGTTAGCACTTGTTCTAACTCTGCATTTGCACTGAGCAGATGGCCCTTTCCCTGGATGATAGAGTACTTAGCAGGCATTTATGCACATCGTTAAAGGAACTGGATTATCTCCTTGGTCCTTTTGTTCCTTAGCTGGTAAGGCAAGGACACCGCTTGAGCCCCATGGGTTGGGATAGTCAGGAAAAATGGACTAGATCGTTGATTCTCAGCCGTGTCTGCAAGTTACACTCATCTAGAGAGCTTTAAAAACTTCTGATGCCCAGGCCACACCCCAACCAACTAAATCAGGATCTCTGATGGTGGGAGCCAGGTATCAGTATTTCTAAAAGTCCCCAGGTAATAGTGTGAAACCATATCTGAGAACCAGGGTGATTATGTCCCTGCAGGTGATGTTTGGCCATGTCTGGAGATATTTTTGGTTATCATAACTGGGGGTAGGGAGAGGCCAGGGATGCTTCCTTTCATGCACAGGAAAGCCCACCAAGAATGACCCAGGCTCAAATGTCAGGAATCCCAATACTGAGAAACCCTGGCCTATACCTTGGTCCTTCAGTGTGTCTGGGAATCATCAGCATCACCTGAGAACCTGTTAGAACTAGAGTCTCAGGTCCTGCCCCAGACCTGCTGACCCAGAGCCTCTGTGGTAACAAACTTCCCAGGTTCTGCACCTGAAAAAGTGTGCAAAGCCTGGGTTTAGGCAACTTTTGAGGTCCCTTCCACACTGAAGAGCTCAAGATGTGGAGGCAGTGAGTGCCATCAGTGAGAGTGAGGGCTTTGTGAGGGGATGGATGAGGTGGGAAGGCAGGCAAGTCAGCGGCAGAGGAGGAGGGAGTGCCACTTCCACACTTGAGCAGTCTCCTTCCTTCATGTGGGCCAGGGCTTTTAACCTGCCACACTCACCCTCTTCCCCACTCCTTTGTCCCACAGGCCCTGGTGATCACCAATTCCGCCAGGAAATCCTCCACGGTCGGGGAGATCGTCAACCTCATGTCTGTGGACGCCCAGAGGTTCATGGACCTGACCACGTACATTAACATGGTCTGGTCAGCCCCTCTGCAAGTCATCCTTGCGCTCTACCTCCTGTGGCTGGTGTGTGTCCGATGTGGTTCCCAGTCAGGTGGGGAGGGACCTTCATGTGTGGGTTGTGGGGGTGAGGGAGCTGGTGTCCAAGTTACACAGCTTGCCGGTATTTCTTGCTGTCATGTGCATTTAATCTTCTGACCCATCAGCCAATTTCAAGATGTTTTATTCCCTTCCTCATTTGTTAGGTTTATGTTCCCTTTGGTAGCATGGTGTTTGCACTTATCTTTTCTTGAATGTGTATGTAATTAATACCCCTACAACATAACACACTGTATTTCTGCTACTGTAATCTCCCAAACGCTAACCTAACTCATTTATTCACTAGTCCTAAATTATGTTGGTCCAGCTATTACTTCCTAGTTACAAAGGAGAGTAAGCAAAGGTATGCTGGGAAGGAACAGCTTCTGAACAAGATAAAGAGATGCAGTAGAGATGGCTGGGAAGCCCTGTGGGAACTCTGAGCTGGAGGAGTGTGTGATGCCATTGTCTGAGTTCCCATCCACTTCCATTGGGCTGGTGGGAGCTCTGACCCGGCTTTAGCTTGTCTGCAAGGTCACCACAGCAGTAAGCAGCTACATTGCCCAGAGGCATCTGCACCTGAACAAGCAGAAACTGTGGTGTCACTACCTGTACCAGACCTTCTTGCTGGGGCCACTCCAGCCAGTGCCCCAGCCAGTGCCCCAGGAGCCATAAGTGCCTGCCTGGATCTAGCTAGATTCCCCAAACTACCCAGCACTTGAGCCTACAAAGAGGTCACTTCTACACAAGACCATTTTTGTGTAACAAGCAAGAGAGAGACTTAGAAAACTGGAGAGCCGCAGGAGCATTCTGGGGACTGCAGGCATTCTCCAGTGCCTGAGGGGCCAGAGAAAGTCATTAAAAAAATACATTTTAAAGATTTATTTTTAGAGGGAGGGGAAGGGAGAGAGGCAGAGAGAGAGAGAGACATCAATGTACGGTTGCCTTTCACCTGCCTCCAGCTACGGACCTGGCTGGAGACCTGGCTTGCAACCTGATTATGTGCCCTGCCTGGGGAACCGACCTTTGGGTTCTCAGGCCAGCACCTTATCCACTATGCCACCAGCCAGGGCCTAAAAATTATTTTTTTAAGTCCTCACCCAAGGATACGCTTATTGATTTGAGAGGGAGAGAGAGAGAGAGAGAGAGAAGGAAACAGAAATAGCAGTTGGTTGCCACCTACATGTACCCCAACTGGGGATCAGACCTGCAACTTAGGTATGTTCTCTGACTGGGAATTGAACCTGCAATCTTTTGTAGTTGTGCAGGACAGTGTTACAACCAACTGAGCCACCTGGCTAGGGCCAAAGAGAGCCATTTTATGGCCCCCCTCCATTTCCATGGATGGGTGGGGGCTCTGTCCAGGTGCTCTGGCCTACCCGCAAGCTTGCTACAGTGTGCTTCCAGACACACCATCAGAGCCCGTTTTGGCCCCAAAGGGAGCAAGCAGGATCAAGAGCATTACTATATACATGTGGCCTCCCCACCTGTAACCTCTCCAGCTCAGTAGGCCGCCAGTGCCGTGTATGTCTTAGGCACCTGCTGGGCTCCTACCATCCTGCCAGAAATACCTGGCACGTATATTAGGCCACTTTTTCAAGAGTGGGAGAGACAGCTATTTTGTCTAATTTATATAAACAAAGTCAAAATGAAAGGACAGAAGAACCTTTCCAATGAAAGAATAAGAAAAATCCCAGAATAAAAAACCTAAGAAAATGGAGATCAGTAATTTGCCTGCTAAAGAATTCAAAGAAATAATCATAAGGATGTTCACCAAAGTTGAGAGTGGAATAGAGGAACTTAGGGAGAACAACAGAGAGAAAGTATGGGAAAGAGCAAAACAGACCCAAAGAATACAATAACTAAAATGAAAACTACATTAGAAAGACTAAACAGCAGATCAGCTAACATAGAATGTATCAAAGACCTGAAAGACAGACAGCCCAGTGGAAATCAACCAATCAGAAAAGAAAAAAGATAAAAGAAAATTTTTTTAATGAGCATAGTCTAAGGGGCCCCTGAGATAACATCAGGCATACTAACATTTGCATCATAGGGGTTCCCAGAAGGAGAAGAAAGGAAGGGACAAAAAGTCTATGTGAAGAAATGATGACTAAAAACTTGCCTAACGTGAGAAAGGAAACATATCTGGGACCAGAAAGTACAGAGCATTCCAAATAAGATGAACCCAAAGAGGCCCACGCCAAGACATGTTATAATTTAAATGGCACCAATTAAAGATAAAGACAGTCTTGAAGGCAGCAAGTTACATATCAAGGAAACCCTATAAGGCTGTCAGTAAATTTACAGGTCAGAAGGGAGCGGCAGGACATCTTGAGAGTGCTGAAAGAAGGAACCTACAACCTAGAATTATTTCCCCAACAAGGTTTTCACTTGCAATTGAAGGAGAAATAGTATCCCAGCCAAGCAAGAACTAGAGTTCATCACCAATAAAAGAGCTTTATAAGAATATTAAAGGGCCTTCTTTAAGCAGAAAAGGAAAGGCCATCACCAGAAATAAGAATATATGAGAAAGGAAAAAATCTCACAGGTAATGTCAAATATTTAATAAATAGAGAAAATCAGACATTTGAAAGGCTACTGTGAAGGTCCAAAAAAAGTATCAACTCAAACTAAAATACACAGGCGATTCACAACACACAAAAGATCTAAAACATGGCATCAGTATCATAAAATGTGGAAGCGGGGTGTAAGAACATAGTCCTTACAAAATATATTCAAACTTAATGTCCTAACAAACAGATGGATGTAGTTTGCTGCATGACTTAACTCATGTTTGCACTTGCATTAGCTTTTGTATAGAATTGCTGGTCACCAACATGTTAAAATAGATTGCTATAGATAAAGAATGATAGGGTGGGGCAAAAGTGTGTTTACAGTTGTTTGTACAGAAAATAATGCAATAATAATAATACCAAAACAAACTGTTTCTCACACTTACAACTGTAAACCTACTTTTGCCACACCTGTACAAACCAAAAATCATGGTAACCACAAATTAAAAATCTACAAAAGGTATATGAAAAACAAAGAGAAAGAAACACTAAAGAGCAACAGTAAACCACAAGGGAAGAGATCAAGAGAAAAGGAAAGGGAACAGAGGACAGATGTAAAACAGCCTAAAAACAGTTAACAATATGGCAATAAGTACATACTTATTAATAATTACTTTAAGTGGGTTAAGTGCGCCAATGAAAATATATAAGGTAGCTGAATGGTTTAAAAACATGACCCACCTACAGTATACAGCTATGCTGGCTACAGGAGACTCAGTTCAGATCAAAAGACACATGCAAGGCTGAGAGTGAGGGGTTGGAAAAGGATACTCCATGCAAATAGAATCTTTTCGGACATGCCTCCTCAGGCAAGGGCAACAAAAGAAAAAATAAACAAATGGAACTAGATCAATAAAACAAAAAGACAACTTCCTGAGGGGAAAAGATATTTGCAAATGACACATCCAATAAAATATTAATATCCAAAATATATTAGAAAACTCATACAACTTAGCACCAAAAACAAGAAAGGACCTAAACAGACATGACTCCAAAGAGGACGTACAAATGGCCAACAGACAGATCTGTTAAAAGGTGCTCAACATCACTAATCATTAGGGAAATGCAAATTAAAACCATAGTAGATATTGTCTCACCTGTCAGAATGTCTATTATTAATAAATCAACAAGTATTAGCAAGGATGTGGGAAGGGAATCCTATGTCCTGTTGGTGGGAATGTAAATAGGTGTAGCCACTATTGAAAACAGTATGGAGGTTCCAAAAAATCAACAATAGAGCTTGCTTATGATGTAGCAATTGTACTTCTGGGTATTTATTCAAAGAAAACAAAAACACTAATTTGAAAAGATACATGCACTCCTATGTTCAATGTAGCAGTACTAGAAATAGCCAAGATATATAAAAGCAACCTAAACATCCATCAATAGATGAATGGGTACACAATGAAATGTTGTTTGGTAATAAAAAAGAATGAAATTTTGTCATTGTGACATGATGGATAGACCCAAAGGGTATTATGCTAAGGGAAGTAAGTCAGAGAAAGATAAATACTGTATGATTTAACTTATATGTGGGATCTAAAATAGCATAATAGATGAATAAACAATACAGAAACAGACCCATAGTTACAGTGAACAAGCTGATGCTTACCAAATGGGAGGTGTGTGGACAGATGAGAATAAAAGAAAAAAAAAAGATTGAAAAAATGAGTTGGGAAAAGTGGCAAAGGTAGAAAGAAGGCACTGCATTCAAAATATATTCACTAGAGTCCACTATTAATGTCTGCTGAGTAACAAGGTGGTTAGAGAGTCCCCCATTTCACGCAGCAACACTTTCTCTGCCTTCAGGGTCTTTGGAAGTCTGACTCCTTTTTAATCCTCACTTGAGGAAATATTTATTGATTCCAGAGATAGGGGAGGGAAGGAGGAGAGAGAGAGAGAGAGAGAGAGAGAGAGAGAGAGAATGAGAATGAATTGGTGAGCTTTTGGTTTATAGTATAACTCTCCAACCACCTGAGCCACCCTGGCCAGGGCTCCTTGGAGATCTTTTGATGCAATTTTGTGTTTGAGGTAGATAGGATGACAGCATCCAGTGTTATGGCTGCAGGCATAATTGTAACATCTGAGTGCATTTTCCTGAAAACTAAAAAAATAAAAGGAAAGAAACCAATTTTAAAATAGCCTAAGCAAGTAAAGGCAATTTTTAGGTGCATGCAGGTAATAGAAAAGTTCAGGCACTTCAGGCGCAGATCTGAGAGTTCAAGGAATGCTGAAAGAACTCAGCTTTGCTCTTTAATCATTTTGCAGCTCTGTTTTCCACTGAATTGACCTTATTCTCAATGGGATTTCCTAAAATGGCTTTTGTAGCCTTGGGCTTGAATCACTTTTACTGATAGTGGTGTCAGAGAAAAGAGCATTCCTCCTTGCCTCAGCCAGAGCCCCAGGGAGCACTCTGATTGGCCTGGCACAGTCCTTTTCATATCTCTGAACCAATCACTGTGAGGCAGGGAGAAAATTCCTATCTGGTTGGGGACCACTGTCATAAACCAAAAATAGGTTTCTCTGGCCAACCTAGGTCACAAACCCTCTCTCATTGTGGAAAGGGTGGAGGTATGATTGACAGCCCTTCTACCAGGGTGGGGCAGTTCCCAAAATCAAAAGATGATGAGCAAAAATGTTCATATCCTGACACATGCCTAATTCTTTCCCCTCTGAGCCTTTCTGTGTACCTTTCCTTCCACCAGAAACACCCTTCCATCCATCCTCCCTAAGGATGAATTCTACCCTTCCTTCCAGACTGTGACAACTGTCCTTGTTTTTTTTTCCCTTCGCAGTTAGATAAACTTACTCATTTTGTGAATCCCAATAGCTTTAGTATAGTTCTTCGCACACTCAGTGTAACACCCTCTCCTCTCCTGGGAGTGTTAGCTACTCGTGGATTCACAGAGAGAGCCTTGTTTTCTGTGGGTGCATTCCCCATGGGGTCTGGTGCACAATAGGTATGCAATGAATTATCTGCTGAATGTATTTTATGGTTTTTGTAATTTATAGAACAGATGGCAAATGATTATAAATTGTTTCTCTTAATGAAACTTAGAAAATAAATACCAAAATTTAGATATCAAAATTAATGTGTTTTTGGCACCTATATCCCCAGAATATGGCTTCCCCAGAAAATGTTGCTGTGGATAAAATATTTTTGGAATACTTCTTTTAGAATTGCCTTCAGGGTTGGTTTATGAACTATTATGAAAGTTGCTTTGTTTTCAATGAGGGTTGCTGAATGTGTTATTGGTATTTGGGGCCAGTTAATAATTCTTTTGTAGGGGGCTGCTCCATGTGTTTTAGGATGTTTGGCAGCATCCCTGGCCTCTACCCATAAGATACCAGTAGCTCAAAAGCTCTGCTCTCTCCCCAGTTATGAACTTGAATGTCTCTAGACATTACTGAATGTGCCTTGGGGGAAATTTCCTGTTCGGTTGGAAATCACTGGCTTAAACTGAAACTAGGTTTCTCTATATGATCCTCAAAAACATGACAGTGTGGGCTCTGGAATCAGACTGCCTGGGTTTCAATCCTGCCTCTTTCCATTACTAGCTCCATGACTTAGTCACTTAATGTCTCAGAGCCTCAGTGTCCTCTTCTGTAAATTGGTGATGATAACAGTACCTCTCATCCTAGGGATGTTTGGACAGTCGAATGAATCAATGCAGGTAATGTTTATGGAACAGTGCACGGTACACAGATGTTCTCAGTTTCTTTTAGTTACTCTTATTTTCTGTCAGCATTCTGAGTGCTTCAGATTGTTGGTAGAAATCACCTTTGTTCTCAAAGGTAGATTAATCTTCTCATCACCAAAGCCATTTGGGTCAACAGTAGTATTCTTTGGTTTGTTTTTGGAACTAGGCCTGGAACCCGTGCAGGTTTACTATTTGGAAGGTGCTAACACTCCTGATATTTTGAATGTGTAAGGAGAAAAAAATCACACAACCCTGTATAGTTCCATCTGTATGTTTAAGCTAAGGAAATACACACTGGGCCAACTTCTCAAGCTGCCTCCTTGTGTTTGTGGAATTTGAAAGACACAGATCTATATTGTCACCTCCTATTAACCTCCCTGAGGCAATAGTTGCCTTGTTTGCAAATTCAACCAGAGAAAACGTCTACAAACCTCTTGTCTACAAATCCCACTCAAACAGCTCTGAAAATCCAAAGTTGTTCTTAACTCATTTAGTGGCAAACCTTGACCTGAACTGATCTGAACTTGATAACCTTGGTTGTTTCTCTCCATGTGAATATACCCATTTTGCAGCTGGAAAATCAATGCATTTGACTATGAAGTGCTTGCTGTGCCAGGCCCTGGTGAGGATGGATGTGGTAGAAGGGCATATGCACACATGTCAGGAGTCCCCAGGAGCACGAGGGCTGATGCTTCACTGGGAGAACTCAGGGCTGTAATTTATCACAGCAGGATGAGTGAAGGGTAGAGGGCCGTAGGGGTCAGAGTTTTGGGGGGAAACCTGGTACAGGCTTCCAAGAATCTTTTCAGTGGAGTCACACAGGGTGCCCTTGATTTCCCAGCACCCAGGTGTGACAGCTTTGGGGGAGTATTGTCAGCCAGGGAAGCTGGGTAGAGACCTGGAGCTCAGGGTTTTTATTGGGGATAGGTCACATAGTAGTCTCTGCTGGGCACTTGTCAAAGTTCCAGACTCCCAGAAGGAAAAGGGGTGGTCAGCACATACCATATTGTTGGGACAGACACTTTAGTCACAGGGAGCCACTTGTATCTGTTCTGAGAATGATGGAAACCCTCCTCAAACCCAGCCTCCCAGGTGCCAGCCAAGAGCCAGATTTGTAAGCAGACCTTCACACAAAATAAAGCCTCAGGCTGGCTGCGTTGACTGTTTTCTGCTCAATACCTTGTGTTACCTTTCTAAAATTCTGAAGTTCTAATTTGCAAAACTCATCTGGCCCCAAGGGTTCTGATCAAGGGTCATGGAACTGCATGTTTTTAAAGGGATTATGGGCCCCCCTTATAGGCTCAGGAATAAATCTGAAAAATTTTAACAGTCCATTGTTGGGTGAAAGTAACCCAACTGTGGTGAACTTGCAGGCAGAGGTGGAGTGGTAAGATTTGGGGTGGGGGGAGGGGGGTTGTGCAGGGACCATAGGGCTCAACCTGGAGAAGCCACACGTGAAGGCCTTTGTTCTCATTTCTCCCTTAGAACCTGGGCCCCTCCATCCTGGCTGGCTTGGCTGTGATGATCCTCATGGTTCCCCTCAACGCTGTCATGGCCATGAAGACCAAGACCTACCAGGTAGGCTAGCTGTATCCACGGGACTCCATGTTGGGCCCTGGCCTGAGGTCTTTCTGTGTGGGGTTTAGCAGAGTTCCTTCCACTCAGGGGGTGGGATTCTCATCCTCGCCCACCTGTTGGGATCCCCTGAGGAGTTTTAACAAATGCTGATGTCTGGGCCCTATTCCTGGGATTCTGATTCACCTGCTATGGGTAGAGCCCAGGTGTCAGGAGTCTTGAAAACTTTCTTGGTGATTACAATGGGCAGCCAAGGTTGTGAGCTCCTTGAAATAATTAAATCATTGGACCTAGTGAGCCAGTGACTGAAAGCATGTCCATGAGCCTCCAAGAAATTCCTTATTTCCTAGGAATTTATTCGTGTGGGGTGTGTATGTGTGTTTTAAGAGGTAAGGAAAAATTACCTCTACTTCCCCCTCTCTTACCTTATGCTAAATGCAGTGATAAACTCTTCAGTTTCAGAGATACTTTGTATTTTTTAACTTTTTAAATATCCAAGTAGCTGGGTGAATGAATGCCTTCTCATTGTTAAGTGTCTAAATAATACAAAAGTAAATAGATTAAAAGGGAATGTCCCTTTTTCTGTCCTTTCAACCACAGTGAACAGTGAAGCAAATTCTTCTAGAACTTCCCAAGTATTTATGTAGCGATCAGATTATAGTTTTGTTGTGTATATGTGTATTTGGGGGGGTGGGGGGGTTACCACATATTTTTTTACACAAATGGGACTGTCTGGCAGCCTAAGGTCATCTGACACCATGCTTTGGGGACCTCTGTGTGGCATGCCTTCACCTGGCATCATCCTCTTGATGATGTGCCTGGTGGTCCATAACAGAGACAGGCCAGGGGGTGTTTCCTCTGCTATTTATGACATGCCTGTGGAATTTCTGTTGAGAGAACCTGGCCTCACTGAAGGGGTCTAGGAGGGATGATTTCAGGGTGTAAGCCTTTTGGAATAATGAGGCCTCATCAGGCAGGGTAGGGGGCACGGCAGGGGAGGAGAGGCAAGAAAGGGGGCTGGTGCTGTGTCATCTTTGATCCTCTTGACCTGTGGGCGTCCCTGAGCAGCCACCTCTGAAACAGCCTCTTGAAGGGCCCTCATCTATGACCCAGGCATAACCATAGCATTTAATGATTGGGTTCTTGTGAGCACTAAATGACTAAATGCAGGTATAAAATGCTCAGAAAAGTACCTAGCATATGGAAAGTGCCAGATGCCATTAGAGATATTTCACAAAGTATGGCATGGGCCTCCAGGGGTTGGAACCAGTTCCGGCTATTCTAGGTACATTTCAGTAATTTAACAACCATGTACTGGCTGAAAATTCATAAAGTAACACAAGGGAGAGGAAAACCCAGTATGACCTCTCTCATGTTTGGATCTGCAGAGCAGGAACCATGTCTCTCTTTCTTCCCTGGATACCTGAAGGATTTTCTTGCCTCTCTTCTTCAGTCTAATAGGTTTCTTTGTGTCTAATTTAATGTGATTCAAAGCAGGTTTTTTGCTCATTGGTAAAAGAGCCCCTTGGGGTGCTCTCAGGGTTGGTTGTAGGCTCAGCTGTTTCTGCACCCTCAGAAAGGCCCCCTTCTGATAGACAGGGATGTAGAGTGCTGGTCTGCCATCAGGGCCAGAAGTGGACAGGCCAGTCCACTGATGTGGGTTGATTGTTCTTCTCCTTGAAGGTAGCCCACATGAAGAGCAAAGATAACCGGATTAAGCTGATGAATGAAATTCTCAATGGGATCAAAGTGCTGAAGCTTTATGCCTGGGAGCTGGCATTCAAAGATAAGGTGCTGGACATCAGGCAGGAGGAGCTGAAGGTGCTGAAAAAATCTGCGTACCTCGCAGCTGTGGGGACCTTCACCTGGGTCTGCACACCTTTCCTGGTGAGTGAAACCAAATCTCAGCCCATACGTATTATCTTATGTTTTGTTTTGTTTTCATACTTAAGTGTTTTTAAAACATTGCTGACTGGTAATTTTATACAAAAGCAAATGCAAGTGCGAATATCCATCCGTTCATTAAAATGTCACTATTTCAACAAGACCTTCTCCTATCACTGCCTTTAAAATTGCTACACACGCTCGCTCACACCCTTTATTTTGTTCACAATACTTAGCAGTTTCCAGCCCAGGGTACTGAAAGTGGCCAGTTTAGGAACTGTTTATTATAGGTTGCCTGTGAGATGAGTTTGCATCAGAATGTCTACCAGCATTCTCTGCTTCCTTCATTGAGCAAGTCTTGCTAAAAATAAAAATGTCAGCTGAACCAAAGTGAGTGCTCAGTGCCATAGTTGAGCTCCATTATGGTGTCGGGTCCTTATTTGTTGCTGGCTGGTCACAAACTTGTATTGGCAGTGACCTGTGTACCACACTGAGTAGCAATGCCAAACACACTCTAAAATTTATTTATTCTTTCACTTATTGTGTCTCCACTGGAATGTCAGCTCCAGGAAGGCAGGGATTTTTTCTTTTCTGTTCACTGCTATAGCCTCAGTGTCTAAAATAGTGCAAGTTGGTACTCAACAAATATTTTTCATTGATTGTAAAAAAAAGAATTTCAAACTGTACCAAAAGTATAAAATGAAAAATCACAATCTTCCAAACTGTTCCTCTCCTCCAAAGTGACAATGCTGTGTATCTTTTCAGAAAAAAAAAGTATGTATATAGATATTTAAAAAATATAATGAAATGTAGTCATACTGTACTTTAGTGTTCTTGACCTTTTTTGAACTTAACTGTTTATATAACCTCTCAGTTCCTGCATTCAGATCGACTTCGTCGGTTTTAACTAAGGCTTGTCCAGTGCCCGAATGTGCCATAGTTGACTTAAACTGTCTCCCAATCCTGGCTTTTTAGGATGGTTCTGATTTTTTGCTATTGTGATCTACGCAGCACTGAATGTTTCAATATGCGTGTCATCCGGTAGTTTAATAGGTCTGTCCCAGGCTGTCTAACTTGGAAAAGTTTAAAGACAACAGTGCAAGTTACAAAGTTTTACAAAGGTGTTCCCAAACCAAGAGACCATATGGAGATGAAACATGACAGTTGACAGACAGTTAAGAATGGTTCAGGATGATTTTAGTTGATGCACTTTTTTTTTTCCTGTCTTGGTATTCATAACTATGTCTTAAAATGTTGTGCTAATAACGATTATTACTTAGTTATGTTGGCAAATATATGTTCTTATGGGAAGTTCTGTGAACTAAAAGCACACATTTTTATAAATTTCTATTAGACTAGTATTTGCATCATCACAGCTGAGTGGCAGATGAAATGTTTAAGGAAACTCCTGCCCTTGTTTTTAAGGCTTTATTTATTTATTTATTTATTTATAGAGTGAGAGGAAAGGAGGGAGAGAAACACCAATCAGTTGCCTCTCTCAGGCCCCTCACTGGGAATCCGGCCCACAGCCCAGGCATGTGCCTTGGTCAGGAATCGAACTGGCAACCATTTCGTTTGCAAGTTGGCACTCAAGCCACTGAGCCACACCAGCCAGGCTCTTGTTTTCTCAGTGGTTGTTGAAATGTATTCATGCTGACACTAGCTTTTATTAGGCTCAGCTTAATGTCTCCAGAGTCGGAACCCTCTTGCAAGGCAGTGTGGAGGAAAGCAGTGAGGCTCACACCTGAGCGGATGTTGGAATCCCCTGGGGGGCTTGTTAAAACAAAGCTCCCTGGGCCCCACCCAGAGTTTCAGGTTCAGTAGGTCTAGGGTAGGGCCTGGCTATTCGAAGTTCTAACGTGATCCCAGGTGCTACTTACTGGTGGTGTTACTATGGAGTAGACACTTTGAGAACTAACTACTAGAGTAAATCCTCACTCCATTGTGGCTCAGGACCTGCCGTAGGTCCTGGTTGCTTATCAGAAATTCAAACCCTCAGGCCTTACCTCAGACCAGGTGAAGCAGAATCTCAGTTTTAGCAGCCTCCCCTCAGGTGGCTTGAAAAACACTGGCAAAAAGTAGGGGCAAGCAAACTGTGTGTGTACAGGGCCAGCTAGTAAATATTGGAGGTATTCTGAGCTATATGGTATGTCACGCCTACCTAGTGTAGCCATAGTCAACACTGAAATAAATGGGTGTGTGTGCGTTCCCATAAAAATTTATTTATAGACACTGAATTTATGTACTTTTCTCTTCATAAAGTATTGTTATTTTGATTTTAAAAAATCTTTTAAAAATGTAAAAGCCATTCTAAGCTCAAGGGCCAGGCATAACAGGTATGGACCACGGGTCATAGGATGCTGACACTGGAATGAAATGTCCTTCCAAGAGGCAGGACATGTGCTGAATTCTGCCACCAGCTCACTTTGTGACCTGAAGCCAGTGATTCTACCTTCTTGTAGCTGGGTTGTCACATATGAAATCTGAAGGGGTTAGTCCACAGGGATGTCACATACAGACTCCTGCCCAGCTCCACATCCCATGCCCATACTGCCTATCCAGTCAGTCAGGGTGTTCTCTCCCCCCCAAGTTAGGTTTGAGCAATGCTCCAAGTGACCACTGTCAGTTGCCTGAAGCTGGCACAAGAAGTGACTTGACATCCCTTAGCTGTTCGTTTAGAAATCCACAGTGTTTTGAATTGCCACCCCCCTCCATTTTTTAAAACAGGGAAAGATCTGCAGTCAGAGGAAGTAAGCAGGCAGGGTTTAATCTATGGTTTGTGTACACTTAGGACAGGAGATCCTTTTCCCATAACCCTTTGCTTTGCATATTAGATCCTCTGACCAAACTGAGTTTCCAGCCTGTCACCTGAACTTGCTGACCCTTCAACTTATCATCTCCTGCCTTGGGCTCCATTAGGAAGCTGCAGCAGGAGGTGTTTAAGAGTGGACTGGCTTTTCTTGACCTTGAACTTGCTACTCAGTTTTGGGGTGGGTGGTGGGCTTTCCGAGATGGAGTTTGTTGAGCTGTTAGGCATGAAACAGATGAGCCTGGCCATCAGTTGGGAACCTTGGCCCCAGCCGAGACACCGAAGCCTCTGACTACATTAGGATAAAATATGTGGCCCTCGGTTTCCTTGGAAGGTGTTTGTATGTTCACTGGTGAATTCCTGCGCTTCAAGGATGATGAGGTGTTTATCCACTGGTAGGTGTGATGGAAGACAGGCCTGGGGAGGTCAGACAGGAGAGGGGGATGCCATATAGTGGGATTGATGGGACTGTTTTTGTAGGGTACGGAGCCTGGCATTTATCATTCCACTTAATGCGCTTCCCTAAAATAGCATCCCCAGGCAGCCAGCAATATTTAGCATCTTCTGCCTTGAAGATTTGTGAGCTTCTTGCCTTCTACTTACTTTGTATCTCCCTTCATTAGATAACTACCATTCCAGGTGGTAGTTACCTGTTGTAGTTATCCACTGACCAGAACATACATGGACATTGTGTTTTTTTGCTTATATCCCTAGAATATAGGGGAGTAGGCAAATGGTGCACACTATGTGAGTGTGTATAGAGGAATGGCTGAATAAATGAATGAATGAAATATTTGAGTAAACTATTAGGCAGGAACTCTTTGCAAGAGGCAGAAACCTAACTCAGATTGACCAGAGTGAGGGGAAAAAAAAAAAAGAAGGGGGATTTTTGAGTCACAAAACTGAAAAGTTTAGAAAAGTGTTGGTTTTAAGTATGGCTAGGTTTCAAGTATGCCTGGATCTAGGAGCTCCAAAGAGTCCTGTCTATTGCTTAGTTCTTCTTCTTGGTGTTTTTTGTTTGTTTGTTTGTTTTTTGTCAGACATGTGCTCACCATGCCGTTACGGTCCATCCTGTCATCTCAGTAACTCCCGTGAGGAAAGAGACCTCCTTTCCCTGTTAGTTCCTGTGAAGCTGTGGGATTGAGTTTCATTGATTCTTGTCAGCTACATACTTACCCTGAATCACTGCCACCAAAGAGGTGGGATACTTGGAGTGACCCTGACTGGGCCATGAGTTTGGGGTGGGGTGTGGGTGATTCATCTGTGGCTAAAGCCCATACAGCTGAGACCAGAAGAGGCTCAGTTCCCCAAAGGCACGCTGAGGTGTTGATACCAGCAACAGGGGAATGGGTGCTGGGCAGCAGAAAGAACAGTCATCCACACAGAGATGTCAGGTTTTTTAGGGGTTAGGCTGGGTAGATCGTGCTCAGTGGAGACACCATTAGCACGTAGAGTGGCGCAATTGTTCTTTGTTGTTTGTGAAGGATTTCTCCCATTCTTTACCCTCACCCATTACAAGGTGGTAGCAAACCCCAGCTCCCCACCATCTGCTACCCCAGCCACCTTCACATACTTCCAAACACCCCTCTGATAGAGGGAACCTGGATAGCACCTATTTCCTGCTAGACTACGAGTCTCGGTGAGAGGCAGGCCACTCCCTGCGTCTCGCTGGCAGGAAGCCAGGAGCCCATTAATGGCCCCAATGCTTTTCTTTCTCCTTACAGCCAGCGAGCAGCTGCACTGAAGGACGTTGCTGTCTGCAAGATTCACTTCGGTAGACAGGCTCAAATGTCATTACTTTCACTTCTGTGTGCACACTAGCAAGGTAGACTCCTTTCAGTGACCTTGCCTCCTTTACATGCAAAAATCACACCCCTGGGTGGAGATTTAACCTGCCAATGAGACAAGCGACACATGAAAAAGTGGGCAGTTTACACTGTGTAAGCACTAGAGTTCCCACCTCTACATATTGAGATACCATATCATACTTAGTTAGATGTCATCTTTCCTGCCTCAACTTCTTTAAAGTTGCTCCCTCGCGTTTGTTTGGTGAGCGACATTTCTCTTTCACCCTTTAGATGTTGTCTCTCTTGGCGCACAACTATGTATGATAAATCTCTGGCCTAAGAACTACTTTATGGGAGAACTCTCTTGATTTCTATCTGGAAGTCCCAAGAACCCAGGGTGGTTCAGTAGTGGGATTCTCACCTGCCTCTGGGTTTTGATTCCTTGGCCAGTGCCCCAGGCTCTGTACCAGTTTCTGGTGATCTCTTTTGATTTCTGTCCTGGGAAATCACAAGAATGCAGGGTGCCTGCTGGTAATGTCAGGATACCCATTTTTGCCTCACCTCAGAGCACACAGTGCCTGCTACATAGTAGGTTCCCAGTTAGTAATTGATGGATGAATGAATGGCCTCTACTTCCTGGAGAACCCAGAGCTATGGGTCTGACAGGGGCCACACAGTGTTGCTCCTTCTGCTCCCGCCCTGTGCAGCCACCCATCAGTGGGCCAAGGGAGCTGGTATGTTCTGCCGGTTAGGTGCTGGAGGCCTGGTTTTCTCCCTTGCTGAAGAGATGTGCCTGAGTGTGTGCTCTCCTGCCCTCGGGCAGGTCCATCCACCTCCCCACCAACCCATGCACCCATCAATCTGTCCATCAGTGCACCCACCCACAAACATTATCTGAGTATCTCCCGTGATCCAGGCACTGCCCTAGGCACTGAGGATAGAGTAGTGGATACCAAAGATAAAATTCCCTGCCCTCATGAAGTGAGTGTTCATTCATTCTAACTGGAAGAGGCAGATGGTAAACAGTAGGCATGATACATACATGATAGAGTGCAGTAAGCTGTCATAAATGCTATGGGGAAGAAAGATTCAGGTTAGAGCTATTGGGAAGACGTGTAGTTTTACAGTTTTACCTAGGACGATCAAAGATCTCGATGAGAAGGTGACACTTGAGTCTGTACAAATTGGAAGTGAGGGGCCCCACCCAGGTAAGGAAGAAGTGAATGGACAGGCCCTGAGTCTGGGTCATGCCTGCCCCTCGGAAGAAGGAGCCGTGGGGGCCAATGGGGCTGGGACAGAGGGAGCAAGTGGGAGAATGGTAGGAGCAGAAGCCAGACAGTTACAGATAAGAAATGTTCACAAATCACGTGGTCCCTGGGGCCTATCTTGTATAGTAACAGACTGACTTTGGACAGGTGGGTTTTAAAAAAAATAATTTCTTTTTATTGAGATATAAATCACCATTTTTAAGTGTAAAATTCAGTGTTGTTATTATATTCACCACTGTCTAATTTCAGAACATTTCCATTGCCCCAAAAATAAACCCTCATTGGTAGTCAGTCACTCGCCATCTCCCCTACACCCCCAGTGCCATCACCTACTAATGTACTTTTGAATGTCTCTGTAGGTTTGCCCAGGCTGGATAGTTCATACTGACAGTCATATTACTGTGTGGCCTTTTGCATCTCTCTTCTTTCACTTAATACCTTGTTTTCAGGATTCCTTTCATATTACAGTGTGTCAGTGCTTATTCCCTTTCATAGCTGAACACTGTTTCTTTGTGTGGATGTATTTGGAGAGTTTTGAGTGAAGAAGAGTACCTTTGGACAAGAGGTCGCTCAGTGCCTGGAAGAGGGGAGCCGGCGTGTGCAGACATCCAGGGCATCTGGTGTCGGAGCACCACCCTCCCCCACCAAGTTGGCCCAGGAGCCTGAAAACTTGGTAGGCCTTGCTTGTCTCAGGCTCATCCAGCTTGTTAACGTTGGAGCCAGAACCGGAACCAGCGTTGCTTCCCAGTTCCTTGCTCTTGGGACCAGTTTATAGATTCTTTGGAAAAATAGTCCAGGGAGTTTGGATTGAGTCCTATGACATATAAAAGCTGCTGCCCTGTGCTGCATTTTACTGTGCCTGGGCAGCGTGCTAGCACGGTGGCTAAGGGCCTGGCTTCCTGCCACAGCCGTCCTGCGAAGGTGCATGAGGATCCCCATTTTATAAACGGGGACATGAGGCTTGCTTGGGGTAGCGAGGTGGCACACCCAGCTAATATGTGGCGGAACTTATGGTTTTAACTTTTAAGCCCTACGATCTTCTAAAAGGTAACAAAGAAATGAGGCTGCTGAGACCCCGAAATAGACTGAACCACAGCCACACCACAGGCTCAAACTTGAACCCCCCCATTTCCGGCACTCCTCCCTGGGCTCGCAAAGGCAGGGCCAGCAGTCTGCATCCCCTTCCCCCTCAGTGGTTCGAGGGGTCTGGGGCAGCACGGGGCTGCGACTCACGTTCATCTGCCAGGTCTGAGGTGTCCCAGACTGCTTCTGGTAGCATGTGCCAGGTGACCTCATGGGATGCCTGGTAACACCTGGTACTGCTCTGCCCCTGCAGTGAGGGAGGGGCACAGGAATTCACCCATTGACCTTTCCCCTCCCCCTAAACCAAGCAGCATGGCCCTGGTTTATTCAGGGCATCTGTCATTTCTCCGGTTTGGGGAGGTAACTTGCTGTTGCCTCTAACCACTGAACCCAAACCTGGGTAGTAAATCCCTGGAATTAAGGGCACGATAATAAAATC
This sequence comes from Noctilio leporinus, assembly GCA_004026585.1. Taxonomy (NCBI): domain Eukaryota; kingdom Metazoa; phylum Chordata; class Mammalia; order Chiroptera; family Noctilionidae; genus Noctilio; species Noctilio leporinus. The sequence continues at coordinate 114,824 of PVIW01001907.1, read as the reverse complement.
AAAAGGCTTAAGGCAGGTCTGGCTTTGTGGGGAAGGGAGTGGTGAGTGGCTGTTTGTTTGCTTTCCTTTCCTTTTTTTTTTTTTTTTTTTAAGTAAGTTTTTTTTTGGCCTGGGGGTATAAAATTCGATAAAACTTTCCGAGCCGGAAGGAACTTCAAACAGTGGCATTAATTCTCCTCCACCCCGATTTCACCAATGAGACAACTGAGGCATGGGAGAGGAGATAACTTGCCCAGAGTCTTACTCAGTGTTCTTGTGCCCCAGGGACTGTTCTAGGCACCACCTAGGTGGGCTTTACATTTCAGTGCAGGAGCCAGGTGGTAAATATATGTGATACTAGAATAAAAGGTATGTGTGGGAGGCAGGTGCTATGAAGAACAATAAGCCAGGATAGGAGGGTGGAAAGGCAGGGCTGTTTGAGATGGAGGGGCAGGTAAGATGTAATGGTAGCCACCATGTAGCTGGGAAGATGGTTTTAGGCAAAGGTCCAGAAGTGTGATTATGCTTTGAATTGTTCAGGAATTCCAGCGTGCCTCGGAGAAGGTGGGTGGGAGAGGCCGTAATTTCAGCTTCTGGTCATTCGTTTATCCTGTTCTTTCTGAGTGGTGAGCACCTCTCCGGATGCTAGGCATTGCCTTGGGCCTTTTCTGCTGCTCTAACCCCACGTGAGTGAAGAAGGCCTGAGCACATGGCTGGGCCAGTGTAACTGCTCCTAGATTCTGACCCTGACGCAGGGACACAAGTCAGTAATGGGCATTCTACTTACAGGTGGCCCTGTGTACATTTGCGGTCTACGTGACCATCGATAAGACCAACATCCTGGATGCCCAGAAAGCCTTTGTGTCCTTGGCCTTGTTCAACATCCTTCGTTTCCCTCTGAATATTCTCCCCATGGTCATCAGCAGCATCGTGCAGGTACAGGCAAGGCTGGGGGTGCTTCGGGGAAGGTTCTCTGGGGGAACAAAAGGAAAGGGCTTAACAGTCCCCCTTTAGGAAGCTCCCTCTGCATTACTCATCAAACTGTGCCCAGGGTTTGGCAAGACCTGGATCTGAGGCTTTTATACTTTTTGGTCATGGCCCAAAGAAATACATTTTAGTTCTTGACAAGGAACTCAACACTCAGGTATATGAAACAAAAGTTGAATGCAACCAGGCTTTCTAGTGCTCTGTAAGATTCTTTCTGAAATACTTTATTCTATTTCAGTCTGCTCTGTTCCACCCTGCCTGTTCCCTAGTCTATTTTTTCAAAAATGCAGCTCTTGACTCACTAAATTGATTTCACCAGCTATTAATAGGCCTTGACCTATACCCTCTAGAATTCTTCAAGTTCGTGCAGTGAACCTGAAGGAAAGAAACTGCTCTGCCCCACGACCGTACCGTTAGAAGTCCTACCACTTCTGCCAGTAGTATTTTTCCCACTCTTCTCCCTTGCATTGCACATAGTCATGTTGAAAACACCATTTTCAGCCACACACGCAAATCAGCCTTAATATTTGGTTGTATAACTCTGGCTGTAGGCTTTATTTTTTCCTTAAATAAAACCAATTTTTATTATGAAATATTTCACACAGTAGAGACTAAGTGTAATGATGAACTTTCTGTACTATCACTCAAGATTCAACATTTTGTCACTTGCTTTTTCTACCTTTCTTCCTCCCTTGTCCTTCCCTCCCTTCATTCCTTTTTCTTTGCCAAAATTTTGAAAGCAAATCCAACACCTCTTGACATTTCATTCATAAATACTTTAGCATGCATTTCTTACATAATTAATCAGACCATTTTCATGCCTAACAACATTGACAGTAATTTCTTAAAATAATATGCAGCCCCCAATAAAATGTTTTGCATTGTCTCATTAATGCCTTTACAGTTGGGCTGTTTGAATCAGAACCATTATATTTTTTTAACTTAATTTTTGGGGGTTATGTTTGACATATAACATTGTGCAAGTTTAATACGTTGTTATATTGTACGGTTACCACCGTAGTGTCAGCCAACACAACACCTCTGTCACATCATGTAATTATCATTTCCCTTTTTGTTATGAGAACAGTCGAGAGCTGGTCTCTTAGCAGCTTTGAATTTATAACCCAGTATTGTTGACTGTGCTGTGCAGTGAATCTCCAGGACAGACCTGTCTCCTCGCTGCAAGTTTGCACCCTTCAAGGGGACTCTGGCCTTTGGTTATTATGTTTCTTAAATCCCTTTGCATCTAGGATAGTCCTTTTTAATACTGGTTGTGGGTTTGAAAAGGAAAACAAACAAGAACCAAAACCCGCTTTGCTTTTTGTTCTAAGGTGTATGCTGCTTGTGGGAAACGCAGAGCCCTCAGAAATGAGGGGGGGAGTGGGCCCCTCTGCACCCAGGGGAAACCACTGAATGTCAGCCTCGGGTCTGTTTTGCAAAAATGCTTTTAAAAATAACTGCACCCTGTAATTGCTTTCTGCGTAGGCGAGTGTCTCCCTCAAACGCCTCAGGATCTTTCTGTCCCACGAGGAGCTGGAGCCCGACAGCATCGAGCGACGGTCCATCAAAGACGGTGTGTGCGTTGGGCCCCTCTGTGGCCACCCTGCATCCATGGCCATCCTCTGTTCGCCTCCTCCCAGCAGCCTGTCTTCGAGGCTGCAGGAAGCAGGATATCTGCAGAGTGGGGGGGACTCTACAGCCTTATCTCTTACCTCCCAGGAGGGTGAACTTGCACTTCTGCTTTCTTGCTGAGAGGCAGCCACTGGGTGCGGTCTCCCCCTGAAAGTCAGTTTCCAGTTGACCTGGACTTTGATTCCATTCTGGGCAGATAAACAGACAGAACTAGAATGTTGGAGACTGACCAACCCCAACTCCGATTAGCTGTGAGTACTTGGGCAGGTCATTGCACTGCTGTAAGCCTGAGTTTCTCCATCTGGAGGATGGAAATGAAGGTGCTTTTCTTTGGCAGGGGTTACAGGGTTTTTATTGGTAGGTTTGTTTGTTTTGTAGCTCATTAATTTGTCCTTTCCCAGTCAACCCCCTGACTAAGGATCTGATCCATGGCTATATCTCCAGGCACTTAATAATGGTCAATTTTAATAGCACTAATAACCGCAACCACTTTCACATCAATGCCACTCCCACCACAGGTGTTCTGTTCTAAGGACATCTATGTAAAAACCCACCTAATGCTCCCTTGCTCCCTGTGACCCACAGAAGGGGGCTTTGGAAATCCCTGTTTTATAGGCAAGGAAACTGGCCTCATTAACTTGCCCGAGATCACACAGAACTAGAGTCAGGATCCACACCAACAGCCAGTCAGTAAAACTGTGCTCTTACCCACTGAGATTTATTGAGCACCTACTATGCGTCAAGCACTATTCTAAGGACTCTGAATTGCCTCCTTTACTCCTCAACACAGCCCTATAAGATTAATTTCACTTTACCAATCCTATTTTACCTATGAGGAAAGTTAGACACAGAGAAGTTAAGTAACTTGCTCATAGCTCTCCAGCTAGGAAGTGGCTATAAAGGGATTTGAACCCACACAGTCTGGCTCCAGAGCCTAATAAATCCAGTCAGAGAAATGAATGTGTGTATGTATTGGTTATAATGTGTGAGCAGTACCTGGCACTTAGTAAGTTTTCAGGTGTCTTCCTTGGTGTGTAGAACACCTAGCACAGGGCCTGCTAAACCACTATTAGGGGTGGTCCTTGCTTCTCTAATATGAGTGAAAAGTGAGCTGCATGCAGCATTTCCAGCTCAGCCAAAGCACACTGACATTTTGGTGGTTTATTATTTGCTCTGGGCTGATTATAGGGTGTTGAGCAGCATCCCTCGCCTCTAATCATTAGATGCCAGTAGCCCACACCCCAAATTTTTTTTTTAAGATTTCATATTTTTAGAGAGAGGGGAAGGGAGAGAGAAAGAAAGGGAGGGAAACATCAATGTATGTTTGCCTTTCACCTGCTTCCAGCTACGGACCTGGCTGGAGACTTGCCTTGCAACTGGGGTACAAGCCCTGACAAGGAATCGAGCCAGCAACCCTTGGGTTTGCGGGCCAGTGTTCAATCCACTGAGCCATACCAGCCAGGGCCCCACACGCCAATTTTGACAACCAAAAATGTCTCCAGAGATTATGTCTCTTGGAGAGCAAAGTCACCCCCAATAAGAACCACTGCTCACTGGATGCTGGAATCATCCTCCTGACTCCCCTGGTCTGTGGTCATCTGGTTCCTGCTGTCCTGAGGTCTGTTGCCTTCCTCCCCACCAAAAGATGCAGGAACAGTGCCATCTGTCCAGGGTTAAGTCTCCCTGCATAACACAGGGCTTAGATTTGAGGCAGGCAGTCAAGGATTTGAGCTACGGTTGTTCGCAACTCACTGCAAGAGTCACCAGAGTCAGGTTGGAAAGCCCAGGGCCCCCTGCTCCATGCAGACCTCAGCAACCCCTACACCCACCCCCATCCGTCCCTGGTGACAGTCTTCGAGGCATTTTAACTTCCTGAGATGTTTATCCGCACCCCCAGGTGCCAGGGCCAGCCACCTTGGCAGCTTCCAGCCAAGTCTCATGGTTCACTAGATTGTCAGATTTAAGTGGCTTTTGTTAAATTCCTTAAATAGCACTTCCCAATTTTCTCCTCATTCTCAGGTTTCAGGAAGGGGCAGTTGGTGAGGGAGAAGGTTACATTAGGTTAACTTCCTCTCACCACAGGTTTCTTTCTCTGTGAAGTGTGGGAGAATTACTGAAAAACATTACCATCTTTAGATGGTTTTAAGATGGCTCATAATAGAGTCAAAACGGTTTTTTAGGTGAGGGGCGTGTAGTAAAAGGGCCTGAAGAGGAGGGAAGTCAGTGAAGACAGAAGTCCTGAAGCCTTAGACTCCCAGGAGAGCCGCGTGGAGCGCAGGCCTGGTCTCAGACAGCCCTCTGCGGGCCAAGATGCCTCCCCTCCTGTTCAGCAGCCTGCTTTCCCCCAGTAGGTTGACTGCTGCTTTGGAAAGACCTATGTGATGTGAGCAGGGTGGATGAAGGCAGAGGGGGAGAGGGGATACCAGGAGACCTGTTAGGAGGCAGCCTGAATCCTGGAGTTGGGAAAGAGTCCTGCTTTCAACATAAAGGAAAAGGGAGTGGTGAGGGCCCTTGACCTTGGCATCTGCTTGGCCCTCCCAGCCAGAGCTGCCAGAACCTCCCTCCGAAGGGGTGAGGAAGGTCCCTGGAGCCCTGTATAGTAACCCCGCCTCCATGAGATGATGGTGCAACCTCCTGCTTTTTAGGGTGGAGACCTCTTGTGGTTTTCTTTTGCTCTCTGGGTCTGAAGCTGTCTTCTTTAGAGACAGATGTAACCAGATAATGCCCAGCTTCCGCTAGTCTCAGAGCTTGAACTTCACTTGACTAGGAGGAAACACTAAGAGCCTCCTGCTCACTCTGGGCCCCGTGACTTTATCTATGCCTGATGTGTTATGTCTGATGCTTTTCAGGCAAGGACTCGAACAGCATCACTGTGCAGAACGCCACCTTCACGTGGGCCAGGAGTGACCCTCCCACGCTGAATGGGTAAGCCAGAATACAGAGAGAAGCCCAGGGCTCCAGTTTAATGTGGCTTCGGATTCCAGCCACACTCCAGCTTGATGACCTTGAATAGGTCGACTTGACTTTCTGAGCCTCAGTTTACCCAGATGCAGTCACACCTACGTGGGCGTTGGTGAGGGGTAAATGAGAGTGTGCCTGGCACAGAGGGGTCCCTATCATTGTAAGTGAATCAAACCTTGCATAGATAGCCGTAAGCAATGAAGGGAGATTTTTGGCATGCATATCTGAGAAGGGCCACTTTCAGGTACAAGGTGACCCAGGGACTCAGTGCCATTGGGATTCTCTCCATCTTGTCTTGGTTCTGCTTCCCTCTCAGATGGCCTGTCCCCTCATGATGGCAAATGGTCCCCATCAACTCCAGGTGCCCCTCCTCCTGCATCAGGAGACCTACCTGCCTGTGGTTGGCCCAGGTCAGGCCCAATTACTGTGCCAGGAGAGACCCAGCACACTGACTGGCCAGGCTGGGACCCGGGCTTTGATGTAGCTGCTGGTGGCCGGCAGATCTGGTCTGTTGAAAGGAAATTTGCTGTCAGGATGGAGTTGTTCCCTGTCCTTTCCAGGGTCCCCCAGCTGCCTCGCTCAGGCATTTTCACCTGCTGCTTACCTGGTACCCTGCCCACAAAGCACTCCTTGTCCAGGGAATTGACCTGGTTTCCAGGCAACTTGGCAAGTGCCTTCCTGTCTCATTCTGACTGGAGGCCTTGCTCAGTGGCTGCTAGGCCTCCTGAAGGGACCCTCAAAACACAGGGCCTGAAGGGGCCTTCACAACGGAATAATCTGTACCTGCACCCTCATTCTTTCCTCTGTTCTTCCAGAGTCAAAGGGTTCCTTTTCCAATCTCCTTCACCCAATCTCCTTCTCCCCAAATCTTTCTCCATCCAAACTACTTCCTTCTCAGCCCTAAAAATATTCCAGTCTCACCTGGATGATGGCAAGAGCTGCTGTACTGGGCCCCATGATCCATTCCCCTCAGGTTCCCAAGAATGAAACAGTGAGTGACAGCAAAATCTAAGTGTTTCCACTAATGTGTTGAGAATCGTCATAGCAGCCACAGAAAAACACAGCCAGCGTAAGCAAACCAGGTGGCATCCAGGACTCGCCAGCCCCTCCCCAGTGAGTGGGGTCACAGCCCCGACACTGCTGCAAGGCAGCCAGTGTTACTGGCAGAACGTCAGACTTCGTTTCTTGTACTTTGCCTACCAGTATTTGTCAAAGGACAGTTTCACTCAAGACCTGTTTGTGAAACTCATATTCATCTGTGTCAAAGCCCCTTTGAACCTTTCGGTGGCTCCTTCAGGTCTTGCCAGGCCTGGCCACCACCCACCCACCCACCTCAGGCCTCGCCTGCCCTGCCCTCCGTGCCCCATCTTGGGTCATTGACATGTCCATCCCTAATGACACCTGTGGCTCTCAGCCTTGGCCTTTTCTTAAGCTGTTCCCAGAGTCTGTGTCTGACACACACGTAGTCTTCCTTCAGAGTTCACTTTGAGGGGTCCTCTCCCCCAGGGCACCTGCGTTGTGTCCCCAGCAGGGCTAATACTCCTCCATGCGGCTGATAGCACAGGTCTTTCCTGCTGGCTCTGTCTTCTCAGATGCATTGGCGTAACTGAGAAGGGCCACTTTTGGGTACAGGAAGGCGTCTGAGACTGTTCCCTGAGCTCAGCTCAGCAGTAGAAACGCAGGAGAAAATGTTCAGGTCTCAGAGGCTTGTGACAGCCTTCCGCTTCTCTCTCTGCCCAGGGTAAACCCAGCTCCAGGAGCCAGGGCACCAGCCCTGCCGGCCTCATTCAGGTGAGAGCATGACTGAGGCATGGTGTGTTGTGTCTTTCAGCATCACCTTCTCCATTCCAGAAGGTTCGTTGGTGGCCGTGGTGGGCCAGGTGGGCTGTGGAAAGTCGTCTCTGCTCTCCGCACTCTTGGCTGAAATGGACAAGGTGGAGGGGCATGTGAGTCTCAAGGTAGGAGGAAGACTGGATGAATGGGGGTCATGGGGAGGCCGAGGGTCCCAGAGGAAGACAAAGTGCAGCGATGTGTTTTCTTTTATTATGGTCCATGTGCGTGCAGTGAGGCCTCTCTCCTTCTCTTACTCTCTTCCTCTCTCATTATTTGCACTCTTCTCTGTGCCATCCCTAGAGAAGTGTCATTATTTTCTGCCTTATCCCAGCCCCTAGCATAGTGGCCGGCATATAGCGTGTGCTCAGTAAATATGTAGTAAACACTCAAATGTTCCTGCCCACTGTCTCATTCCCTCCCATCTCTGTCCCTGAGTGTGCATCTCACGGTCTCTGTCCATCAGTTCTTCTGGCTTACTCTCTCCCTCTACGGATCTCTCTGCATATCTCTTTTTGTAAAAGTAACAAAACTTAAGATTTTGATTTATATCATTGGAATGTGATGTTAGAGAATTCTTTCTAAGGGAACTGTTTAAATCTTGAGTGTCTGTTGAATTCTTAATATGGGACTAAAACAGACTGTGGTTTTATTGCTTTTAAATACACAGAGTACTTTGAACTAAGCTGGTATAGTTCTTTAAGAGAGTGTCTAAGAGGCTGCTTTAGTGAACAAATACATTCTTTAAAGATCCAGAGTCTTATTTCGCATTTAGCTTATTCCCCATGAAGGCCTTTTCCCAATGTAGTTACACTTCCCTTGAAACTTGGTCGATGCTGGCGTTACCTGGAGTGGGGCCTGCAGCACACTCACCTGGAAGGATGTTTGGGGGATAAAGATCCTCCATCTCAAACCAGGTTGGGAAACTCTTGATTCCCTCTTTTGGAGACTTAGAATAAACAGTAATAAAGTAAAGGCTCTGAGAAATCCTGCAAGGAGAAAAAAACCTGTTTAACTTTGGTTCTCTTAGCATGACCCGCACATATTTGCCTGCACTGCTATTGTCTGCGCAACAACTACTGATGCTCCCAGAGTTAGTATTTCTTGAAATCTGCTTTTGGGGATGCTGGTGTATGCCATTGTTTTAATTTTGGTGAAAACTCTTTTTCTTCGTTGATTAGGCAATAATCTTTAGCCTAATACATATGTATTAGTAGAATGTATACATAATAGTAGTTGGGTCCAAACTAACATCTCGCTGTTGTTTTAGGAAATGTTATGTCATTACTTTCAAGTGCATGTTATGAAGTAAGGTTGATGGCAATCTGAGCTAGATTAATGGAAGGAAATGATACATGATGGTAGGACCCACATTGTGTTTTGTTTCATCAACCCTGGATTTCTCCGCAGCACTGTTGACATTTTATGCTGGGTAATTCTCTGTTGTGGGTTGTCCTTGTATTGTAGGATGGGTAGCAACATACGTGGCCTCAACCTGCTGTGTCCCAGTAGCAGCCTTCAGTTGTGACAACTAAAAGTGTCTCTAGATACTGTCAGATGTCCCCAGGAGGGCAAAATTACCTCTAGTTGAGAACAACTGTTTTAAAGGAAGAAAAGCTTTTAAGTACAAAAGTGATAGATCTGGGATTTGAGGGCACCCTGAGTATTTGGTTTGCCAAGGCTATAGGTTTCTTTATGACTGGTTATGTGGCCCTGGTAAGGGAGTGCCAGCCCATTTCTTGTGGTCCTGACACCTTACATGATGCGGAAATAAAGACACAACAGCTTTTGAAATGGACAAGTTTGATTTAAAAAATCCTTGCTTAAATTTCATCAAGGAAATTTCCTCAAGAAATGCTTTCCTGATGTTCCAAACTAGGTCTTTCTTTTTAAAGGACTGTTTAAAGGTTTCATATGTTTTTTTTTTTTTTTTTTTTCTCTTAGCATTTACCACAAGTGTAATCAAATAAAATTTTTTAATTGTGTCAGGAATTTCCTTCCTTGGGGAGGCAGGAGTTCTGTTCTGTGGTGGAGGCATTCAGTGAACATTTGCTAAATACGTAACTGTAATCTCACCAGTGAAGGTTTCAACTCTTGAACTCCTGGTATTGGTCATTGTGGGTTCTGACCTCATCGCTGGCATCCTTTGTTTTTTGCGACAGTTTCCTTCTTGTTGAAACAATAGGTGTGATGAAAGTCACTAGTAAAGTAGTAATAATGGGGAGCAGGCTGCTCTCTCAATAACCAAGTCCGTCTCTGGCTGTCTTCTCTGCTTGCCATCCAGGGCTCAGTGGCCTACGTCCCTCAGCAGGCCTGGATTCAGAATGACTCTCTCCGAGAAAACATCCTTTTTGGACGCCAGCTACAGGAACGGTATTACAAGGCTGTGATAGAAGCCTGTGCCTTGCTCCCAGATCTGGAAATCCTGCCCAGTGGGGATCGGACAGAGATTGGTGAGAAGGTCAGTACAACTTCAGCATGGCCCATGTAACAGTCGGCTATTGCTGTGTAACAGTCACAAAAAAAATCGCAGCAGTTTATAACACTTTTTCTTTTTTTTTTTCAAAGATTTTTTTTTTTAATTCAATATTTTCAGAGAGAAGAGCAGGAGGGAAGAAAAAAGGGAGAGAAACATCAATGTGTGGTTGCCTTTCACCTGCCTCTAGCTGAGGACCTGGCTTGCAACCTGGCTATGTGTCCTGGCTGGGGAATCGAACCAGCGACCTTTGGGTTTGCAGGCTGGTGCCTTACCCACTGTGCCACCAGCCAGGGCAAAACTTTTCCTTTTATCTCTGTGTGTGAGGTGGCTGTTATTGGCTGACACAGACTGGGCTCAGCTGGGTATCTGCTCCATAACAGCAATACTAATATCATTACCACATCCTTGATGCCTTGCATCAGAATCAAAGATCAGGAGCCTTTCCTGTAGCCAACATTATTTGGTGCTACCAGCCACTCTTTGCTAAACACCATTATGTCCTGGGTCTTTGCTCATCAGCTTCCTGGAGGCCCAGGTTTCTCTTCTACCTGAGTAAATCCCGTGCAGGTGCAGTCTTATGCCCTTGCTGTTGCATAGAAGGAGGGTGCATCCCTGTTGGGTCCCCAGCCTGGTTGTGGTGCACCCCAATCAGGTTGCCCTTTCGGCATGTCCTGAGGTTTCCCAGCAAACCCACCTTGTGCTGCGTGTCTCCCCAGGGCATGAACTTGTCTGGGGGCCAGAAGCAGCGTGTGAGCCTGGCCCGGGCCGTGTACTGTGACTCTGACATCTACCTCTTTGACGACCCCTTGTCGGCGGTGGATGCCCACGTGGGAAAACACATATTTGAAAATGTGATTGGCCCCAAGGGGATGCTGAAGAACAAGGTACCGACAGAAAGGGCAGGGCTTGAGGTCTGGCTCTTTTGTGCTTTGGTTAAGTCTGAATGCTTCCCCTTTGAGAATCCTGCACTTCCTAGGCTATTTTTTGTTTGTTTGTTTGTTTTAAATTGAACTTAAGAAAACTTTTCTAATGCTTCCCTTGGAAGCCTTCCCAGGATGGCTCTCTTGCTCTTGTCAGTAAGGGGGGAAGTCCTTGGCGCTAACTTGAAGTTATTACCTCCACTTGGCCGAAAAAGGCCCCTCTCCCTAATTTGAAAATGGGGGTGGCTTCGTAGAAGGAAATCCCACCCCAAGGTCCCCGTGACTGAACAGGCTTCTCTCCCTTCCTTTCCCAAGTGACCATGGGCCCAGGGACAGAGGTTTTGAGCTGGAAAATTGCCATAACCCATAACCTGGCATGAAATATTTCCCATCCTCTTTTATGATTTAATTTTTTAAGAGGAATTACAGGGTGGGAGTACTGGTTCTTTTACTTTTCCCTGATTAAAAAATAATAATAATAATAACACACACCACGGGAAAAGTAGGTTCAGAAAAACATGAAAAAGAAAAACAAAAGCTCACTGCTTAGAGATTTTTGTATTTCTTTCAAGTTGTTTTGCTGTGTGTATAAACTTTTTTGATAGGGTTATCACGTCACGCAGATACGTAGTGAGTATCATGCCACGTAACCTATTGTGAGCATTCCCATGCACACCACAGAAACATTCTATACAGGCATAATTTTCAAATATTTAAAAAAATTACTATCAGAGTCATAATGCCTGTGATAACAAAGTCAAAGAGTATAAAGAGTACATGTAACGTAAATGAAAGGTCTTCCGCTGTCCTGTGCTCAGGCCCTCTCCCGAGGGCCACCAATCTGGCCTGCTTCTTCAGTACAGCCCTCCGGCTGAGAATGGCCTTTATGATTTTAAGTGGTTGGGAAACATCTGAAGAGAAATAATAATGTTGGGACATATGAACATGGCATTCAATTTGAATATCAGTACCCATGAATAAAGCTCTATAAAGCCCCCGTGTCCATGCCAGTGTCTGACTGCCGTCACACCACCACCACAGAGCTGGTCGTTGCCACAGTGACCGGATGGTCCATAAAGCTAAAAATATTTCCTCTCTGGCCCCTTCACAAAAGTTTGTCAACTCATACAAATAGTTCAGTCAACATCTTCACAAACTTCCAGATCATTTGATAAAAGATACATCGACAAATTTTAAGTTTTTTGGGGGTTTGGGAGTGGGGGATTACTTAAAAAATGAAGCAATTGTACGTAAATTATTTTGCATCAGAGTCAACTTTTAAAATTTGTCCGCACATGTCTGCTTCTCTTGTTCCCTTTTATCTTTCAGAGTTTTGTTCAAAAATAGCCTTTGCCATCGCCCTTGTTAAAATTGAAACATTTTCCCCTCCCTACTTTGTGCTGCGTGTCACCATTCAGCACATAGTGTTTTATTTGTGTCCTTCATTTCTCCCCGACCCTGGAAACTGGGACAGGGATCTTTGAGTCCTTCCCTGTTACCACTGTTACCACTGCCCCCCACCCCCAGGCCCTGGCACCTGTGTTGAATGAAAGCACCACGGATTGTGCCAGGCATGTATCTGCCTACAGGCAGGAGCCCTGCCATCTGGGTGCAGTGTTATTCCCTCTTGCATGTGTGTGCTGACTTGCCCACTCTCCATGTTGCCTGCAGACTCGACTCCTGGTCACACATGGTATCAGCTACCTGCCTCAGGTGGATGTCATCATTGTCATGAGTGACGGCAAGATCTCCGAGATGGGTTCCTACCAGGAGTTGCTGGCCCAGGATGGCACCTTTGCTGAGTTCCTTCGCACATACTCCAGCGCTGAACAAGAGCAGACGGAGCAGGATGATGGTAGGGAGGGTGGTGCAGTGTCTCCAGCACCGATGGTGCCTTGCAGGGCCTCAGTTGTCCCCTGGAGGATCCTATCAGCCGCTGGGCCGCTTATCAGGGTGTCAGGCAGCAGCTAGGCCAAGCTTCCTCAGGAACCACCTGGAAGGACCATCTTCACCCTTTCAGGCTAAATTGGGAAAGGGTCCCAGTGCTTTAGACCTGGTCAGGAGACCTGGACACAAGTCCTAATTCTTTTCTGTGATGTAGCTTTGGGCCTCCTGAGCTTCAGGGTCCTTGTGACAGAAATAGAGACAGGGATAATTATAGCCCTCTTGGCTCCAAAAAGGCTGTGAGAAGCCAGTGGCATGTGGCTTACTTAACCCAGATGTGAGGGTCATGAGGCAAGGTGGTGGAGTGTGCCGGCTTGAGTTGGTAGGACCTGGGTTCAAATCCCAGCTGCAATTCTTACCAGTGGTGTTGCCTCAAACCCTTTCGTAGCCTCAGTTTCCTCACTGATAAAGCAGCACAACAAAACCAACCTTCCAGCATTTGATGAAGATTTAATGTGCTTTATTATATGCAGCCTCTGGCATGGTGCCCAGCACAGAGTGTTCAATAAATAACAGCTGCTGTCATTATTTTCCTGGGAAAAAAAGATCTGCTCTCTTTTATCCCCACGCCCTTGGCACCTGCCAGGTCAAGGTAGACCTGCCCACTTCCCAGCCTCTGCACCCTGGCTCCCCTTTCACGACAGACTCACAGAGCAGCTAGTCTCAGGGGTGCCTTTTGAAATCTTGGCTGAGACCTCAGCTGGTCTTTATTTGAAGCAGACAGGGCAAGGCTTCTAGGAATCCTGTTTTCACTTATCAGTTGGTTCAGAAGTCAGGGAGTTGGTTTGCAACCTTTTCAGGTTGCCCTGTTTCATTGGCCAGGCAGGCATTGCAGCCAATCCCCTGCTTACCCCTCTTCTGCGCGCTTTGCCCCATGTTAGCACGAAGAGGTCATCTGATGCCCTTTCAGCTTTGGTTTCAGCTGTTGCTAAAAAGGGTGGAACTGCACAGAAGTCAACTGTCCAACCCTTCTCTCCCTCTTCCAGGACTAATTTCAGACTTCTTGAGCCTCTGTGGTGTGTTGGTTCTCCACTTGGTCCCTGGGCAGGTCTCAGATAGACTGTTGGAGGGCAGGACTGTAGGGCTACCCCGTGGCACAGCTCCCTGGGCAAGGTTGTCACCAGAGTGTCTGATGTGAAGAGACACAGCTAAGATGGAGTGCTTTCTGGAGCTCCCATTCTCCACAGAAGTTGTTTGCTGAATCCTCCTAATAACTCATGGGGGAGGTAGGACTGTTACTCCCAGGTCACTGTGAGGAAACCGAGGCTTAAAGAAACTTGTCCCTTCTATGCTGGGAGATGGCGAGTCCCTCTCTGTGTGAAAGGGGCTGGTCACTAAGAAAGCTACCTACTGTTAATTTAGTCATGTAACAGTTATTTATTGAGCACCTGCTGTGTGTTCAGGACTCCTCTATTATTTTCCTAAGGCTGCTGTAACAAAGTACCACAAACTGAGTGTAAACAACAGCTGTGTGTTATCTCCCCATTCTGGAGGCTGGAAGTCTGAGGTCAGGGTGGGTGCAGGGTTGGTTCCTTTGGAGACTGTGAGGAGTATCTGTTCTGTGCTTCTCCCAGCTTCTGGTGGTGATTTGCTGGAATCTGCATCATTCCTTGGCTTGTGGAAGCATCTCCCCAGTTTACCTTCATCTTCACATGGCATTCTCACTATGTGTGTCTATTTCTAAATTTATCTTGTCTTATAAGGATACCATTAACGCAGGATTAGGGCCCACCCTAATGACCTCATCTTAACTAGTGTCCTCTGCAATGGTCTTTTCTCCAAATAGTCACATTCTAAGACGCTGGGGGTTTAGAACTTCAACATGTGGATCTGGGTGTGGGTAGGAATATAATTCAGCCCATCACAGCACTGTTCTAGGTTTTGGAGAGACAGAAGTAAACAACATATATAGACAAATCTCTACCCTCATGGCACTTGGTATCTAGTGGGAGAGGGAGGCAACAAATAAATCAACAAATGTAGCCCTGGCTGGTGGTGCGGTGGGTAAAGCACTGACCTACGAACCCAAAGGTCGCTGGTTCAATTCCCATCCAGGTCTGTGGCTGGAGGCAGGTGAAAGGCAACCATACATTGATGTCTCACCCCATCTTTACCTCTCTCCCTTCCCCTCTTTCTGAAAGCAATAAATAAAATCTTTAAAAAATACATGTAGATGGTTTCACACAGCATTCAGTGCCATGAGTTTTTAAAATGCAGGATAGTGTGCTGGGGCATGGCATAGTGGCCAGTGGCAACTCAGGCAGGGTGCTCAGAGAAGCCCTCTGCCAAAGTGACATAGGCATGGAAAGGAGCCAGCAAGGAGATGTAAGGAACAGTGTGCCTAACCCCGGGAACAGCATATGCAAAGGCCTCAGGCATGATCGAAGTTTGTTTAAAGAGCAAAAAGAAGACCACTGTGTCCAGACCGTAGTAGGCAAGGCATGCGGGTGTTAGATGAGGATGGCTAGGGGTCATCCACCAGAGCCTTCTCATTCTAACCAGGGCCCTTAAAAGTGTAAGGGAGGGTTGGAAGGGTGAGCAGTTTAGGTTTTGGTCTAAGTGCAGCGGAAAGCCACTGAATGCCAGAAAGAGGAAGGAAGCAGCTCATCCAAGGACACTCAGTGGCTGCATGTGGGGCTGGGTCCTCAGGTGTGTGGTCTCTTAAGTTCCCAGTCCTCTGCTCCTTCCATGGTCTCCAGGCCTGCCTGGGGTAGAAGCGAATTCCATTGACGTAGAGTTTGCCAAGGAGGTCCTAGTGGTTTTTAATAAGTGCTTTATTGAGATACAATTCAAATACCATACAGTTCACCCAGCGGTGTACAATCCAGTGATTTTGAGTATATTCAGAGCTGTGCAACCATTACCCACAGTCAATTTCAGAATGCTTTCATTAGCCTTCCGGAAGACCTCAAATTCATTAGCAGTCACTCTCCATTTCCCCCAGTCCCCCAAATCCTAGGCAATCACTAATCTACTTGCTGTCTCTATAGATGTGTCTATTCTGAACATTTCACATAAGTGGGATTCTGTCACGTGGTATTTTGTGACTGACTTTCTGCACATTTTCAAGGTTTATCTGTGTGGTAACGTGTATCAGCACTTCATTTCTTTTGATGTTTTAGTAATATTCCATTGTGTGAGCATACCTCATTTTATTTATCTTTGTTGATGAACATTTTTTAGTTGGTTTCACTTTTAAGCTTATTATGAACAGTGCTGCTCTGTACCCTATTTTTAAAAGCATTTTCTTTTGCCAGCATGAGATAGCTGACCCTCCCTTCAGCTTTTAAACTCCCTGATTGAAATGAGTTTCTACATGTTCATGCTCTCGTGGTTGGAACGTTCGGCCTCAAATTGGCCTGTTTTCTTGCTGCAGAGTCTCCTTCCTGTGAGCCCAAGTTGAGACAAAGTTATGTAATGGGTGGTGGCAACTTTGAGATCACTGTATGTCGCCAACCTGCTTGGTGAGCTGCAGTTAGATGAAAATAGCCCTCTATGTTTTCCAAACCGACACGTGTGGGTTTTATTGCGTCTTTTCCCAGAATGAGGTCCCTCTCTTGCCTTCTGTCCAGGTCAGCAGAGAACGTCCCTAAATTCTGTTGACCACAGATGGCTCTTTTCCCTTCCCTTCCTCCCCAGCTGCAGATGTATCCAAAGCAGTTTATGCAGAACATGGAACACTGCCAATTTTTTTTCCTTTTCCCTTTTTTGGCTCCTGTCAGCACTTATTTTGGAGATGGAAAGACTGTCCACCACCCTGCATCACTGTGGAGTCATTTCCCCAGTTCAGTGACCCAGCCCCCTGCCAGGTGGGACACAGAAACCCTCCGCCTACGTGTCTGAAATCAAACTGGACGGCCCCCATCTCTTCCCACCGCCCCGGTAGGCCCCTGTGATAAGAATCAGCATCAGGGCCTCCTCTTGCTTAGCCAGCACCAAGTGCCAATGACCTTGGATTTGTTGGAACCACATTCTTGGCTCCTCCTAAAAGGAAACTTTATTTGCCTTACTGGTTTAATCACATCATTTTTAGAACACCCAGGCTGACAGGGGAGTGTTCAGTTTGGGGGGGGGGGGTTCTTTCTTGTCGGGGTAGGGAGTGAGGAGATGTCCCTCCCTATGCACATTAATTATACTCATTTCTAGGAAACTTTTTTTTTTTGCTGTCAAAGAGATTTACATATTGGCTCAAAACCTTTTTATGTGGAAGGTAAAGAAAACTTTATTTACTCTGGTTTCTTTATTAGGGACCTAAGACCTAGAGCATTGGTTTTCACTAGGAAACATTTATGCCTTTCAGGGGACCTTAGCAATATCTGCAGATGCGTTTGGTTATCACAGTGGGGATTGGGGGGTGGCTACTATGGTACCTCATGGGTAGAGACCAGAGATGCTGTTAAACACCCTACAACACGCAGCATGCCGCCTCCACCCACCAACAGCAAAGTATGAATGGTGAGAAATGCCCTCTGATCCAGCTTCAGGCTGCCCAGGTCCTGTCCTGCCTTTGTTATCTTTTGAGGGAAACCTTCATTCCAAAGTGTCCACTTCTCAGAACCTTGTTAGAAGTTTCTTTTAATCCTGTGACCGATTTTTTTCCCCCTTTTCAGTATTTGCTCATTTTCTTTTCACTGATTATAATATTAACATACGCTCATTGTAGACAACAGCAGACTGCAAAAATGCACAAAGAACCCAGAAAAAGAACCTCCTTCCGCACCTCCACTTCCCAGAGAGGGTGGTATTGCATTGGCCCCTGGCCTCATTCCAACCTGTCTCTCTTTTCACCAATTCTCCTGCCTTTCCTTTTTCCCCCCTGACTAACATCTGGTTATAAACCCCACCCTGTATTGTAAAAAGCTTTTATAAACACCGAATTGCTGCTGGAGAGTCTGTCTACAGACTGCACATTCCTTTCGGTTGTCTTCAGTGGCTGTATTTCTTCCTCTTTTGAGTATGAAGAACCTTCTGGGCCCAGTGAAGGCCAGGGGAGGGGCGGGTGACCCAGCTGGTCTCTTCCGTTTTTGGTCAAAAGTGAGGCGTTGACTGTAAAGCAGAAACTTGGATCTTTCCCTTAAGGAAGTCTTGCCCGCTGGCCCTTGCCCAAGTGGAGTTCCAGAACCTTCTTAAGTAAAGGCAGTCTCGCTGGAATAAACAGTGAGACTGTGTGGTGCCCACTTTGAGGGCCAGCAGCTGGCTGAGCACATGGCCCAGCCAGCATTTAAGTTCAAGGACAGGGACAGTGCCTGGCTCACAGATATCACAGCCCCGTACCTGGTGCTTGGAAACACTCAGGGAACATTCACTGAATTAACTACAGGTCTCTTGTAAAAAAACAAGGCTCATTATTTCAGCTCTGGCCAGCGTGGCTCAGTTGATTAGAATGTCATCCCATACTTGAAGGTTATGGGTATGATCCCCAGTCGGGGTGACTATGGAAGACCATCAATCAGTGTATCTCTCTCACATCAATGCTTCTCTTTCCCACCCTCTGTCCCTTCCTTTCTCTCTAAAAAAGCAATGGAAATATGTCCTTGGTTGAGGATTAAAAAAGAAAGAATTATTGTTTCACTGCATTGTTGGCTTGCTCCTCTACCCTGCCTTATTTTTCTTTGTAGCGCTTATCACTACCTGATAGGAAATTCCGGATCTGCTAGTTTGTTTATTGTGTTTCTCCCCACCCCCTTGGAATTTAAGCTCCAGGAGGGCTGTTTGGTCACCTCCAGACTGAGAACAATGACTGTCACATAGTAGATATTCAGTAAATGTGCTGTGTGAGTGAATGAATTACCCCATGATTGTTGGAGTAATTTCCTGCGTACACAGCCTATGCATGTCTACGGGCTTCGGACGTTAACCTGCAATAGCTAGTTATTGCAGGTCAGGAAACAAGATGAACTGATTTTACCAATTGCTTTCAGGGCTGGTATAGAAACCAGCTGTGTGGCAGTGGGTTATGAAATGGGACCACTATGGCTAATGTAGTGACCTTCTGTCATTGGAAGGGCAGCTCTGCTTGCTCACTTGGCCATTCATTTGTTAATCTGTCTTCTACCCATCAAGTGTTCACCGAGTGCCTGTGGTTTGCCCAGTTAGTGAGCCACTGTGGAATTGTGTCCCTTGAAATGTACAGTGCCCATCCTGTGTGAACCCACATGGCCATTTAATGTGCCTGGTGCTGGGAACAGAGCAGCGGAGAAGACACAGTCCTGCCCGCGGTTTGATGGAGGAGGCAAGCACTACATAGTCAAAGATGGAGAAAGAAAGGGAAGGGCCTAGTCAAGGAACTAGTGTAAAGGGGCATGGACAGCAGGGTGGGGATTGACCGGGAGAGGGGTAGGGGCGGGTGGGGCAGGGAAGAGCATTGGGGAAAAAATGGGACAACTGTAATAGAAAAACAATAAAAAAAGAAATTTAAAAATAAGGACGTAAAAAAAAAAAAAGGACGTGATGGTGTTGGGAGCAGGCATGAGAGGCTGTGAGAACCCCAAGAAAGGGTCCACATTCTAGCCTGGGAGGAGCCGAGATGACTCCTGAGCCCAGGTATCTTCTCTTCCCCACTTCTGGGCTCCATGTGTAGCTGGCTCAGAGTGAGGGTCGCCTGGGCGGAGGCCAGCGCTGACTCCCACTGTGACGCCTGCCCTGCCACACCTGCCCTGCCACGCTGTAATACTTTCCTTTCCTTCCCTCTGCTGCTGGGAAAACAGGCATACGGATGGAAGGTTGGTCTGCTCTTTATTTAAACCCTTAATAGCTTGTAGAGAAAGGGGCTGTGCTTATCAGGGATTCACCCAGCACATGCAGCCTGGGGAAGCTGGGGCACAAGGGCAGCAGGTCCCTCAGCCATCCTCGTCCCTTACCCTTAAGAGAACACCTCCATTTATGCCCTCCGGGCAGTTAAAATGGGGGCTGAGGGAGGGAGTTTTGCTGCAGTTCTTACCACTTTCTTGGATCTTGTGACTTCCCAGGTGACAGCAGAGTGGTGGACGAGGACGAGGAAGGTCAGCAACATGTGGGTTAGACTTGCCTATGCTGACTGTGAGCTTGTAGACAGACGTGTGCTGATGCTGCATGCGTGTGGGGGGCGGGAGGGGGCGGTGCTGGATGTCTGCTCTTCCACCCCTTCCACTGTTCACCCAACAGACATTTATTGAGCACCTGCTATGTTCCAGGCTTCCTGGTGGGCACCCAGAGATACAGTTTGAATCTCTAGCTCTCCTGTTTATCAGCTAGATGGCCTTGGCCAAGCTTCACTGTCTGTAGGTCAAATGACTATGACTAGTACACCTTGAAGAAGATCCTGGTTGTGAAACAAGTGCCTGGCACACAGTAGATGGACAATGAATGGCAACAGTTCGATTATTACTGGTTTTGTTTTGTTTCGTTTTTAATTACATCATGCACTCCTTCCTGGATGTGGTCAAGAGCTTGGTAGGCCACACAGTGCAGGTGATGGGTACCAGATGGAGTAACTGCAGGTGGCTGTGGGTGCCCAGGGGCGGGGTGTCTTCTAGCAAAGTTTCAGCCAGAAAGTCTGCCCTGTCTCCCTTAGTGATTTAAAAGCCGAAACTGGCCACTGGGCCAGACCCATCCCTCCTGCCTTCAGAACCAGCATTGCGTGGCTGGAGGTCCAGACTAAGAGCCCCTTTGCGAGGCACAGAAACTAACTCCAGCCACTTAACAAGGGTGTTCACTGGAAGCCCAGAAACCAGAGGCAAAACTGCACTACAGGACTCTGGGAATGAGACTCCTTCAGGACAGATCAATTGGTCCTTGTGGGGCCAGTGATGGCTCAAAGTCCCAGGAGAGGGGCTCTGATGAGCTGACCTTGGGAAGGCCCCCACCCTTGGCTAGGGGAGCATTGGGCATCCTGACAGGCCTGCAAGATCATAGGAAGAGGGGGAGGTCTAATCCCCTGCAAAGAAGACAGCCAGGGTGATGGTCCCACACACCTTCATGTTGCTCTTAGATGCTCAGTCCTCCCCTTGCAGAGGAAAATTTCCCAGCTGCCCCAGTTGATACATCAGCCTGTGAACTAATTGGGTTGAGACGGGGAGGCAGCCACAGGGGGCCACTGTGGAGGCTGTTGTCTGATCCTTGAGGCTGGTGCTGGGTGAGGAACCGGAGAAGAGGGGAGAAGGTTAAGGCTTACAGACGGTGGCCTGGGCAGCCAGCTGGAACATCCAGGCTGTCTGAAGCGCCCGTCCACAGGACAGGTGTCTCTGGAAGTGTTTCCAGGCATCCCCTGAGCAGAGAAAGGTTGTCAAGGCCAGGCCTGGGCCCCAGAGGCTATACGTGTGTGTGTACAAGCATGCATGGCTTTCGGCTGTGTGGGAAGGTCTGCCTGTTACCATTCTTCCTTTCATTTGGTTTCGCTTTTTTCAATTAAAAACAGATGTTGACATTAAAGGAAATGTTTAAAGTAGAGATTCTCAATCCTGGCTGTATGCCAAAACTATCTGTAGGAAACAAAACACAGCTGATGATCAAGCACCAGGATGATACAAAGGTGGTTACCTAGCACCAGGCGCAACTCATGCACCTTCCTGCATGCAAGGGTCGATGCTGTTCTTCCTGTTTTATAGATGTGGTAATTGAGGTTTAGAGGTTTAGTACTTCTCCGGTACACAGCTAGGAGGTGAGAGAACACTTCACAGCTGACCATGCTCTAACAGCATGGGACCCAGGGCCAGATAGAGAATCACAGCATGGAATGCCTCTCCTCACCCCAGCAAAGGAGCCTCATCTTTCTGTCTGCTTTGTTTTCCTTTGGCTGTCACCCCAGCGAGTCTGCCATATTGAATTCTGCTTTTATGCATGTCACATTAGCATGTTTTCCGGTCTGTTCCCCCCACCCCACCTCCCACCCCGTATTTATCCCCTTTGGTAACTTCTACATCGTTTCCCTCCTCTTCTGGGTCATCCCTTCATCCCTTGAGGGCCTTGTATCCTGCTTCTCCCTTATGCTCTCTTTTCTCCCAACACCCAAAGAGTCAGGACATCGGAGCAGAGTTGGGGGTAATCGGTGTCTCACTGAGTAGTTGAGGAAATTAAAGGAGATAATATATTTCATCACAGCCCACAGCCACCACTCACTTGATAAATGTTAGCCATCACCACCAAGTTACAGTGATTAGTGCTGATGGCTGGGCACTTCCCTGGGATTAGGAGATGTCCCGCTGGTGTCCATGGTGGCCGTATCAGTTAGTGAAATATTCCAATGCGGGTAGAGAACTAGCCACTGCCCCAGGTACCCCCTGCCCTGAATTTGCTGGGCCACCCTGTGATTAGGCAACCGGAGGGTTAACTCCTGGCACTACAGGGTGGCCCTGGGACTTGATTGGCTGGTGCTGTTGTCAAAACTGGTTGTTACTTATTTTGAGTATTACCTGTGGTGCTTGGGCACCAGAGGACTGTGGTTTTTTCCCCCTACCTGGTTCCTTGCATCCTGGCTCAGTTAGCCAAGCTTCATGCAGCAGGAAAGTTGCCAGCTGAACCGGATTGTACCTGTTGCTGCTGGCACAGGGCCTCTGCACAGGCCCAACCCTCAGCTAATGGGGCCCTCAAGATGGTTGCAAAGCATCATCCCTGCCTCAGGGAACCAGCTAACTGGTAGTTCAGTTGGTTCCTGCACCCCAGCCAGGAGCTTGCTTATGGCCTCAGCAAAGGGCCTGCTTCTTGAGAAGCCAGGTTTTCTGCCATCTCCCCCAAGAGTGACAGGTTTTCCTGGTCTTCATTTGACATTTTGTGAAACCAGAACTCCCCTTTTTCTGTCTCCTGTCAGGGTTAGCAGGCATGACCGGTCCAGGGAAAGAGACAAAGCAAATGGAAAATGGCATGGTGGTGACTGACGCCGCTGGGAAGCAACTGCAGAGGTATGTTTCTGCCCTGTCCCCCAGCCTGTGGGAGAGGAGGTACTGGTGTACCAATGGCTTGGCTCCACCTACCACAAAGGCCTTCAGCTCTTCAGGGTCAAGGAAAGTGCAGGCTTTTTGCCTCCTCCCCAACTCCTTTGGGAATCTCATTTTCCAGAGCACAGAGACCTGAAGGAGGAGCCTGGCCCTGTGCCCACCAGGTGGCATGATCCACGCAGGCCTTGTGATTAAACCATCGATCTGCACTTCTTACAGTCAAGTTCCTTACATGGTGTGGATTTTTGCTCAAATCATTCTGAGGGGCTGGAAGATTGAGGCTCTAAGAACCAGCTTTCAATTCAAAATAGTCACTGTTGCATTTTACACACCATTAGGACCCAGGCACAGTGCCCAGCCCTATACGATCTATTGAACTTGGAGGTAGTTATCATCATCTTCCCATTTTACAGATGAGCAGACTGAGAGCACCCCACGGGTTATACAGCTAGAGAAGTTGAGCTGAGATTTGAACCCAAGTCCAACCTCTGAGCCACTGCTCCTAAGTTGTACATTTTGCAGCCTTAAAGGAGGTTGTGTTTGGTGAGGTCATTGGGTATTTGGAGGCCCCGCATTCTGTGGACTTTGTTGCTTAGCCTCTCTGTGCCTCAGTTTTCTCAGCTATCAAATAGGGACTGTGGTGTACCTGCCATCTGGGGTTACAGTAAGGCTTACATGACAGGGTGCATGTAAAGCAGTTAGAACAGTGCCTTGTGCCACCAAACACTGTCAACAGCACATAGGTAGCACTGAGTGAGCTGGGGCTGCCTGGACCTACTTTTGAGGATGGGGGTATTTCACAAAAACAGGGCTGGGATGGATATTGGTATGAGTAGCTCTGCCCTTAAGACACAGCACCCTCCCAGACTCAGATTTTTGTCATACAAGACAGATGAAAATACTTTCCTCTCTGTCAGTGCCCCTGTTAAGGTAGGGAGCTAGGCACATGTGAATAAAGCACTTCAAGCCTCTCCCAGAGTCAGGTCAGGGTCTCAGGAGCACTGCCAGGTTCAGGTGGGCAGCCAGCATGTTCAGTCACAGTGGCCGCCATCTAAAAATTTGCTGAAGCAGCCAAGATGAGGCAGTGCCCGCGGTGGTCCTGGGATACAGGGACAGGTGATGGTGGGATGCACACTGGGGAGCACCATGGGCAGACTAAGAAACACACAGAACACTGGGGTATTTGTTTTCTGTTGCTGTGTAATGAATCGTCACACCTTAATGGTTTGTCATCACGTGGTTTCTGTGCCTTGCAGTGTTAACCAGCTGGCTGCTCTATTCAGTGTCTCTCACAGGCTATAGCCAAGGCCAGGCTGGGGTCCTGTCTGAAGGTTCAGCTGGGGACAGATTCATCTCTAAGCTCTTGCAGTTGTTGGCAGGACTTGGTCCTTCGTTTACTAACTGGCTGCAGCCTAGAGGCTCCCAGCGTCTTCAGCCTGGGTGTTGGCTTCATCGGGGCAGGCAAACCAAGGAAGCAGGAGTGACCGAGATGGGCCACACTTCATCACCTTTGCTCGCATGGGTCTGTGTTCTCATGCACACAGACACACACACACACACACGTACACACATTGTATGTTATTCCCCAAGGTTCTAAGTCCCCAGGGAATAGAACTGCCTCACGCAGGAAATAGTTCTTGGTCACATGATGTGATACCTGTGATGGTCTGCAGAAAGCTGATGACCACAAGTGGGCAAGAAATGCTTTTTGAACAATGCCTGTATGAAGGAGCACTTTTTTCATAGGGCCCAGCGGCACGACCCTTCCCCTCTTTGGGTTCATCTGTAAAATCAGGAGATCGAACTGGTTTGGTACTTCGTTGGGCCACTGTCCCTTCCACTGGTTGATGCCCTTGTTGTGCCTTGTTTTCCCCAGACAGCTCAGCAACTCTTCCTCCTACAGTAGTGGGGACATCAGCCGGCACCACAACAGCAGTGCCGAGTTGCAGCAAGCGGGGGCCAACTCGGGGGACACCTGGAAGATGATGGAGGCAGACAAGGCTCAAACGGGGCAGGTGAGGGCCGGCATCCTAACAGGACTCTGGTGGGTGGCTACAGCATGTCACTGTGCACTGGGCCCTGGACAGGGGGCTTTGTTTCTATAAATTTTTATCTTTATCACAAGGCTATAAAATAAAAGTATTGTTTTAAGTGCTGGAAACCAAGGCCTGAGAGCCGAGGTGACTGACTCCCAAGATGAGTGGCCGAGCTGGGATCTGAACCCTAGGCGTCCGACTCCAGGCTGCTGTCATTTGCGGTCTCTCCTGTACTTACTGCTACCCTCTGAGCAGCCGGGGCCTCTCATTAGCAGTAGGCAAACTCGGTTGCTTTAAATCAGGGCTTCTTACCATGTGGGGTTTTTGTTTTGTGTGAGATGCTTTCAGGCTGTTACACAGAGCTCAAGAGTATTACATTACCTAGCCAGAAGAAAAACATTTTTCATTTCTCTTTTAGCCCTTACGATTACATCACTGGGAAAGTTGGTTGCTAGCTTGTCTTTCATAATTGTCCTAGTCCATGTGAGCTGCTGTAGCAGGAATATAGTAGGCAGGTGGCTTACGAGCAAGACACATTTATTGTTCACACTTCTAGAGGCTGGTGAGTCCAAGATCAGGGCACCAGCAGATTGGGTGTCTGGTGCCTGGCGACAGCCTCTTTCCTGGTTCATAGACAGCTGTGTGCGGTGTGGCTGGGGGTGGGGAACTCCTGGAGACCTCCTTTTATAAGGGCACTAAGCCTGTGCACCGC
Organism: Noctilio leporinus; assembly: GCA_004026585.1. Classification (NCBI taxonomy): domain Eukaryota; kingdom Metazoa; phylum Chordata; class Mammalia; order Chiroptera; family Noctilionidae; genus Noctilio; species Noctilio leporinus. The sequence continues at coordinate 89,433 of PVIW01001907.1, read as the reverse complement.
CATGACACTAATCGCCCCCTAACACTGTCACACTGGGGCTCAGGATTTCAACACAGAAATTTTAGGGGGACACAGACATTCAACTCTCTAGCACTAATAATTGCTAAGCTTTCTCTGTAACAAGCAGAGTGGATTTAAAGCTCTTGTGTTATGTTGTGTTTTGCTTTTATGATCGTCTGTATTGGCCAGGTGTCCAAAGTTCCCTACTTGTGGCAATGACCCAAAGTTTATCTTTAAAAATAAATGTGGGTATTTTATTCTTAAAGAACAGGGAAGAGCGTTTTTTAAAGAAATTTAAAAATAAATACATAAAGAAAACCAACTCATGAGAGGCAGTTCAGTAACATGGGCGGGTGGGGCACTCTTCTCAGATAACCGAACGTGTCCAGGATCTCCTGAGACCCTCTGTTCCCAGCTTGTCCCCTCCTCTTGCCACCACACCTGTGGCCGGGGGCAGAGATGGCTTTGCTCTCACTGACCCTCCCGGGAGCCAGGGAAATGCCCCCTGAACACAGGACTTGAGAAGGAAGGGCCAGAGATGCCAGGGCCATTCAATCCCCATTTAATCCCACACCCCAGGGGAGACACCCCTAGTATTACCTGCATTTTTTGTACAGGGAAAATGGAGACCAGGTGGGGTGGAGGGGTGGTTTGGAAATTGCCAAAGGCAGACCAAGAGTGGGGCGGGGTCCCACCCACCGGCCACTTCTGCTTCCCACGCCGCCCCGTGCCACTGCTCATGAGGAAGGAGCCCCCAGATTCCGCACACGCCGGCTGGGCAGGCACCTCAGCTGCATGCGGGACGCAGTGGTGCAATAAACACGTGCTCTATTCTGACGCCTCCGTCCCACAGTTTGGGTTTAAAGAACAGAGACTTGAAAAAGAAAAATGAAGGAAGCACTCAAGCTATACATCAGACCTCAGATCTTGCACCTGTTAACTTTCAACCAGCCTGTTGATGTGTAAATTCAGACACGACTTTTATGACTGAAAATTCAGCCTGAAAAGGTTGACATGACAGTGAGCACGCAGATAGGGAAAAACACCTGGAGTTTGTTGAAACCAAGCCCAGCAGGGGCAGGGACCTTGACTTTGCTGCTGACTTTTATTTGTCAAGTAACTGAGGGGCAGGTGTCATAGACAGGAGCACAGGTGGAGGGACTGAACTATGCGGGTGCTGGCCGGGGGTGGGGAGGGGGTGGTGCACAGTGTAAAATGCCTTCTTTCCCATGGCCTCCAGGTCAAGCTGTCCGTGTACTGGGACTACATGAAGGCCATCGGACTTTTCATCTCCTTTCTCAGCATCTTTTTTTTCTTGTGCAATCACGTTGCTGCCCTGGCCTCTAACTATTGGCTCAGTCTCTGGACTGATGACCCCATCGTCAACGGGACCCAGGAGCACACTGAACTTCGGCTGAGTGTCTATGGCGCCCTGGGCATCACACAAGGTGGGAACCACCCTTTCGTACCCTCTCCTGCCCCACTTCCGTGTCTTGTTAGAGAATTGCCCTCCCCACCACTTGTTAGGGTTTTCTAGACGCCCCCAACCAAGCAAAACCCAGAAGAATGGTACCTGATACTCCGTAGACATTCAAATATTGGCGAAATGAATGTTTTTTAAATGCTTTGTTTCATGTGGCCCTAGGAGATAGAGGAGAGCTGCAGTGTGTCCATTTTACAGATGAGGAAAGGTGAGGGAGAGAGGCTACCTGGATAATGAGCAAAGGCCCTTGCCCCTTGGTGCTTCTGCACAATCTCATTTGTGGACTTTTACTTGCTGTCTGAGAATGAGAATTCTTAATGTGTATAGTGTTGGTCCCCAGGTGACATTTGCAGTGTCTGGAGATTCTTTTGGTTGTCATAGCTACTGAGTGGAGGTAGGTACTCCTGGCATCTGTAGACCAGGGATGTTGCTAAGCATCCTGCAGCATGCAGCACAGATCACACAACAGAATTTTCCAGCACCAAACGTCAATGGTGAGGGGTTGAGAAACCCTGCTGTTGACCCTTCTTGTGGTCCCAGGAAAGTCGCCAAAAACAATAGCATTAATACTAACCACTCATGTTTACAGAGCACTTGCTTGGTGCCTGATTCTATTCTAAACACTTTTGTGTTTTAGCTTATTTCATTTAGCTTTGCAGCAATCCCATGAGGTAGGAACTAATATTTTCCCCATGTTCAAGAAGTGGAAGCTGATGCCCAGCAAGGTTTAGGAAGTTGCCCTAAGGCACATGCTCATGCATGGCAGAGCTGGCGTTGAGTGAGGCAGCCAGGCTCACAGCCCGTGCTCTGGGGCACTACACTGCCCAGTACCTTAGCTGTGTGTTTATGTGCTCATAAAATTCTGTGTATCTATGTATGCACATGTACATCCAATGTCTGTGATACATTGGATAGTATCACAGGATAATAGTATATACAATTATATTTCACATTTTTGTGCACCAAGGACATTCCTGGTTAGACCCCTTACATTTGACAGTGCTATAAGATACATATTCTCCCCATGTTACAGATGGGAAAACCAAGGTGCAGAGAGAGGTTAAGTGATTTGTGGGAGGTCCTACTCCTGGTAGGTGACAGAGATAAGATTTGACAGTGTTGGCTCCAGAATCTGTCACTTTAGCCCCACCTCCTGGGTTTCTTCCTTCATTAAGGAGGCCAGGATAGAAACCTCTCTATCTCTATGAAGTCACCTGTCTGCAAAGCATGGGTGCCTTCCTGTTGCTTGGAGGAGCCACAGCTGCCTCTTGAACTCTAGGAGATGGCTTTGGAAAAGCCCAGAAGATCCAACATGGGTGTCTCACATTTCTCAGTCCCTGCAAAGCTCAGAGGGCAGAGGACTGTGGACTCCACATTATAAGTGAGGGGAGGTGGGAGACGGAGAGGGGGCGATGTTGGCCTGGGCCCACAGCAGCAGTGTCTGTTCTGGAGCTGTGCTCTCCTGTAATGGAGTCACCGGCCACAGGGGGCTGTTTCAGTTTCCATTCATTTAAATTAAAGTGAAAATTCAGTTTTGTTGCAGTAGCCACACTTCCAACGCTCAGTGGTCACATGTGGTTCGTGGCTACCGCACTGGAGTACAGATGTAGAAGGTGTTTGTCGTCACAGAAAGTTTCATTGCGCTGGAAAATCTTGGGGTGGGGGAGGAATTCACAAGAGCTTAAGTTTCCTAATCTGTGAAATGTGTAGTGATAGAATTTATACAGAGTTGTCATAAGGACTAGATACCTGTAAAACTCCACTGCAGTGTTTAGCCTATAGTAAGTGCTCAACAAATAATGGCCACTATTAAAATTACCGTAAGCTAAGGGTCCAGCCCTGCTCGGTCCATGTGGTCACGTGGCCACTCATCCCAGCCCCAAGCTTACCCCCTTCCCATTGTGGAGTTTCAGCGCAAGTGTGTTTGTAGGTATCGTGGTGTTCGGCTACTCCATGGCAGTGTCCATCGGGGGCATCTTCGCCTCCCGCCACCTGCACCTGGACCTGCTGCATAACGTTCTGCGGTCCCCCATGAGCTTCTTCGAGCGGACGCCCAGCGGGAACCTGGTGAACCGCTTCTCCAAGGAGATGGACACGGTGGACTCGATGATCCCGCAGGTCATCAAGATGTTCATGGGCTCCCTGTTCAACGTCATTGGCGCCTGCATCATCATCCTGCTGGCCACCCCCATCGCCGTTGTCATCATCCCACCCCTGGGTCTCATCTACTTCTTCGTCCAGGTAAGAGGTGGGCTCCTGGTGTCCAGAAGAAGCCCTGCTGTGTACTGTGCTTCTCTGTGGGTGCAGGCTTACTTCCTGGTACCGTTTCCCTGGTGGGGAGCTTTGGAGGGTTTGCGGGGGAGCTCAGATTGGTTGTCAGTTTTGAGGACCTTAGTTGATTTTTTTTTAAAGATGTTACTGTTTTCAGAAAGAAGGGCAGGGAGGGAGGAAGAAAGGGAGAGAAACATCACTGTATGGTTGTCTTTTACCTGCCTCCAGCTAAGGACGTGGCTGGAGACCTGGCTTGCAACCTGGTTATGTGCCCTGGCTGGGAATTGAACCAGCGACCTTTGGGTTCTTAGGCCAATGCCTTATCCACTGGGCCACCTGCCAGGGCTAGTTGATTGTTTTTAGCTTGGCTTGTACTTTTTTTCTAACAAGTTTTATTTTTATAGTCGTAACTTGTAAAAAGCTATAGTTATAAAGATAACTTTTATTATTGAAATTTCCTTAAGAATTTTACAAAATCTTGTAGTTCCTCAGCCCCCTGCAGATAACGGAGACCCAAATTAGAGCAGCTTAAACAAGAAAGGAGTTTATTTTTCTCCCTTGTAATATAAATATCAGGTAGGCCATTCAGGGCTGGTATGGCAGTTCCATGCATTTGTTACCACCCCAGACTCCTTCACATCTGTATCTCAGAAAACAAGACTGAGGAAGGGGAACAGAGTGCACAATAGCTGAGTCAACATCGCTTGTGGTTTCTTAGGCAACGGCAGCGGAGATAGTGTTTCCAGCTGATAGATGAGCATGCTGAGGCCCTAATGGCAGGGCTGACAGTACCGCTCATGTCTCCCTGATTCCAGTGCTTGTGCTGGTAATCTCGGGGCTGTCTGTCCCTTACTATGCTTGAACGGTTAGCTGCATCCCAGCTGCTGGTGGGGGCTGGTGTTTTGGGAGCATACCAACTGCAACACAAAATAAGGGCAAGAAATTGTCAAGTGCTCTGTGGCCCTGCCTGCACAAGGGCCTGCTCACAGGGTCTCCCCAGGAGGCCTGGTCCAGCCCACCTGCCCCCGGACTGCACCACACTGTGGCCCAGTGATTGATGAGCGTGAACAAGGGTGGAATCTGGGGGAACAGGTCCAGTTCCCCAGCCCCCATTGTATTCTCTTCAACTTGGTGCCAATGTTGGAAAATCACCTGGCTGCACTTACTGAAAATGTCACCCATGATCATACTCTGGCTAGAAATTTTCCTGAAAGACCCAATTCAAAAGAACAATATCCGGCATTTGAAGCAGCTCAAATCTGCCAGCAGCAGGACCTTGAGCACACTGTGGAATGATGCCATGACATAATCATGTGAACTTTTCATGGGGATAAGCAGGAAGATGCTGTTGCAACACCAACTTGATTTCTAAACAAAGGGAATTATTTAGCAAAGGATCATGTTGTATGCACACTGTCGCTTTAAGACAAAGTGCTTAATGTGTGTTGGCAGGACTGGAAAAGGAGGCAAAAATGAAAGCATTGCCTGAGGGTTGGTATCACAAGCAGGATCATGGGAGAGTTTGTTTTTTTTTTTTTTTTTTTAAGGCTTTTAGCTAAATATGCACTTACCCTATAACTCAGCAGTCTCAGTCCTCAATTTACAGGCAAAAGAGAGAATGTAACCAGCCAAAAAGGAAAAAAAATCCCTATGCCAGAATGTTCTAAGCATCTTGACTCATAAAAACCCTGAACTAGAAACAACTTAAATGCCTATTACTAAAGAATGCATAAGTACATTGTGGTCTATTTGTACAATAGAAATGACTCAGGAATAAAAAGAAAGGAACTATTCACGGGATGAGGGGTGTTCTACTGTCCCCCCCCCCCCATATGTATGGGTATGTATATAAACAGTCTTTTGGGAAAAGATCTAGAAGTCCATATGCTGAAATTTGAGCCATGCTTATTTATCTCAGGATATTAAACATAATACTCACTTTCTCTCCCTGTCTGTGTCTTCTACCCTAAACATTTAAAAAATGGATATATGTGCATTACAGTTGTAATTTAAAAAGTCATTTTTATGAAACGGTAATGTATGAGGTAGGTGATGCGGAATTCTGCGAGGCTTCTGTCTTGCTGGAGTATTGGAATTGTCTGGCATTTGCGAAAACTACTTTTCCTACATGATATGTCTTAGTATCTTAGCCTTCAGCACACTGCCTTGACCTCTGAAGACTTAAGGGAAGTCCAGAGGGTAGATTGTATCTCTGGAATAGAGTTTCAAAGGGAAGTTAGTAATTTTATCAGATTATTTCTTGACAAAAATTTGTTGCAACCCTGACCAGTGTGGCTCAGTGGTTGGGCGTCATCCTGCAAAGGGAAAGGTCACCAGTTTGATTCCTGGTCAGGACCCGTGCCTCAGTTGCAGGTTCGGTCCCCATTAGGGCTAATGTAGGAGGTACTCGATCAGTGTTTCTCTCCCCCTCTTCTCCTCTCTCTAAAAGTAAATAAATAAAGTCCTTTTTTTTTTTTTTTTTTTTTAATTTTGTCTCAGGTTAGATTTTTTACAGTGAATAAAATTTTGAAGACCTGACAAGTAGAGTCAGTTAAGCAGGTAAAACACTTTAGAACAATTTCTATCCAGAATGCTTAGAAAGAAAGCCAGTGAGAGGAGGTCACCGTGGTACATGAATGTTAGCTATTATGATTGTCATCGTTGGTTCTGTGCCCGCAGTTCTCCAGGTAAGTGGAGACACCTGTGAAGGGCAGCTCAGCTCCAGCATTTTGCCCCCTGGAATCATTGTGTATGTCTGGGCTTCCTCCAGCCCAGCCCTGGGAGGCTAGGATAAGGGCAGCTCCGCTAACTGCCCCGTCCCCCTGTTTGCCCAGAGGTTCTACGTGGCCTCCTCCCGGCAGCTGAAGCGCCTCGAATCAGTCAGCCGCTCCCCGGTTTACTCCCACTTCAACGAGACCCTGCTGGGGGTCAGTGTCATCCGGGCCTTCGCGGAACAGGAGCGCTTCATCCACCAGAGTGACCTGAAGGTGGACGAGAACCAGAAGGCCTATTACCCCAGCATCGTGGCCAACAGGTGGGTGTACTGAGAAGTCACCTCAGTTTGGGTGGACGGGGCAAAGGCAAACTCAGGCCCTCCCAGAGAGAATGGTTTGACTTGGTCAGCACAGGCTAACCAGGAAGAGCAGACGAGGGCACTGTGGTCAGCCAGCACTCTAAGGACATTGAAGTATAGGGACCTAGATTTCTTCTAGAGCCAGAAAATGCTGCAGAACCTGTCCTTTAGCCATTGTCCTGGGGATGCAAGATCATCAGGGATGGGCAGATTCAGCTACTGGATATTTTCCTACCAGAGTTCCCAGCTGAAGGGCCACCACCCCTCAACCCACCCCCATCCCTCATGCTGTGCATCAGAAGCAAATTACTAATATTAGGTTGAACCCTGTGAAGTTGCTATTTGGGGAATTAAAAATAATTGAATAGCATTAATCAAAAAAAAGGAAAAGAATTTTACTAATTATTGACTGAATTTAGAAAAGCCTCTAATTTATCCCTAAAATATCCTTCTCACTCACATCCCGATTTATTTTTTGAGATGTAGGGCAGAAAATGCTGGGGAAGGGGCAGCCATCATACACAATATAATCCGACAGAGTAAGACTGGGTGGGAGACCTTGCCTTCCCTGGCAGGATTTTAGGGAGTTGGTCAACATGTGGGTCTCTCTGTGCGAGTAGCTCACCCCCATGAAGATCAGTCATGTGCATCCGAAGGGCTGTAGTGGGAAAAGGTTAACCCATCTCCCTAGAATGCTTTGCATTTTGAAACATTAAAATAACATTTCTCAAAAAATGAATAATAAAAAAATAACATTTCTAATACTGTGTGATATCTTATTCAAGTTTTCTTTAAACCACTAAAATATCTATTTATATTTTAAACGGTGAAATACTTTTTTTAAAGATTTTATTCATTATTTTTAGAGAGAAGGGCAGGGAGGGAGGAAGAAAGGGAGAGAAACATCACTGTACGGTTGCCTTTCACCTGCCTCCAACTAAGGACCTGGCTGGAGACCTGGCTTTGCAACCTGGTTATGTGCCCTGGCTGGAAATCGAACGAGTGACCCTTGGGTTTGCAGGCCGGCGCCTACGCACTGAGCTACCAGCCAGGGCTAAAATAATACATGTTAGTGTTCCTGAGATAAGGATGATCTGGATCTGTGAACACTTAACAGCTCCATTGAAAATAGTATTTTTTCTCACTCCCACCCTTCCCTGCCAAGAGGTTACTTTAAATCAGTGGCATTTCTTATAGTTAAGGACCTTTTAGTATTTATTAATTTTTCAGGACATCTTTTTACAAAAATGCACACATGGCTATATTTTAAAGGTTTCAGTGAGAAAAGGTTGGCTCTGGTGGAAAGTAAGCTTCAAATTTCTGGAGTGATTGCTTCCAGAGAACCATTTTTAATGCTTGGGGTTGCCAGATGAATGAAGAATGACTGAAATCACATCCCTTTGACCCTCCTTCCCACTGTGTCCTAGGAGCAGGGCAGAGAAGGCCCCTCTCAGAACTATCAGGGACTATTTCAGTTAGCATAGTACCTCCCTCCTACCCCCGAGACCTGGAACCCAGGCCTCTGAAAAGCTGGCTCCGTGTGTATGTGCCTCTCCATCTCTGCCTCTGTGTCTCATGCAGGTGGCTGGCCGTGCGCCTCGAGTGTGTGGGCAACTGCATTGTCCTGTTTGCATCCCTGTTTGCAGTGATCTCCAGGCACAGCCTCAGTGCCGGCCTGGTGGGCCTCTCAGTGTCTTACTCCTTGCAGGTAAGGGGGGATGCTCTTGTGGAGTTTTCCACTTCTCTTCATGGGGAAGCCAGTTGTCCTCAGTTTGGGCCCCTGTGGGAATGTGGGACAGGGAGGTGGGTGAGCTGAGTGAAGTTTGAGGAGCAGGTACAGAGCCCAGTGACTGGCTGGAGCAGGAGAGAAATAAGACACAAGTCTGGATGCCTCCAACTACCAGGAAATGCTTTTGATACTATAAACTTCCCTCAAGCACTGCTTTAGCTTCATCTCCCAAATTCTGATACATTGTATGTTCCTGTGATTATCTAGTTCAAAATATTTTTTCCTTTTCCTTTCCGACTACCAGTATGGCCCATGGGTGATTTTGAAACATGTTCAAGAGACGCTGTGGGGCAAGTCCGTGTGAAGGCTTGATGTGGGGCTGCTATTTCCTGTACCTCTCTTATCTGAAATATTTCACAGCTCATAATTGCTTCATTAAGATAAAGCAACTCAACCTCCCTCTACAACAGTGGTCCCCAATGTTTTTGGCACCAGAGACCGGTGTCACGGAAGACAATTTTTCCATGGACCAGGGTGGAGATGGTTTTGGACTGATTCAAGCGCATTACATCTACTGTGCACTTTATTTCTATTATTATTACATTGTGGTATATAATGAAATAATTATACTACTCACCACATGCTAGGGTTAGCTTAGGTTTTACCAAAACTGTAACTGAGACAAGTGCACAGTGCAGATAAGAGCTTAGGACAGAAGTGGTAAATAAAATAATGGGCAGCCCTCTCACAGACTTAAAATAAGTGTTGGATTCTGACTCAAAGCCGGCCACCAGATGCAGCCTGATTCTCTCTAGCCACCCACTGGTAGGGTTTTGATATGAGTCCGCAAGCAGTTGATTTATTATGGTCTCTGTGCAGCCAAACCTCTGTGCTAATGATGATCTGCATTTGCAGCCGCTCTTCAGTGCTGGTATTGCCACCGCAGATCATCAGGCAGCCTAGATTCCTCGAAGGCACAGTTCAAAGTAGGGTTCTTGCTCCTATGAGAATCTAATGCCACGGTTTATCTGACAGGAGGTGGAATTCAGTTGGTAACACAAACAATGGGGAGCAGCTGGAGATACAGATGAAACTTCACTCGCTCACCCATCACTCACCTCCTACTCTGTGACCAGGTTTCTAACTGGCCACAAACCAACAATGGTCTATGGTACGGGGTTTGGTGGGGACCCCTGCTCCAGAAGCTCCATGTGACTTTTCCACTCACAGGTCACCACCTACTTGAACTGGCTTGTTCGGATGTCATCGGAGATGGAGACCAACATTGTAGCTGTGGAGAGACTCAAGGAATATTCAGAAACTGAAAAGGAGGTAGAGCAAGCCCCTACCCCTACCTCTTAACGTTGATCTTCAGTGTGGCTTTACCCAGAAGAACCCTCTGAGCCAAACCATGTGTGCCTTTAACAGGCAACCTCTATCTGACGAACTTAATCTGTTATTTGTTAGGTATTTTTATGGGGGACTTCCATTATGGAAAATGAGGCTAGTTTTTTCTTTTAGTAAGTTTTAAAGTTAAGTACAGATAAGGTGATTAAAAATATTCAAAGTCAGTAACAGGAATTAGTACGTGGATATTGTAAAAATCATAATACTGGTAAGGAATTGACCAAAGTTTGGGAAACCCTGCAGTTATGTTTATAGACAGAGAAAAGGTAGTCTAGAGAGAGAGGATGGCTGATTCCTTCCATGTTGTATGTAGTCGGTAGGATCCAGGTCTCCAGACTTCAGTGCCATGTTACCCCTAATAACCGCCTTTTTCTGTGTACACACCATCACCAATAGCAGCAGCAGCACCACCATCTCCATTACCACCAATAATAATAATAGGGACATACATTGTGCCCTTAGGGAGATGTCAGGCCCTGTCCTAAACATTTCACATAGAGTAATTTATGTATTCTTTATCCATCCTTATAACTCACATTCTATTATTATTTCCACTTTACAGCTAAGGAAACTGAGACAGAGAGGCGTAGTCATTAATACTTGCCTAAGAGCTCATGGCTGGTAAATAGCAGACCCAGGGTTTGGGTCTGTGCCATTGTGCCACATGCCTCCCAAGAGAATGCCCCTTGGGAATGAGACTGTGGTTGCCCCAGTTACTCTTATCTTAAAGGATTTGCAAAGGTGACCAAAGACCCCAGGCCTTTAATGCTCTGAAATGGTGAACCAGGTCCCGTTGCATCAGAGCATCAGAATGGTATGAGCGACCCCTGTAGAAATAAGAGTGAATTATACCAAGGAGTGTCCCATCCTACATTGAATTTTTTTTTTATAACAGCTTTAAGTTATAATTCACATGCCATGCAGTTCACCCACTTGAAATGTGAAATTCTACTTCTTTTGCAAAAATATTTTACTTTTTTATTGATTTATATTTTTAGAATAAACATGTGAAAAATGCAAGAGGAAGTAAAGATCATCCAGAATCCTACCACTATTAAGATATATATTAAGATATATATTTATTGTTTCTATATTATATATTATGTATTTTATATATACATATATATACATATATATATATATATATATATATATGTATATACACACACACACACACACACATACTTAGAAAGTGCCATCTACTTCTCTCTAATCCCTCCTGTGTTTTCATGGCATGTCTCTTCCATTTATATGCATAAAAGGGAAATAAGCTTGTTGTAAAAAAAAAAAAAATAAGAATTTTATGGGAGAGAAAGGATATTGTCCTTTGTTGTCCTCTCTTTCCCCAAAGATAGCTCCAAGGCTAGCCTAGAGCATATCCATTGTAAATCTCAGGAAATGCTGAACTGGACTAAGAAACTTCAGAAACGGGGGCTGTGTGACCCAGGACAAATTATTACCCTCTCTGTGTCTATTTCCTCATGTGTAAACGAGATGATGGAAGGACCCCACTTCTGGGGCTTTAATGATGATTAAATGAGGTAATATGAGAGTAATGTGTAAGGGTTAGCTGCCACTTTTATTGTTGCACTCTAGACCTAGAAGTCAATCGATTAACCCTATGTCTGTTTAGAGAAGACCACTTCGATTCAGTCCATAAATATTTATTGAGCATCTACTATATATTCTGGAATAGAACAGTGAACAAACAATAAAAGAACCTTCTTCATAGAATGAATATTCCAGTGTGCATGGGTGACAGAATAAACAAACACATATGTGAAACAGCAAATGCTCAGAAGGAGAATGAAGCAGGGAAGAAAGATGGGTATAGGGCTAGGAGGGTGGTCTGAATGGACCTGAGATCTGCAGGATGTGGGAGAGCAGGCTGAATAGGGGGCTTGAGGAAGAGCATTCCAAGCAGAGAAGGCTGCAAGTGCACAGACCTAGAGGAATCACCCTGAAGTCATTGTGGGGAACAGAGGGAACAAGAGAGAGGGAGGTAGGGTCAGAGGGGTCGTGGAGTCCAGCTCATGTAGAACCTTGGGGCCTGTGAGATAGACCTGATTCCTTACTTGTTTCCCTTTCCTTCCCTCCCCCTGCCAATGGCAGGCTCCCTGGCAGATCGAGGAGATGGCTCCGTCCAGCACCTGGCCAGAGGTGGGCCGCGTGGAATTCCGGGACTACAGTTTGCGTTACCGAGAGGACCTGGACTTGGTTCTTAAGCACATCAACATCACCATCGATGGAGGGGAAAAGGTGAGTGCACATTGTTCTCCTGCTTGTTCACAGTTGGGCACAGGTTATAGCCAGGCAGATGAGACCAGCTCTGTCATTCCCCCTGTCCATCACAGCCCCATACCAGGGGGTGGAGTGGCCACTGTTTGAAATGGCCTGTGGAAATTGTTGACAGGTTTGTGTTTATTGTCATTTTATTGTTCATACTTTTGATTTTTTTTTCTTAAATAAGTCGCTTTAACATTTTATGTAATAATAGTTTGGTGATGCATATGTAAAGAGTGTCGCATGTGAAGTGTGCATCGCTTGGCACATGGTAAGCACTTACTAAGTATCAACCTGTTAAGGGCTTTGCCCAAAAGGTATGTCTGCAAAAAACCGAAATCAAGCTTTCGGACTCCCAGGCTCATATGTTGCCACTGTCCCTGCTTCTTAGCACACTGATTTAATTCAACTACTAACCTGCTAAGATGACCTTGGGCACAACACTGAATCCTTTTACTTATCTGTAAACTGACTCTTTTCAGACTTTCAGGGTCTGTTCCAGCTACGTTAGATTTTTTTTTTCTGTAGTATTCTAGGGTTGGGGTTCACGTTTGCAATATATCAAAGATCTATAAAACCATAAACTGTGCACTTTGCAATAAATTTTATTTTATATGTAAAAAAAAAGAAGCTTGGTGATGATGAACTTCTTTAGTTTTTTCTTGTCTGGGAAGCACTTTATCTGCCCTTCAATTCTAAATGATAGCATTGCTACTTAGAGCAATCTTAGCTGTAGGTCCCTGCTTTTCATGACTTTGAATATTTCTTGCCAATCCTTTCTAGCCTGCAGTTTCTTTTGAGAAATCAGTTGACAGTTTTATGGGAACTGTTTTGTAATTACCTGTTTTTCTCTGGATTCCTTTAAGATCCTCTCTTTATCTTTAACCTTTTGCATCCATCTTGTTTTGGACTCCCTGTGCTTCCTGGACTAGCGTGTCTACTTCCTTCGCTGAATTAGGGACATTTTCTTTCATTATTTTTTCAAATAGATTTCCCATTTCTTGCTCTTTCTCTCCCCATTCTGCCACCCACCCACCCACCCCACCTTGATGTGAATGTTGGAATGCTTGAAGTTGTTCTAGATAGAGGCTGCTTATACTGTCCTTGGGTTTGTTTGTTTGTTTGTTTGTTTTTGGGGGGGGGGGGCATTTTTATTCTTTTTCCTTCTTGTTGCTTCTTATGTTCCAAATCCTTGATTTGATTCTCAGCTTTATCCACTCCACTGTTGATTCCCTTTAGGTTGTTCTTTATTTCAATTAGTGTATCCTTCTTTTCTGACTGAATTTTTTTTATGCTGCTTAGGTCCTCACTAAGTTCTTTGAGCTTATAACCAGTGTTTTGAGCTCTGCATCTGATAGATTGCTTATCTCCATATCCTTTAGTTCTTTTTCTGGAGTTTTGATTTGTTGTTTTATTTGGGCCATGTTTCTTTGTCTCATTTTGGCAGCCTGCCTATGTTTGTTTCTGTGTATTAGGTAGAGCTGCTATGACTCCCTGTCTTGGTAGTGTGGCCTAATGTAGTAGGTGTCCTGTAGGGTCCAGTGGCACAGCCTCCCCTGTCACCCAAGCTGGGTACTTGAGGTGCATCCTTCATGTAGGCTGAGTACACTGTCCTCGTGTAGTTGAGGCTTGTCTGCTGTTAGAAGGTCAATGGGAGGGATTTACCCAGGCCAGTCAGCCGCAAGGATTGGTTATGACCATTGGCCACCATCATCTGCCCTCTGTGGAGCATCAGCTGTGCAGGGCAGCGGGGGTGATGCTCTGACATGGTCTGTAGCTGCCCACTGGGTGTGCTGGCCCTGGGGCTTCTCAGATGGTGCAGCCAAGGTCAGCCCCGACCTGTGTTCTGCCAGGGCCACACTGCCTGAGCTATAAAGCAATCCTAGGTGGCTGCTGCTTGTGCTGGGCTTCAGATTCCCAGAGGAAGCCAAGCTTTGAATCTAGGCTGGCTGCTGCTAGTGCCAGGCCATGGGCCACTTAGCAACAGTCATGAGGGTTGGGGCTCCCTGAGGCAGCTGTTGCTTATTTGAAGGGAATTAGGAAGTTGTGAAGGTTGAGTCAAAATCAGCCATTTATATGGAAAGGCTACTGTTACTAGCTATAAGTTGTACACCTGGGTGGAGTGTAGCCTCGGGGGAATGGATGAGGGCAGGGTCATGGAGCCTCAAATATGGCATCTGCCTGCCAGCTCTATGGCTCTGCCCACCTTTCTGTCTTAGAGAAAGCTGTCCCCTCCTCTTGCCTCAGTGTCAGCCACTTCACTTTCTTCCTTTGTGCCAACTGGTGCTTTTCAAGCTGCCATCTCGGTGGTGCTGGAGCTCAGAGGGATTGAGTCTGAGTAGGTGAGTCCATGTGTGGGTTAAGAACTACATGGGATTCCAGCAATTTATTCCACTAACTCAATTCTTGCTGGTTTTTAGAGTCAGAAGTTATGGGGACTTATCTTCCTGGTACCAGAACCCTAGGCTAGGGGTCCTGGTGTGGGGCTAGGACTCCTCACTACTGAGATATCCCTCCCAAATTTTTATCCACTACATGTGTATATGGGACCAGTCCTTTCTGCATCTCCATCCCTCTTGCCAATCCAGACAGATGTGGTTTCTTAAATCTTATAGCTGTCAGACTTCCATTCAACATAATTTCTGCCAGTTCTGAGTGATGAGTCTATAATTTTGTCACAATTTTGATGTGGTTGTGTGAGGAGGTGAGCCATGTTTAGCTATGTCACATTCTGATCAGAAGTCTCCCCACCTGGCTCTTGCTAGATAAGACGTGAGTCTCCCAGTTCACCTTGTCCCTGCCCAGCACTCCATTCAGGTGTCTACTTGGACCCCGTAGGGACTGAGCTTGGGATCTCCAGGATGGAAGGCTGTCTCCATCACTGCTAGGGATGGCTCAAAAAACATGTGAAATTGTCAGAAGTTTGGAACACACCCTTGGTCTCAAGCTGTTCCTGGAAGATGTCCTTCCCTTGAGACCCTCAGGAATTATTAGACCACAGTTCTTCCTGGATATTTTCCAGGGGACAGTGCTCCTTTTATCTCCAAACATAAGGACTTGTTAAACTCCCCCTTCCACCAGGCTCAGAATGTTCTGATCCCAGGAGATAAGCTTTCTAACTTACAATGAGGGGAAGACTAGGTGGTGGTGTTGCCACGGCAGCTTTATGGCTTGTGTCGTACTGTGAGACTGCTCTGTGCCATTGCCGTTAGCGGGGAGAGGAAGCCCACCTCTCGGAGCCCGGGTGACAGGGGGAGTTGTAGTGAATGTCAGAAACATTCATGGTTGACTGTTACATGGCGCCCAGTACCCTCCAGAGAGGGTGAGTGGAGACCAGGGCATATCCATGACCCATTCACTCTGGCAGCTGGGATGGAGAGGACAGGGTGTGCAGCAGCGGGGGAGCACCTTGAATCTTTGAGCTGTTTTCAGCTGCTCAGGATGGGAAACTTGCCATCAAAGAACTGAAAGAAGACAAACGTGAGGCAAATACCAGGTTATTATTTAATATTATCTTGAGTTGAAAATAATAGGTCCTTATTTAAAATCCCTCCAGCTTGATGCCTAGGTTTTTGGAGGTCTCTAGTCACTTAAGAGCTAATTATAATTTTAACTTATATGAAGAGCCAAGAGAGGCGTTCCTGACCTTTCACTAAACAGCACCTAAAGGAGTGTCTCTAGGAAGCAGGTGAGAGAGAGGGGTGTGCTGGGAGTTGGGTCAACCAGATGACTGAACTGCTCTGGGGCAGACACTTGAAGTGAGGGAATTCTGGGGTCGGAGGTATCCCCCCAGACAGTGCTGTTCCCACCTCATGCTGGGACCTTCCTGTTCCACAGGTTGGCATCGTGGGGCGAACAGGAGCTGGGAAGTCATCCCTGACTCTGGGCTTATTTCGGATCAATGAGTCTGCTGAGGGAGAGATTATTATTGACAACGTCAACATCGCCAAGATTGGCCTGCACAACCTCCGCTTCAAGATCACCATCATACCCCAGGTGGGGTCTGTGTGAGGCCATGGCCGGGGGGAGGGGGTGGTGCCCTGGGTCCCACCAAAAGCAATATGTATATGTTCAATGTATAAATATAAATTTGGTCCTACTTGATTACTTTCATTACAATTGTGCTATCTTTCTTCTCCACCAAATCTCCTCTTAGCACATAAGTAACAATGGGAATTAACCAAGTATTATTCCTTCCCTTTGCTAGCTCTCAGTCAGGACAAGAATCTCTAGCCCTTCCAAAAGCTAAACGAGAAATGGGAATTTTCTAGGCTGATCCCCGAAGGTGGCGATTCCCTCATATGTTGCCTTTTAATGTTATTTTCCCTAAAATTTATTCTAAGATTCTTTTTTTGGAAGCAGGGGATGGGGAGGAATCCACAGTACTTTAGGATGAAGAGTTACCTGTGTTGCATCTGCCTTCTGGAAGGTTCCTGACACATTGGCATATTGAAGGCTCTAGGAAGTCTTACAAAAGAAGAGTTCCTCTCTTTTTATTTCACCTAACACAGAGTTTCCCAGATGTATTTTCACTGTTAATAGCTCTAGAAAGAGTGGTTCTGAGGAACTCTGGCTTCCCATCTTGAACGATTCTGGCAAGAACTTTCTGTGTCCCTCCTCTTTGCTCCATCCCTGTCCAGCCTGATGTGAGCCTCACATGCCTATCCACTGTTTTCTCCCTGAACAGGACCCCGTTTTGTTTTCGGGTTCTCTGCGCATGAACCTGGACCCCTTCAACCAGTACTCAGATGAAGAGGTCTGGATGTCACTTGAGCTGGCCCACCTGAAGAACTTTGTGTCAGCTCTTCCTGACAAACTGAACCATGAGTGCACTGAAGGCGGGGAGAACCTGAGGTGGGTTGGAGGGGTCGAGGGGCGAGGTGGGTGAGACGGATTCTCCTTGGCTTCCCCTCAGTCAGATTGTTTCAAGAGTCTGTCATTTTGTAGCTGTGTCAGATCCAGGGTTGAATCTTAGCTTGGCCACAAATGAGCCTTTTGTTTCTTAGAGCTTCCAGTTTCAGTCAGGTTTCACGACTGGGCTCATGTGGTTGGGGGTCTGCTGCTGTTGGCTGATCTCGTTGTCCTCCATTGGGGCATTAGGCCTGCTCCACATGTCCCTTATGCTCTGGGAGAGTAGCCCAGGCTTGTTGTCACAGTTATGGCCGAGGTGCAAGAGGACGTAAACCCTGGTGTGCCTTCTTTGTCAGTTTCCTGCTGGCCTTATGTTTGCCAGCACCCCGTTGGCCAAAGCTAGGCACATGGTTGAGTCCAGACTCAACTGTGAGGGCCTTTCGCTATTTGTCGCTCTACCCAGCTAAGCTGGTCAAATATCTTGGACATTATTCCGAGCCTTGTGTTAAGAATGATTCTGAGCCCCCTTCTAGCTTAACAGGAAGAACATTCTGATCAATGAGAGGTGCCTGCCACAGGCACAGGTGCGGAAGTGAACAATTGAGGGGGGGCCAAAAAACTGGATTTATAAAAATATTGTGTATTAAATATTTCAACTTCAGCCCCCTTCCAAGTACGGTCCATTTGGTGTAATACACCTATCGAGACATTTTTTTTCCACTGCCCAAAACAGTTTTTGAACTTACTGATTTTGATGCCTTTTAGCGCTTCTGCCATTTTTCATTTCAGCTTTTCCACATCAGCAAAACATGTCGCTTTGAAGACTTTTTTCATCCAGGGAACAAAATAATGTCTCTCAGGTTGAGATCTAGTGAATAGGAAGGGTGGGGCATGAGGGTCACTGCTGTTTTTGGTCAAAAACTGATGAACACTCAGCGCAGTGTAGGTAGGTGAGTTCATAAATCACCTATCAGGAAATGGGCAAACACATTACAAGAGTTCTCCAAACATATTCACTGAAGCTGAACGCAACCCCTCACAACAGCATCAGTTGGTACAGTGACACAGAGGGGCTACTAGAACATTCCCCTAGCGGAGAAAGCCTGTACTTTAAGGGCCTCTCCCTCCAGAAGATAATTCTGAGTTTTTTCAGGTTCCCCCTTGTACTCTGCTGGTCTAAGCAACACACCAAGTGCCTTTTCTCCCTTCTCCCAGCTCAGGTCAGGGCTCAGGGTCAGGGGTGGTTTTGACACTCTGTCTCCTGGTCTTTTTCTCCTGACCAAGTGTTGGGCAGCGCCAGCTTGTTTGCTTGGCCCGGGCCCTGCTGAGGAAGACAAAGATCCTCGTGCTGGATGAGGCGACAGCGGCCGTGGACCTGGAAACAGATGACCTCATTCAGTCCACCATCCGGACACAGTTCGACAATTGTACTGTTCTCACCATCGCTCACCGCCTCAACACCATCATGGACTATACAAGGTGAAGCCCTGGCACAGAATGCTCCCTGGCCTTTGTGTTTACCTCATTCATTCATTCATTCATTCATCCATCCATTCATTCAACACTATCCTTATCCTTAGTGACAGCCCCAGGAAGCCTCTCTATCCCCGGTAGTACCAGGTATTTTTGATACCACTCAATTACTTATTCATTCAATACATATGGAAGTGCCTGCCACAAAGCTGGCCCTCTTCCAGGTATGAGGGACTCAGCAAGAAGTTGTCCGGTAAAGATCCTGCCTAAGGGACCTTATAGATTAGTTGGGGGCTGGGTGCAGAGACAAACAAACAGTAACAAATAAGAGCAAATGGTACCAAGAAGGAAATAGAGCAGGTGACAGAGAGTGCCGTGTCACAGGACTTGGACATTGGCTAGAAGTAGGGGTTGAGGATGGGTGACCAGTTGGAAAGCTACTGCAACAATCCAGCAGAAGGGGCTAGGGGCCTGACTCAAAGCAGGGACTTGCCTAGGTGGGCTTATAGGGGCATGAGATGCCAACCTCTTCCCTACCACTCATGCCCGCATCTCCTCCTCTTGCAGGGTGATCGTCCTGGACAAAGGAGAGATCCGGGAGTGTGGCGCCCCTTCCGAGCTGCTGCAGCAGAGAGGTTTATTTTACAGCATGGCCAAAGATGCTGGCTTGGTGTGAGCCCTGGAGCTGGCACGTCTGCTTTGGCCTGCAGGGCTCACATGCCAGTGTCCCAAGATGAGTCAGCCTCCTTGGGAGCTCAGGCCTCCCATGTACCGAAACCAAAAAGAAGAACAACCAAACCCCCAAATCAAAATCAACAGATACATAATGCAGCCACCATCTGGTCCACTGCCTGGAATGGGCTGTGAGGAAACAGGAGAGACGTGAATGTAGCCCGCCAGAAACATGCACACCCTTGCTGCCATCACCCTACGAGATGCACAGGCACTCTCGCTCCCCTGGGAAGACGTGCTTGTGCTTTTGGTGCTGCGCAGGAAGCTCCGGCAGCCAGACTTGTGGAGGAACTGCTTGCGTAAAAGATGCTAGCGACCAAATCCAGCCAACTGCCTCAACTCTATCAAGCCAAAGTCTGGAATTCTCAGTCGTCGGCCCCTGGGTGCTGCCCAGCACCTCTCCCATCCTTGGCTGGCTCCACCCAGAATGCTCTGTTTCCTTGGGGCTGAAGCTTGGAGGTGAGGGGCCTAGTGGAGACCATCCTCACCATCGGGCAGTGTCCTGAGGGCCGTGGACATCTCTCTTGCCAACCATCTGGTCTTTCAGGTGCTCGGACACCTGGAACCAACATCCCAGCACTGCCCGCACAGCTTCACAGACCAGAGACAGCCTCACCACCCACATGCTTCTCATTGACAGGACTGGCTGGACTTCCAGGGGACCTGGACCTGGCGCTCCAGGGCTGGGGGAATCCCCACTCAATGCCAACTTCCCAAATTGGTTGCTTACCTCCTTACCCACTTCTCTTTTCTTTGCTTTTCCTCCTGTCTCTTTACCCATTGCTGGGATGGGTTTACTTACCTCTAGGAACTTGAAAGGAGGTCAGGTTATGAAGCGTTCAAAGTCAAGAGCTTTGGGCACTTCCAGGCAAGACCAGTTGGTACTGCAAAGAGCTCTGTGAGTCTTGTTTATAGATGTCAGTTTCTTGCCCTTGGTTAGTTGTCAAAGGTGGCAGTGTGGAGAGCCTGACATTTTGTTTTGAGTGTCTTCCAGGACAAGAGAAGAATTCATTCATGAGTATCAGTGGTTTCTTTTTCTTTATTTTAAAGTATTGCTCCCAGGAGACAAACTGTCTCGACTTTTAATTTCTTGGAAGGAAGTACTGGGCCAGGAGCAGCACTCCCAGGGAATAGCTAGGTGGGTCCAGCATCTGACTGTTGGTCTGGGTGTCCTGGAAGAAAACAGAGGAGTGGAGACCTTCAAGGCCTGCGCTGTAGGTCTCATAAGTGGAGACCAAAGGATGACCAGAGGCGGAGAGGTCACTGCTGCCCCATGATCCACACCTGCTATGAATGATGTCACTGACTTCAAACCCAGAGAAGCATCTTTCTTCCTTTAGGTGGAAATATGTATTTATTTTTTTGTAAGTTATACCATTCTTTCACATTAGATGAAACCAAGTTTTTCTTGGGGATCTTTTTGTAATGATTCACACTGGAAACGAGAACATTTACAAGCAATTTGCAGTAAAAAATATATTTTATTTCTTTCTAAATGACGATTCCATTTTCTTTGGGGCATTAGCACAGGTTTCAGTCACCGCCTCTGGGAGTCAGCATGGGGAAGCCCTCTTGTCTGCTTCCATTCTTTCCTTTTGGCAAACGTGCCATCTCTCGTGGGAGCTCTTATCAGAAATGGGAACCTGGAGGTTGAAAACTGGGTAGGGTTTGGTGGGGAGTCCACATGGCATAGTGGAGAGAGTCTGGGCTGTAGGGGCAGATTGACCTGGCTTGAGTCCTGCCCTTGTCCTCTGCTGGCTGTGTGACCCTGCTCAAGTCACTTAGTCTCTGTGCCACATCTACAAAATGGAGCTGATTGTACCTGCATGATGAAATTGTTGTGAAGAGGAGCATGATTGTATGACACGTGTGGCCCAGGTCAGGGTCTAAGGCATTGGCAAGGCAAAGATCATGTGGCCAAAATGACCCTTGAACGTCCCTTTGTATTCAGATAGGCTGGGACATGCTATATCCATAAACCCTTGGGAAATGAATACAAGGGTCTCATTCTTGCTCATGCGTTTCTCGATGAGGGTCAACTCAGGTGCCTCTGCAAGGCCCTGCATTCCATGCAGGGAGACTCAGACTGTCTGGCCTTAGGACATCGCCTCTGAAGAGTGGGCTCCCAGGTCACCACAGGAGGGGAAGGGAACATGCAGGTGATTCGCCCACTCAGGTGTCTCAAACCTGAAATGAAGCCAGTTGTACTAACAGCCTTTTGGTCATAGCAAACCACAGAAGAAGCTGGGAAAGGTAGGGGTGCATAAGCAAAAGAAGTGTCTCTCTCTCTCTGCAAGTTCATGTGGCTTCTGAAATTTGGATAGTAAGGTAGTGAGACTGGTGTTGGGTCTCTCAGTTTGGATAGTGAGAAAGGCCGGTACTTGGAGAGCATGCCTTTTTTGCTGAACCCCAGAACAATGCACCACGTTCATGTGCAGATGGAGCATCTTAGTGCCTATTCTCTCCATCCAGCATGGCTGTTCCAGACTGCGGAGGTTGCCTTGCATAAGGGACAGAAATGTGAAGGCGCTGGGGTGGAGGAAGGGGAAGATGCTGGTGAGGTTATCACCATTAGAACAAGTAGCATTTGAATGACCATGTAGAGTCAGTTTTGAATGTGAGGTGTATTTCTGTCTGAGAGACTGACCCTGAGGATTGACATCCCAGATCTGTAATAGTGAGCAGCTGGGTATGTGTTATGGGTCAGGCAAGTACTTGGGAGAAATCCTGAAGCTGGGTTCAAGTTCAGTCCGCTGTGTGAAAGGAGGAAGGGTTCATCATGAACCATGATGAAGGTGGAACTGGAGACATTGAATTGGGTTGGGTGGGAAACTTTTCACCTGCTTCCCAGGTAAGTGCTTCAGAGCCATGGACAGGGAAGGGGGTTGGTAATCTTTGCCGAGCACCTAAATGCCAGGCAGGCCCCGGGCTCAGCACCTAGGACAGCTTTCATGTCGGAAGGGATTCTCCGGGCCAGTTGGAGTGGGGAATCCAACCTGATGCTTCCCAGTGTTGAGTTACTTATCCCTTCTTACAGTATCAGCCCAAAACATACAGGATCTGACTGCCTCTCATTCCTCCCATTGCTGCCATGCTGGTGCCAACATATCCTCTATCTCTTCCGTGCCTATGACAGCCAACTCAGTGGTCTCCTGCCCCTGGCTAATCCCTTCCCCGCATCAGTCTGTTCCCCACCCAGCAGCCACAGTGATGCAGTGGAACCATACATCACAACCCTCTTGTGGTCCTCATCTTGGGGCAGCAGCCGGCCTGGCCTCCTGCCACCTCTGCCCTCAGTTGGCCCCTCCCCACGTACCTCCGCTGTTCTAACATGGCGCAAGCAGTCCTGGCCCAGGGTCCTCCCCTTTCGCCAGATGTCAGCATTATGTGCTCCATTTTCTCTTGGATCATGGCAGCTCCATGAGAGAGGAGGACATTACTCTATTGGCTGAATGTCCATCTCTTGTAGAGGCATGTAGCATGTGCTCAATGACTCTCCTTTTTGATTCAGGACTGGGCCCTCTGTGCCAGGCCCTGGGTTAAGTGCAGTGTCAGTGGGGCTGTGGCACTTGACTTTCAGGAGCTGTTGTTTCCTCGTTGACCTAAGACCATTGTATTCACCTGGCCACATAGCTGTGAGGACAAAAACATCAGGGGGAAAGCACCCAGCCCCATGCCCCACCCTTAGGATCCCTTCAAACGTAGCAATACCATTCACTTACTGGTATTTTTGTCCATCCATCCATTCAGTCAAGCAATTGGCATTTATTGAATCCACCCACATGCTCTGCACTGGGCTAGGTGCTGGTGAAAATGCAGCGAACACATGCGCAAATCCCCCCACTCAGAAAGTAATGGAAGCCCTTTCCTTCTCTTCTGGTGGGGTTCTAGAAAATGCCGTTTTTATCAGTGAGCTGGTGGGTGAGAGGCAGTGTGGCCCTGTAGTCAACATGCACGCAAGCCGGACTGCCTAGTTCAATACCTGCCGACCCCCCATTTTCTCATCTATAAAGAGGCCTAGTGACAGCACTTCCTCACCAAAGCATCCTAGGAAGGTGTGGAAAGTTAGCACCGTCCTTCCTCCCATGGTATGAGGATTACCTGAAAGGCTATGGGAGGCATTTAGAGTAGGGCTTTGTGCGTGTTCGCACTGACCAGTGGGATACAGGTGAGGTTATCCTTAGACGCACTGACCAGGGAGGTCTGGATGTGGCTTTCCAGGATCTGTCTCACCCGCCAGCCATGCTCTGTTGGCAGGAGCTCACAGCAGGGGGATTAATGGCCTAGAGGGTGTGCAGGCTGGTCTCCAAGGAGCAGCAGTGTGGGCTGAAAGCAGCCTTGTTAGCAGGCTTTCGTGGACACCGGGTCCTGTAGCCCACATGCTGCTCCCTGGCAGGCTACCTCCCTCCATGAAAGCAGTCCTTGGTGACCCTGGAAGGATCCCAAATGAGTCTGCCAAGTACACAGCTGCTGATGTCGCTGCCTGCGGTCGCTTTGCCGGGACGTCACGTGGCTCAGTTTCCATCAGAGACATAAGAAGTGCTGTGTCTGGGCCCACTCTGTGCTGCTAAGTCAGACAGGCAGCTCCATGGGATGAGTTGGGCTTTGGTGTTAGGTAGCTCCAGGGACAGACCCCCATTCTGCCCCTTCTAATTGGATGACCTTAGCAGGTCACATCAAGTCTTGGAGCCTCAGTTTCCTCATCTGCACATGATGGTGGGGCTGGCATTTTACAGGCATGACGGGGGACAGGCAGGGCGTGCAGATGGCCCTACCCTCATTTGAGGTCATGAAAGTGTGCTGCTGGCACACTCAGCAAAGGGAGGCAGAAGCTGCAATTAAATCTAGATTACTCTGGGCTGAACACCTGTGTCAGGATGTGCCACTAGAAAGTCCCTGTGACCTGGTTGAGACAGAGCAGGCTCCATGTCCTGGCAGCCAGAGGTGGGTGTCCCCAAGCCCCACCTGATACACCACCACAGCCGTTGCCCCAGTTACCAGTGGGTTATTTATGGATGGCAGTGGATCAGGTTAGCCCAGTGACTCCTCAACTGGGTGATTTGGCGATGTCTAGAGACGTTTTTTGTCACAACTGGAGGGAAGGGTGCTACTGGCCTCTAGTGGGTGGAGGCCAAAGATGCTACTAAATGCCCTACAATGCCAGGACAGGCCCCACAACAATCACCTACCCCACATGTCCCTAGTGACAAGGTTAAAAAAATCCTGGTGTATGTATTGTTCTCTGCTGTCCTGCAGATGCTCTCAAATGCAACAGTAGTGATGATAGCGAAAGTGTACCGAGTGCTTGCTTTGCGCCCAGCTTAGCTCTGAACACGCCTCTGTGTATTAATTTACTTTGTCCCTGCGACAATGCCATGAGGACAATGAAGAACCTGGGTTGTCCCTTTTTCTGGTGCCTGAAGCCAGTTTGATAAGCCTCACGTTAGAATTGCAGCCACTGTCGGAAGTGGGGTTGAGCAATGAACATGTGCTGTACACTGGCCTGCACGGAAGCAGGTGCTGGACCTTCACCAGCCCTGACCTCAACCTCCAGCAGCATCTCCCTCATGGCACCCTCGGGAGCGGAGGTGTGAACAGAAATGCCCTGGGCGTTCTGACTGCTTCCGTGGTCCTTCAAGATGCCAGAATTTGGTCTTTAACAAGCAAATGCAGGACGTGTGCCAAGTCCTGAGCAGATTCTCCTGGTAGGCCAAGAAGTCCTGGCTCCTCTCTCCTTGATAACAGAACCCGCGTACTGGGTGTGTGCTTGTTCTTGGTGAGGATTGTGGCTCACGTGTCCAATCCAAACAAGATGCTCCTTGGAGTTCATGTACAAGGGTTGGAGGAGCAGCAGGAGGCCTGGAGTTCAGTCCCAGGGCATGTTGGAAACATATGGGGAGCTCTAAAAGTATACGGTACACTGACATGGAAAACACGTCAGGGGTTGTGGGAGCAGAGGGATCTGGTGACAAAATAGCAACCCCACGGGGTCATGGAAGTGCAATTGTGCAGAAGTCACACACATACACACGAGTACAAGTAAAATGGGGAATCTGAGTAAGATCAATGCATTGAACCAATGTCAATATCCTGGTTGTGATATCATACTGGTGTTTTTCAAGATTTTGCTTTTGGGGGAAACGGGAAAGGGTACATGGGCATTCTGTGGATTATTTCATTTTTTTAATTAAAAAAATTTTGTTGTATTATATCCATCCCATTTCCCCTCTCTTCTCTCCTCTTCCCCACCCACCCACCCACTCCCTGCCAATGTCCATCCCACTTGTTGTCCATGTCCATGGTTCTTCCATGCTAGTTTCTTGATTAAACTGCTCCCCTTCTTTGCCTCCTCCTTCCTCCTCCCGGATTATTTCTTACAACTGCTTGTCAGTCTACATTCATCTCAAAATAAAAGGGTTCATTTGGGAAAAGTGCACACATCATTACCCCAGCCCTAGGGATAATGATTCCATGGGTCTACAGTGAAGCCTGGGTGTGGGCGGGTCTTGTGGTCCACGGGTGAGTCCGACGGGCAACCAGGGCTGAGAGCTGCTGTGCACTTGGGTTCCAGGATGGGTAAGGCTGGGCAGGCTCTGGTCAAGCCAACCCTGGGGGTCGCTGCATCCTCCTGGGTCTGCGATGATGGATCGTCTACTTTCTCTACCATTCACCCTCACCCACAGAGAGCAGAGAGGGGTCTAGACTCCGCGCCACAGGGCCACTAATGACCCCCAGGTCACTCACCTCTTCAGGGCATGGCATGTGTTCCCAGATTGGCGTGGCAGGAGAGTTGAGGGGTGTGGCTCAGACCAGGCCTGACTCCTGTGCCAGCCTATAAAACAGGCCCTTCTGGGCCAGCAGCTGGGCGGGGCTGCCACTCTCTGCCACCTGCCCCTTGTCCATGACCAGCACCCTGCAGGAGAGAGGGAGACAGGATGCCACCCTGGTCACCTGGCTGCTCTGCAGTATGCTCCCTGGGAGCCTGGCCTTCTGAGCCATTTCCTGGCCCTGATAGCCAGGTTGGAAGCATCCGTCGGGCATGTGCCCTTGGGCTCATCCCTCCCACCTTGGGCATCAGTCTTGCCACCTGTCCAATGGACACCTGATAGGCCATTTCAGTGCCTTTCCTGCCTTCACCACTGCAGGGGTCGCTGGGGCCAGCTGCGTGGGGGCCTTACCTGGCGCAGTCCATCACGGAGCGCAGGCGGTGGGCAATGAGCAGCACTGTGCACTGGGCAAACCAGCTCCCAAGGGCAGCCTGCATCTGGAGCTCCGTTCCTGGGTCCACGGCGGCCGTGGCCTCATCCAGGATGAGAATCTGGGTTTTCCGGAGAAGGGCACGTGCCAGACACAGGAGCTGCTTCTGGCCCAGACTGGGAATAAGTGAGACAGGCCAAATATTTGTGTCTGCATATCTGGGTTTGCAGGGTGTGCCCACAAAAGGGCCCAGAAATGTAGAGTATGCATGTGTGTCTCAATGTGCAGGTCGCAAGTCCACATAGCTGATAGGAATCCTCCATCTTGCCATTTTTGATCAGGGCGACTTGAGGCAAATCATTCAAACCCACTGTGCCTCCGTTTCCCCATCTGTAAAACAGCTATTTCTAGTCTATGGTCTTCACCATGTGCCAGACACATCCTTGTGTCCTGTGCATATACCAACTCAACCTTCATAAACACCACAAAGCTGGGTATTATATGAATGAGTTTCTGTACGGGGTCATGAGGACGAGCTAAATCATACGAGAACTCCAGCTTCCCTTGTGTGCTTTCACAGAGAAGGCAGCCAGCATGCAGTAGCTTCTCCGACTCTGATTACAAATGGAGAAGTGGAGGCTCAAAATCACATGGCCTGTGACTCCAGGGTGCCTGCTTCCTGCCGTGATTCGCTGCCCCTCACCATAAACCCTAGAGAACCAGAACCTGCCATCCCCATGCAGGTGTCAGGTGCCTGAGCCTTGCTCCAGCCTCACCACCTGGACCCTGGGCACGCCTCAGATGCTAACTTTGTGGAATGGGATTGGGGAGAGTGTGGCTTGCAAGATGAAAATGAACGTGTATTGTCCACTATGTCAGGCACTGTCTCAACAACTTTACACGTATAACATACCTCATACAGGTAGGTAGGTACTATTATTCTCATTTTACAGATGAGGAAGCTGAGGCACAGGAGATGAAGTAAATCGCCCAAGGTCCTACAACTGGATTTGAAACCTATCTATGCTCTTGGCCACCAGGCTCTCCTGTATCTGTAATACATGGAAACCAGTACCTACCACTCACAGCCCGTTACCCTAACACCTACGAGGAAGATGGGTTTTAAAATATCTTGGTTAAAAAAAAAAAAAAAAAAGGCACTCACCTTTACACCTATGTTCATGACAGCATTATTCACTATAGTCAAAAAGTGGAAGTAACCTAAGTGTCCATCTACAAGTGAATCAACAAGCAAAATGTGGTGTAGTCACACAATGGACTATTGTGGAAGTAACCTAAGTGTCCATCTACAAGTGAATCAACAAGCAAAATGTGGTGTAGTCACACAATGGACTATTACCCGGACTTAAAAAGGAAGGAAATTTTGACACGTGCTATAGCATGGATGAACCTTAAGGAAATTAGGCTAAGTGAAATAAGCCAGTCACACACACAAAAAACAACAACATATAATAGAATATTCTTTTAAAGGAAATACCTAGAGCAGGGAAATTCATAGAATTTAGTGGCCAGGAGCTGGGAGGAGGGGCACACGGAGAATTCTCTAATGAGTCCTGAGTTTGTTTTGCAAGAGGAAAAAAGTCGCAGAGGTGGGGTAGCACAGTGATGTAGATGTGCTCAATGCTACTGAAGTGTACACTTAAAAATGGGTAAAATGGTAAATTTTATGGTGTGTGTTTTACTACATTTTTTTAAAAAGGTTGTTTTTTGTTGTTGTTGTTGTTGTTTTAAGGTATACTCAACACCCTCAGGGAGGGCTGAGTGATGTAAACAGACTCTAAGTACCCTCGTGTAAGGAGAGGTAGGGTTGTGCCACCAAATAAATTTAGAGACCGAATTTAGGGAGAAGAAACGTGATAGTCAGAGACGGTGTGGGAGTTTGGAACTGCTGATAAGGGGTAGGGCCCTACTGAGATTATTAATAGAATGTGGTGGATAAGCTATGGGGAAGGCACATTCCAGGGCAGACTGCCCCTGGGGAAGCGTTGGCCACGCCTGCCTCTCCCTCCAGCGCCCCGCAGGTCCTGGCCATGGCGGGGCAACCCTACCTGAGGTCATCCCCGTGGTCGGCACATTCGTACTGCAGCTGGCCAGGCAGGCTCGCCACCAAAGCTCTGAGTTGCACAGTCTCCAATGCCTCCCAGATGGCGTCGTCTGTGTGCTCGTGCAGCATGTCGAGGTTCATCCTCAGGGAGCCGGGGAACAGGATGGGGTCCTGGCCAGGGGCGTAGTGGGTCAGAGCTGGGCCCAGTCATGCTCCCCCCTCTGCCCACCCTGGCCTCCAGGCCTCACCTGGGGGATGATGGTGATCCTGGACCGCAGCGTGTGCAGCCCCACGTGAGCGATGGGGACACCGTCGATCCAGACCCCACCCTCGGCTGCCTCCAGGAGCCGCAGCAAGCCCCCGGCCAGGGAGGACTTCCCAGCCCCTGTCCTGCCAACGATGCCCACCTGCCAGGGGAGGGGAGGGCAAGGCCACTATGACTAGGCCTGGCCAGAGGAAGGCAGGCCAAAGCCTAGATGCTTCCTGGGCATCTCTGTGAGGTGTTTCCCCTGCACCCAAGATCCACCCATCTATCCACCCATCGTTCTCTGAGCATCCATCTTTCTATTGTCCACTTTTCCTATATCTGTCCATTGATCCACCCAACCTTCTGTCTGCATGTTTTTCTCCACCTTCCCCTCATCCCAACACATCTCCGCATCTTCCCATCTGTTCCCCTTCCTTCCTTCCACACCCCTACCCTTCTTCTGTCTCTCTGTTTTTCCCAGCCTTCCATTCACAGCCTTCCATCATCCCTCATCTTTCTTTCCTTCTCCGTATTGTTCTATTCATGTCCCATCCTGAAGACAAGGGACCCACAAGTGGACCCCTGTGGATGTGGGTCCACATCCCAGGGACCCGTGGGATATGGACGAAGCAGCTGGTGCTCAGGGCGCGGGGCCTGGCTGAGGCCCTGAGGCCCCTCCAGCTTCCCTGTTGCCTGGCTTCCATGAGGAAGAAGGGGTGGAGGAGCTGCTCACCTTCTCTCCCGCATGGATCTTGAAGGACACACCCTTCACAGCCAGTGGGAGCTCAGGCCCGTGCCTCAACCCCAAGTCCCGGAACTCAATTTGCCCACCATGAGGCCAAGGTGGGTGGGCTGCACAGGTGGGCAGTGTCCAGGATGCCTGGGGCAGGAAGGAACACTGGGTCAGAGGAGCCTTTCTCCCAGAAAGGTCCACCTCTTTAAGGCTCAGCTTCCTCTTCTGTAAAACGGGCACATTTACTACCATTTATTAGAAACATGGAATAGAGCAAAGCTAAAATCAAATATCTGGTATCATAAAAATAATGATGGTATTAACTACTCTTTATCTTTTTAAGTTATTATTAGCCACTAGTAATTGTCAAATATTCTCTATTTCTCCAGTAGGTGTAGGCCCTCTTTTTTTAATCTTTGTAAAGCAAGCAGGTCGCAAGAGGGAGTCCAACACTGCCATTGGTATTCCTCTGACCTTGAATGGGTCAATCCACCCCCTTGAGCCTCAGTTTCCTCATCTGTGAAATGGGGCTAATAAGAGCAGTGGACATGTATTGAGTGTGGTGCCCCAGACACTGTAAGTTCTTTATTGCAGAATCTCATTTGAACCTGGCAGTATACCCAGCATTGCTAGTGGCCCTTCTGCTTCTGTTATGTTGCCATCATGTTGCTGTTACATGGCTGTGGCACCGCTGGTGCTCATGTCACCTGTCACTCAGAAGAATGACCTGCTTGCCCAGTCGAGGAAGCAAAGGACTCAGGATTTGACCTGACTCCAGACTCCCTGCTCTTAATCATTACCGTGGCCCTGGCTGGGACTCCGGCCTACAGTGGTGGGGGCTCCACAGCTCCTGGCAGACATCTACTGTGGTCCACTGCCTTCTACTCTAAGTCCCAGATGGGACAGACCCTCCACCCTCAGCTGCTACCATCACCTCCTTGGGGGTCCGGGCGTAGTCCTGCATGCGCTCCACCGACACGATGCTGCTCTCCAGATCCGTCCAGCTGCGCACAGCCCACTGCAGTGTCTGGGTCACCTGGTATGAGAAGACACCTCAGGCTGACTTAAGTGAAACCACCCCTAGGATCGCTCAGCTGCCCTGAGGCAGGGACTCAGAGGCAAGAGCAGAAAAGGGGACTGGACTTGGCTGCAGCCACTAGGACTCTTTCCTCCTCTCAGTAGAACCAGAGTAAGCAGTGCAGAAAGGAACCCTTGGACATCAGCTTGTCCAAACTGTTTTGATACATGTCTGGAGACAGGACCAGAGAGGGTGTGTGGCCCTCCCAAGGACACCCAGCAGGACCCAGGCCTACTGACTTCTGTTATGAGAGGTTTCTCTCCACAGATTGCTCATCACACTTGGAACCAAGACCCTCCCTCCCCTCCCTGCTCCAGCCCTCCCTCCTCTCCCCAAACTCATTTCTTTCCTCACTCTTCAGCTGTACCATCTGCTTACTGTTCTTCTAACATCCTGGTCAGGCCCCTCCCTCCGTCTCTCCCTCCCTTCCAGGGCCGCTCCTCCTGCTGTTCCCTTCCCCAGGAAAGTTTCCCTTCTGGACCACACACTAGAGTAATGCCCACCCTCCATCACGCTTTGACCTCTCACCTTGCTTGATCCTTAAACTTAGTTGTCCCAGCTATAAAATGAGGATAATAATAGTACCCCTGGGGTGAGGGGCAGGATTAAATGAGCTAGTGTTTATAAAGCTCTTACAGCAATGCGTAATTTGTAATGAATGTTACTTACATATACATTTTTTTCTTCATAGATGTCATGACCTGACACCAAATATTGTTATCAATAACAAAAATTTAACAACGCACTGGAAAGGCACTCTATATACTTTATCTCAACTAGTGAACTGGAGGGATTATTACCCCATTTTTCAGATGAGCACACTGAGGCTTGGAGCCAGAACACTCTTACTCAAGGTCCAGCAAGGTCACCTCAGCTAAGCTCTTACAAGAGCTGCATTTTCCCCACTGGTTGGTAGTTTGGACTCGGGTCCCTAAAGGTCCCACTGTCAGGGCTCTGTCTTTGTTCTGCCTGCTCCTGGAAGTCAGGTCAGGGTGTCAGGATACCTGGAGGGCAGCAGAGACAGAGAAGCCCACAAGGCCGGCACTGAGATGGGCCTTGCTCAGCACAGCACACAAGGCAGCAGCAAACACCAGCCCGTTCCCCAGAAGCTCCAGATTGGCCGCAAGCCACCTGCAGGGAGGGATCAGTAACAGCAGTGTCAGTGGAAACCTCTCTGCAGCACCTGCTCCTCTGGCCACAAGGACTGATCGTGGTGCCAACATGAGAGCTCACAGGGGTCTCCTCCACATCCCAGGCACCCCCCACCCAAACTCAGTGGGAGGGAGAAGTTACTGTCCTGTCTTACCTGTGCCCAGCTCTGGGCTTGGCACACAGTAGGTGCTCTAGTAAACTTTGCCAGCCATGCTGCTACTATTCTGTGTTGGTGACATGCCAAGCCATATATCCTTGTGCTTCCTGACTGAACTCAGCCTCCATGTTCATGTGGCCAACATCGTATGTTCATGCATCATATGTCCAGCATCACCTCCTCACACAGCCCTCCTGGACTGCTCCTTCCTTTCTCTCTAATACATTGCTGATAACTTCCATCATGACAGTTATTAGTCTTTATAATTCAACTATTTAATCAGTCCTGACTCTCAGTCTCCCTCAGTAGATTGTGACTTTGCCTTGTTCACGGCTCTGTCTCCAGTACCTAGCATAGGACCCAACCCAGAGTAGATGTTCAACAACCATATGCTAGAGGATGAATAAATGTCCACCCCCTTTTATTGAATTTCTATTCTACCATTCATTCATTCATTCATTCATTCAACAAATATGTATTGAGCACCTACTATGTGCCATGCATATTGGAGGTGCTGGAGTCACAGCTGTGAACCAAACATAAAAATCCCTGTGTTTAGGAAACTCTCTACTACGTATATAGTAGTACTCTTTACTACGTATATGTAGTAAGATAGAG
The DNA here is from genome assembly GCA_004026585.1 of Noctilio leporinus. Classification (NCBI taxonomy): domain Eukaryota; kingdom Metazoa; phylum Chordata; class Mammalia; order Chiroptera; family Noctilionidae; genus Noctilio; species Noctilio leporinus. The sequence continues at coordinate 56,884 of PVIW01001907.1, read as the reverse complement.
GACCAACTTTACTACATATACAGCTAGTCCTCCTAACAACCCTACCAAGGTGGGTGTTGTTGTCCCCATTTGACAGCTGAGAATGCTGAGGCTCAAAAGGGTTATTTGTTTTAAACACATAACACGTAACAAATGCCAGGATTTGAAGCCACATCTAGCTGAATGATACCAGCAAGCACACACTTTTTCCAGCAGGTCATGCTTCTCAATGAGCCAATTAACAAATTAATAAGCAAAGACCCACCTATGGACTCCTACTTCCTAGATAGCTGACCTTTGGGGAGACCCTCTGCTTCTTTGAACCCCAGTTTACCCATCTATGGAATGAAGTAACATCTGATTCATTACAGTGAAGAGCTTTAAGTGAGATGCCATATATACCATGGAAATCACTGAGTCTTGCACATAGTAGGTGCTTTCTAAATGTTAGTAATTTCCTTCTCCCTAGGCTAGGACTCCAGGAAGGGATAGGACAGGTTACCCATAAGGCATATGGAATTGAGACACCATTCACAGCTACAAGGCCTGATAGCCTCAGCTGACGGAGAACCTGGACCGAAACGAGAAGCGCATTTATTGAGTACCTACTGTGTGCTTGGCCCTCTCCACACCCTGGCACCAGACTCCCTGGCTTCAAATCCTGATTCCACGTGCTCACTGTGTAGCCCTGAGCAAATTCTGAAATCTCCCTGTGCCTAAGATTCATATCTAAAACAGTCTCTGCTTCATGGGATTATTAACAGGATTAAATAAATTTAATCCATATAGATTGCTCAGAACTGTGGTGAGCATGTAGTAAGCATGTTACAAGTATTCACTATGAGTGTATTTATTTAATCCATACAGCCACGCTATGAGTGCAATCCTACTATGACAAATGAGGCCCAGAGGGGTTATATAACTTGCCCAAGATTCCCCAGCTCATTGGTTGCAGGGCTGGGATTTGAACCCTTCTGTCTGTGCTCAAAGCTTGTGTCTTATTCTTGCTTAGTGCTGAAAAGAGGCTGAGGATGCTTATGTAGCTGCCTTGTCACCAAGGCAACAGAGGCTGGTCCAGTGACCTGGCAACAGAGGCTTCTTTCCTTTTGCTGACATCTGTGCTTCTTTGCCTACCTGCTATTGAGAAATCCTCAGGTCAGGTTCTATCCTCTCACAGTGTAAGCCAAGTGCACCCATGGGATCTAGATGCAGCTTTATCCCCAACTTGCTGTGTGACCTTAGGCAGGCCACTTGACCTCTCTGGCCACACAGTATGATACTCTCTGGGGACACAAATGGATTGCAAGGTCTTCTCTGCCCACTTCCTACCTGTCAGCCACCAGCCGTGGGAAACTGACTCGCTGGCTTTCGTTCATGTGGGCATTGTTCTGAGCCACGAAGGAGCCCTGGGCCCGGAAGGCCCTGACCACTGTGCCACCCTGGAACGTCTCCGCCACGTGGGAACACACGTAGGAGTGCCTGGCTGACTCCAAGCGTCTGAGCTGGCATGAGGTGGCCACATACAGGCTCTGAAGTGGGGCAGGTGAGGAAGGGAGAAGTCACAGACACAAAGAGGTAGTTTGAGAAACACAGGGAGCCCTAAGAATGGGGTCCCAGACTAGGCTCTGTTGCCAGCTTGCTGTGTGACCTTGGAACAGTTGCTTCCCCTCTCTGAGCTCCAATCTACTTGCAAAATCAGAGTTCCATGGTTCTTTTAAAAACGGCCTGAAACACTTCAAACACTGCCCCTGCCCTAATCCAGGACTATTCAATCAGAATCTCTAGTGGGATCAGCTTGGCCTTGGTACTTTTAAAGAGCCTTCTGGGTAATTCTACCAGACAGACAGGATTGAGAAACTATGAATCTAGTGTAAATAAACATCTCATTCCCAGGTCTAAGGCCAGCTGCTTCACTTGGGACAAATTACCATGGGAACAAAACTATAAAGGGCAAGGAAAGCAGTTGACCAAGTTGAATTCATTTATTTAACTTGAGGGTTACATGCCAGATGCTGGGAGCATAATGGTGCACAGATAGTACATGCCGTTACTTGATTTGAGGTTGCAGGTGTGTACAGCTGGCAGGCAGAGGGGATGTGCATCAGCTGAACACCTGGGCTGCATGCCAGGCTCTCTACAAACAGTAATCAGTAATTGTAAGGTGGGAATTAGTGGCATTCACAGTTGACAGGTGAGAACACCTGGGGCTCAGAAAGATTAAGCAGCTGGTCCAAGGTTCTATCTCCAGGAAGTGGCAGGGTCTGGATTCAAACCCACCACTGCCTGACTCCCAAGCTCTCCATGGAGAAGCCCCTCCCCAAGTTAAGAGGACCTAAAGGAGACCTGGGATAGTTGTGGAGAATTGTGGTGGCCATGGCTTTTATCTGACTACAATGGTTGTTCTACTTTACCTCTCATATCCAGGGAGGGGAGCAAAAAGGGAGGGAGAAGGTTGTCAGCTTTGGTTAGGCCACAGGACACAGCCTAATCGTCAGAGTAAACTATCCCTTCGGTCCCAGTGATTAGCCCAGGGATGAACATGTGCTCCATAAAGGGCCAATCAGAATCTTCCCTGGTACTGACCTACTCGTATGAGCACTGAGCTGGAGAAAAGGTTTGTGGTGGGGTTGCTGAGGTAGGAGTGTTGCAAGAGACCATCAGCCCTCACCCCTGAAAAGAGAGTGTGTGCAAAATTGGGCCAACCAGAGCTGAGCCAGTGGTTCTTAAATGTTAGAATGTATCAGATGTGCCCGGAGAGTTTATTCAAATCCAGATTTTAGGGCCCAACTCCCATAGTGTTTGAGTCAGTAGGTCACGGGCATGGCCTGAGAACGTGCATTTCCAACCACCTCTTGGATCATCCTCTGCTGATCCAAGGCCACACTTTGAAAACCACTGAGCAAAGACAGTGACTGCTGGTCACTGTACCTACTGTACAATAAGCCATTAAATTCTGTTCTTCTGTTTAATCTAATTTAGGTTGGTCACTGGCTCTGGCAACTGAAAGAGTCTAGCCTAATACATAGCCTTTGAGGTCCTGCAATGCCTTCTTGGTTTCCAGATCATTGAAGAGGAGGAAGCTTATTTCAGCAGCAACAGGAGAAAATGGTAGATATTGGGAACTTTGATGTGAACATTTGGGAGACACAGGTAGCATAGGTGTCACTAACAGACTGTGGAGTCTCTGCCTCTGGGAGTTCTTGTAGGGGTGGCCCCCAACTGCCCAGCTGGGCATAACCTTTTACACTGACACCTGCTCAGGAACAGGGGACTGGCTGAGGTGACCTCAGCTGGCCCCAGGCTCCTCCTTACCTCTCCTTACCTGAAACCCAGCATAGAGGAGCAGCAGTGGCAGGATGACGATGACAGCCAATGGGGTGGCCACAGCTACCACCAGGCTGACCTCCAGGAGTCCAAAGGTGTAAATCAGCAGGGACCGAAGTTTGTCTGGGATGTCCACATCTACTATGTCCGTCTCCTTGGAGAAACGGTTCAGCAGGTTGCCAACAGGCGTCCGCTCAAAGAAGCCAATGGGAGACCGTGCCACATCCCAAAGGAGCCTCTGGAAGAGCAGGCTGGATGCCCGGATCCCCCCTAGAATCACTGTGGCCATGGAGGCAAGCAGTCCTAGAGCTGCGGGGAGAGAGGTGGTCAGAGCATGAGGGCTGGAGCCCTTCCCCCGCCCTGTGGTGGCCATCTTACGATCTGGCCACTCTGATTACCCCTGGATGGAACGAATTACCCTGTCCACCTGGAACTTCAGAGTGTGTGATCTTTTTTGGAAATAGGATCTTGGCAGATGTTCTTAGCGAAAGATATTGAGGTAATATTCTGGATTGAGGGTAGGTTCTAAATCCAATGACTAGTGTCCTTTCAAGAAGAGCAGAAGCCACAGATGGACGCAGAGAAGGTGATGTGAAGACAAGCAGAGACTGGAGTGACAAGTGACAAGCTAAGGAGTGGAGTGCCAGGATTGCCGGACACTGGCAGGAGCTAAGACAGAGGCATGGGATGGATTCTCCTTCAGAGCCTCCAAGAGGAATCAATCCTGCCAACACCTTGATTTTGGACTGCTGGCTTTACAACTATAAGAGAATAAATTTCTGTTGGTCTAAAATACCAGGTTTGTGGTCTTTTGGTTTACGGTAGCTCTAGGGAACTAATATACCCACTTCCTCCTAGTGCCAATCCATGTGCTTGGGATGAGGCTAACTTCACTCCCCGTTTCTGGGTGGCAGCAACTTTATCCCTGGCCAACGCAAACCATTGCAGTGGTTCGGGGATGAACACATGACCCAAGTCAGGCCAATGCGAGTGAGACCTGGACTTTGCTAGGGCTTCGGGGAAAGGGGCACTTGCTTTTTGGAACTGGCCAAGCTGGCGCTGTGGGATACCATTTTATCACTGGTAGGGGGGACAGGAAGTTATCAAAGAGGAAAATGAAGCCATTCCAATAGCCTCATTGGATCCCTGGATCCAGCCATACCTGAAGCTAGTTATCTACGGATGCCAGTCTTATAAGCCAATACATCCTCTTGCTGTTTAAACAAGTTAGAGACATATAGATATATGGTTAGTATATTATAGCTATATAGTTAGTTTCTTTATTAATTTCAAGTGGAGTAGACTTCAGACTAAGGAAAGCTATGAGGGAAGAAGAGGGGGCATTACATGATGATAAATGGGTCAGTTCTCCAAGAAGACATAACAGTTCTTCACACGTGGGTCCCTAGCAACAGGGCATCAAAAGACTTAAGGCTCCTGTGGATATTTGGGGTGAGGATGCTGACAGTCACCAACAGTCAGACTTTGGCTTTGCCCTCTCCTCTGTGCCGGGGAAGAGGAAGAGCCAGCGGAGCTCCCATGTCTGTCCCCACCTGGGTGCTCAGCCATCCCAACATCTGGTAGGGTCTCTGAGGACTCCAGAAAGTGGGGGATGTGATGTGTCCCCACTCCTCCCATTTCAAGGACACAAGTCTGGGCTTGGACCTAGGACAGATCTTTAGGAAGAAGAGTGGAAGCTAGGGATAGGTGGAAGCTAGGGAGCCCTGAGCACCATGAGGGTAGGGGGGATGAGAGGATGGAGGGTGAGGGTGGCCAGTGAGAGATACCTTGGAGGCACCCCAGGAGTCCAAAGACCCAGCCTCGCAGAGCCGCCTGAGTCTGCCGCCCATCCACGGTGGGGTCGTCTGCCCATAGGCTGAGCCAGTAGCCACGACAGAAGGAGGCCACTTGCTGGCAGAAGAAGAGGAACAGTGCGTAGAAGCAAAGTGGGGTGCCCACAGCCCGTATGTAGGTCAGGTACATGGTGGCCTTCACCTGGAGCACACGTGGGGAGGGGAGAGGAGCACCAAAGGGAGGGGAGGGAGAGTAAGCAGGTCAGGGTCCCAAAGCACACCAATGGGCAGATGCAACCACCATGCAGACCTATAGGTTCTCTCTCAGGACCTCCTACCTGTAGCACCATTGTCCCCATAGGCCCCACCTAGCCTCAGGACCCCCTTCCTCTATAGAAACCCCAGAGTGTCCATTGGAGCCTTAAAGGTGACAGGCTATGGCACTTTCTGACTTCGGAATAATTTATTGAACACCTGCTATGAGAAAGGCATGTGTCTCTCTATCCTCACCGGACGGATTAGGAAACTGAGGCACAGACAGGTTAAGTCACTTGCTTAAGGTCTGCCTCCTGCCAACCTGAAGTTCTCACAGCTGCAGTGTGAGTGAAGTTTAAAATCATCCACCAGACCCCATCTTGCTGTTGCTGACCTGCACATGGCTTTCTCTCACTCTCAGAAGAAATTCCAAGCTTCTCGTACACCTCTCCGAGGTTATCCCTACTCACTATCTGTCTGTCTCTTGGGATCTCTTTCTTTGTTCCTTCCCACCTCAGAGCCTTTGCACCTGCTGTTCCCTCTGCCCAGAATGCTCTTCCCCCTGCTCCTTCCAGGGCTGATTCCTTTGCATCCCTTAGGGATCAGCTCAAACATTACTCCTCAGAGCATCCCATCCAAGCAGGCCCCTCACCCTTGGTGGGATGCCATCTCATTTCCCTTCTTCAGTTTCTTAATGGCATTTATCCTTATCAGATATTACCTTGCTTGTGAGCCTAACTGTTAGCTGTCTCTCCCCACTAGCAAGCAATCTCCACCAGGATAGAGACTTTAGCTGGCACTTAATGGGGCTCTGTGTTTGCTGGGTGGATGAGTGGGTGGGATGATGGGTGGTTGGGCGAATGGGTAACTGAATGAGTAGATGAGCAGATGGATGAATAAAGGAATGAATGGCTCTGTAGGTGGGCGGGTGGATAGATGTGTGGATGGATGGATAAATGGAAGGGTGGATGGGTGAGAAGATGGATAAATAAGTGGGAAGATGGAAGATGGGTAAGTGGATGGATGAATAGATAGATAGGTGAATGGGATGTATGGTTGAGTGACATGCAGAGATGAGTGAATAGATGGGTAGATGAAAGGGTGGGTGAATAAATGAGTAGGTAGGTGGGTAGGTAAGTGGAGAAACTAGCAGGGAAGAACTAGTTCAAGCTCCAGATTAGGCCTGACATAGATTTGAGTCCCACGTTGGTCACTTGCTAGCTATGAGAACACAGAGAAGCTGCTCAACTCTTTCAGACCTATTTCTTCATCTCTAAAATGGAGCTGCCACCATCTAATTTTAGGGTAGTTGTGACATTAAGAAATAAAAAGTGTCTAAAATCTTACTTGGCACATAGAAGGTGTTCAATAAAGGTGACTGCCCTGCCCCCATGCTGTATCTGGGGACAGGTCTTGGGCCCCTGAGGGAAGCCACCACAGTGGACTAGGGAGGGGGGAGCAGCTGTGGTTACCCTGCCATACTGCATGCTGTCTTGTCCTGCTAGCAGTCCTGCCTTCTCACAGTCATCCAGGGGAGCCCTTGTCTGGGCCTCTGAAGTGGTGCTTTCCTTCTCAGGGATTAACTTCATGGACCTGTTATTTAGAAGCAATGAGGACAAATCAGTGTCTCCCTCCATGGGGTGCGTATGCCCAACTTTCATTGCCACTGGTAGCCACTGAGCTCCGGGGGACACTCATCATTCACTCAATCATTCATTCATTCACTCACTCACTCATATATTCATTCAATTAACATGCTGAGCACCAGCTAGGTGCCTTCCCTCTGTGGTGCCCAGATAAATGCCACCTCTTACCCCAGGTATAGCAATCCTGTTCTTCCAGTGCCATTCCACTGAATGAATTTGCCCAACTTCAGAACTTAGTTTTCAGAGTTTTCCTGTTGGCCTAAGCTTTGCTGGAATTATTTTGTCCCTGCTGTTTACTCTCAGATTTGTCAGTCTAGGTCGGCAGAACATCAATTTAGCACAATTCATTTGTTGAAGACTTCTTGTATGTTCCTTCCATCTGTGGACAAGTGGGCTGACCTAACCTTAAATGTGAACTGCCGTCTGCTCACCATGAAACCATGGGCAGCTACTTAACCTGTGTGTCTCAGTTTCCTCAGCTGTAAAATGAAATAATCTCTATCCAGCTCTCATTTACTAACCAATCTATCATCCAGCCATTAATTATCTATCTAGATCTATCATCTATCTACCCATCTATTGGCATCAATTGATCTCTATGTTTACTTATTAATCTATACTGTCAAATCAACCTATCTGCCATATATCCATCCTTAATGTATCTATTGGTCTACCTACCTACCCATCTATCTATCTATTGTCTATACTTGAGGACTAATTGGTCATTCTGTGAATTGGACATTTGGAGACTTAATCATTTTGACTATTTGGTAGTCAGTTTTGGTGCAGTATCCTACAACTGAGCACCACAGTCTGTATTCAACAAGTACTCAGTCCAGAATAGTTTTGGCTGTCCCCTACCTGCCTGAGCTCAGGCGCAGCCTCAGTCCATGCCCTCCCTGTGGTCAGGAGCACAGCGACCTCACCTCTGCGGTCCATCGATGGGCCTCCCACTTCTAACAGAGTCTTTGGGGTCCTCAGTGCTGGTTGTGCGTTCTGTTTCTGCAAGGTAAGGGTGTCTTGTCACACGATGGGGGTCAAGACCTCAGGATCCGGATGTGAACATTGACATCCACTGGTTGTACGGCCTCAACTTGTCTGAGCATCCATGTTCCAGCTCTGACTCCTGCAACCCCTCATTGTCCTCCGAGGGTTCTTCCAGGGACATTATCCATTTACTCATTCATTTATTCACTCAGCAAATATCACTGAGGACCTACTATGAACTTGGAAAACATCAGTAAACATGTACATAATCATACTACTTCAGGTTCCCCTGACCCTTTTGCACAAGCAGTTTACTATGGCTTGAATGTTCTATCCAACCTTAGGTGTCATCTTCCCCCGGAAGGACCCTGGCCCCCTGACCACACCCCTAGGCTGGGCAAGCTCCATCTCCAACCTCCAGGACAGTAACGCCATGAATCACCAATTAGGTGGGTCAGTGTTCAACAGGTATTTTCAGAAGAGGCAGAACCTGGGACTGGGGGACAGCTGGCTGTGAGTCCTTGCTTTGTCATGGAGGGGCAGTATTCAGCCTAGTGAGGAAGAACCACATGCTCTGGGGTCAAGTGGCTTCATTTCAAATCCCAGCACCGCCACTTACAAGCCATGTAACCTCAGGCCAGTTCCTTATTCTGGGTTTCAGCCCATCCGTAAAATGAAGGTAATTAAGGGGCTGACCTCACAGGGACAAAGCGCTGAGTAAAGGAGTTAACGCAGGGAGGGTGCCATGGCCTGTTCACCAGCACTCACTGATGGCGAGCTTGGGCTGCTGACTTCACTTACAGAACGTCATCATTTTCCCAGCAGGCGTTGTGTGCTCTGGACCATTAGAAACCCTAGCTAGCGTGGCTTGGGTCTTCTGGCCTTTAGGCACCCAGTGACCTTGTTCAGTCTGTGTAGCAGTTATAAGCATTCATTCTAATTCTAATCTTGTGACCTCGGGTAAATTACTTCACTCTCTTTGCCTCAGTTTTCTCACAAGTGAAATTGCAGCAATAATTGCAGGTGTCTGGAAGGGGTATTGTGAAGATCAATTGAAATAATATATGTTTATAGGTGCATTTAGTGCCATTGGTTCTTACTGGGGGCCTGGGTGGCCTCTCAGGACAGCCATTGGCCTCAGGCCTGGGCCCGCAGCAAGGGTGTGGCCAGAGCGGTCCCCTCAGGCCATTGGGACCTGGGCAGGAGCCAGGGACAGAAAACCAGCAAAGTCCAGCCAGTACCTCCTTCTTCTCTATCTCCTGGCTGTCTGGCTCGTTCCAGAAGGGCCACCAAGGCCCCTTTCCTGTTCAGAAGCTCCTGGTAGGAACCCATCTCTGCAATAGCCCCGTCTTCCAGCACCACAATCCAATCAGCCTGGGGCAGGACATGGAGTGCGTGGGTCACAAGAATCCGCGTCTGTGAAAGGAATGGATGGAAGTTATACTCAGGTGTATGACGTGCCTTCCAGAGCCGGGGGTGGGGGTAGGAAGTTCCTGGAGCTCAGAGTGGGCCAAGTTCCCTCTTCATGTGCCCCTGCTGTCCTTGAAAACACCATGTCACAATAGAGATACAGAGGGGCTCCTTTAACCTCTGCCACAAAGAAAGAGTTTGCCTGTGAGCCCCGTGACCTGAATGAGGCAGAGCTATAGCAGTTTCACAGACCCATAAGTGAAAAATAACCGCTGTTGTAAGCCAATAAGGGCTGGAGATTATTTGTTACATAGCATTGTCATAGCAAAAGATGACCGTTATAGCCCTGGCTGGTGGCTCAGTGGATGAGGCACCGGCCTGCAAATCCAAAGGTCACTGTTTTGATTCCCAGCCAGGGCACGTAACCAGGCTGCAAGCCAGGTCTCCAGCCAGGTCTGTAGCTGGAGGCAGGTGAAAGGCAACCATACATTGATGTTTCTTTCCCTTCCCCTCTCTCTAAAAATAATAAATAAAATATTTTTCAAAAAATTGAAAAAAAGATGATCATTACAAAGGAAAATTGGACTCAAGGAGGGTGGTGATGAGATAGACTTAGGTAAAAATTGTCTTTGTTTTTGCCCTGTGCCCTCTGATACATTTCCCCAAACTTACGGTTCCCTGGAGCAGCCCACTGGGCCCAATGACCTGATTGAAGACATGCTGGCCAACATGGGCATCCAGGGCCGCCAGGGGGTCATCCAGCAGGTACACGGTGGCTTTCTTATACACGGCCCTGGCCAGGCTCAGCCGCTGCTTCTGGCCTCCAGACAGATTCATGCCCTGTGACCACAAAAGATGGACAGAGCCCTGAGTCTACATGCCGGGTGAGGCTGGACAGGGCCTCATGTGCTCATCAGAGTGAGGTACAGCTCACTGCCTGTCCTCCAGGGCCACCTCCCAGCTGTAAACACTTGCTCTCTAGCCAACACCCCTCCCCAGGCTTTACCCAGCCTCCCGTCTCCCTCTTTCCTCCAAGCCCCCTGGAGGAGTCCTCAGCAGCTTCCATGGCTGTCTCTCCTCCCACTCACTTCTTCCTCCACTTAAATCTGGCTTCTGTTCCCATTTCTCTGACACCTCCTTCCTCAAGGATACCAGGCATCATTTCCCTATTGTCTAATCCAGGAGCAGCTTTTCAATCTGTATTTTCCTCCCTTCCTTCCTTCCTTCCTTTCTTCCATCACGTGTACCACATGACTATGTTATAGCAGCAGTGTTCTAGGCTCTGGCAACATAGAACTGAACAAAATCCAGCCCTTATGCTCATGGACGTTTCACTCAAATGAGGCTGGGGGTGGGAGACAGATATTCAATAAGCAAACAAGTAAATATATATCATTTCTTGGATGGTGCTCTACTATGAAGACTAATAAAGCAGGGGAAGGGTGTAGGCAGGGTGTACCTGTGTGAGCAGGTTGCTGGGCTGGGTAAGGTGGTCAGGGAACATCCCTCCACCAAGGAGACATTTGAGTCGAAGCCTGATAAAAGTGAGAGCTGAGCCATGCGGACTCCTGAGAAGGAGCTTTGGAAGCAGAGCAAACAGCAGGTGTAAAGGCCCTGAGGTGAGAGTGTGCTTGGGCCTTCAAGGAACATCTCGGAGAGCCACGTGGCTGGAGGGGAGCAGGTGGGAGATGGGGTCAGAGGGATAATGGGGGCCAGGTGGAGGGGAAGCCCTGTCAGGGCTGATCAGGGCTTTAGCTTTGACTCAGAGGAGGGACACTCTGGAGGATTCGAGCAGAGAAGAGACATGATCTGACCTACATTTGAACAGACTCCCTTTAGCTGCTGCCCTGGATTAACCCATCAGGGTGGCGGACAGAAAGAAGGACGGCAGTCAAGGGCTGTGGTAGCAAGGTGAGGGAGAGCTGACAGTAGGTGGGATCGAACACTCTGCGTCGATGGGGTACCCAGCAGGATTAGCGGATGGGTGAGATGTGAGTGTAAGAGAGAGCCATCACGGGTCACTGCAAGGTTTCGGATCTCAGCTCTGGAAGGATGGAGCTTCTGTCACCTGGGATGGGCGTGCTTACTCGGAGAGGAGGTTCCTGAACATGTTTAGTCCAGGATGTGACACAGCTGGACCAACAACGAGGCTGGCGAGCAGCCCCTGGCCTTGAAACCACCTTCCTTGCCCTCCACAGCCCCTCATCCTCCTCTGCATGCTCCTCTCACACGGGACCTCGCCCCTTCTTTCCAGAGAATCCCATGCATTTTCTTAATGTGAACTCCAACTTTTCCACTCTCAATTCCCTCATCCAGGAGTCAGCAACCTTTCTCTATAAAGGGCCTGACAGTAACCATTTTAGGCTTTGGCAGGGGGCCTAGCAGCCATCACAACTGCTCATCTCTGTCCTCGCTGTGCAAAAGCAGCCATGGCCCACGGGTAAATAAATGGGTGTAGCTGTGTCCCAATCAAACTTTATTTACAAAAACAGATGATGGGCCAGGTTTGACTTGTGGGCCATAGTCTGCCAATCCTGCCTAACCCGCAGCTCCAGATGTAGAGCGTTATCTTGTTCCTTGGATATCTCTGCCCAGACCTTTTGGTGAGGTTCAGGGAGGAAAAGCAATTTCACCAATGTCACCCAAAAATGCAGGATGGGAAAGGTGCCCAGGGGTCCTCACTCCCAGTGGGAGAGCCCACCACCAGCGATGCTTGCCACACCTTTCTGCCTCTCCCTGGTTTCTGTCTTCATTCACTCATCAATTATGACTTACTGAGCCCCCGATGTGTGCTTGGCCCTAAGCTTTGTCCTTCTCACCACACTGCCCTCAGCTCAGGGGCGTAAGTGGTCCCAGCCATAGTGCCTCCCTACACCAGGAAGGCCAGAGCCCCTCACCTGCTCCCCAATTTGGGTATGGACTCCCGCAGGAAAGCTGCGCACATCCGGCCACAGAGCACAGGCTTCCAGGACTCTCTCCAGCCACCGTGGGTCCAGCTCCTGCCTGAAGCACACATTCTCCACCACAGACGAGTTCTGCACCCAGGCCTCCTGGGGCACGTAAGCCACAGGCCCCTAAAACACAACTCACTCTGTCAACGAGGAGGCCGATGGGGATGGAGGTAGAAGCAATTATGGAGGAACAGTAGGTGCTGGGCTCTCGCTGATGGCAGAAGGTGGAGAGAGTGAATGGAGAGCAGGGGGAGCAGGGAAGCGTGGGGAGGGCTCTAGGATGGGGACAGTCTACCAGCAAGGCAGGGGTGAGGCCTCACCTTGATGCTCACAGACCCCTCCACCTTTGACAGCTCCCCGAGGAGGGCGGAGAGCAGGGAGGACTTCCCTGCCCCCACGGGACCCACAACAGCCAGCAGACAGCCCCGAGGCACGGTGAGGCTTATCCTGGAGGGGAGACACACCTCTGGCTAGGGCCCAGCCCCAGTCCGCGCAGAATGGGTAAACCCCAGACACAGCCAGCCCCTCCTGCTGGTGGTTCATCCAGCAGGTGCTAAGAGGACGTTCAGTGGCAGCCCTTCCTTCTCCCAGCCCTTGTCTGCCACCGACAAGCAGCCGTCACGTCCCACTCAGGCTCCTGGGAACACATGTACGCACAGCTGCACACACCACACTGTACATGCACAATGCATGCACACCCTCACATGAACGCACGCCACATGCACACATATGTACATACACATGCACACACGTGCATACACACATGCCACACAGAGTTTATTGTGGCAGGAGGCGTTAACCAGCATTGTCTCTTGCCTCAGTCATTGCAATGGGCTCCTCACTGCTCCTACTGCTTGTGCCCTTGGTCTGTCCCAGTTCATTTTCCACCCAGAGGCCTGAGGGACCTAAATTAAAAACTGAGTCAGATCATGACACCCCCTCGCTGAGGCCCTCCAGTGGTTCCCACGTCACTCAGGGTTCTGACGATCCTAAAAGATGGCCTGCTTCCCATTGCTTTGCATCAGCCATACTGACCTCCTGTTTTGCAAACACAACTGGAGGAGATTGTGTCCCCAGGTGTCATTTGGCAATGTCTAAAGATATTTTGGGCTATCGCAACTGGAGGGTGTTGCTGCTAGAACCTAGAGCAGGGGTGTCAAACTCATTTTCACCAGGGGCCACATCAGCCTTGGGGGGCCGTTACCTTCAAAGGGCCGAATGTAATTTTAGGACCGTATAAATGTAACTACTCCTTAACAGTTAAGCGAGCTGGGTAGAAACAAGGTGCCAGGCTGAAGGTGCTGGTCAGATAAAACAAGGTGGAGGGACAGATTTGGCCTGCAGGCCTTGTGTTTGCCACCCGTCATCTAGAGGGTGACTAATGGGGGTCCTGCTAAACATCCTACAATACACGGGACAGCCCCACAACAAAGAGTTATCCAACCCCAAATGGCAGTAATGATGAGGTGAAGAAGCTTGGGTCTAGACATATTCCTGCCCCAGGACCTTTGTGCATGCTGTTTCTACTGCCTAGGAAGCTCTGCTCTCAGGGTGTGCAAGGCTCAGCCTTTCCCACATTATGACCTCAGTTTAAATAATCAGCCTTCTCTTCCTACACATGACTCTGTCAATATCATATTCTATCATCTTCTCATGTCACATTTGTGTACTCCTCCATCAGACTGTCAGCCCCAGTGTCCAAATCAGGGCCTGGCATGTAGCAAGTGCTCAATAAACACTATGAAGTGAGTGAATGACAATTGACAGATGCTGGCTAGGGTAAAATGCATAGAGAGTTTTGGGATTGGCCAGGGGTCTTCTGCTGCAGAGACCTAGCCAAAGAGATTAAGGCTAGAGGTGACAATGATGTAGGACCTGATACAGGAGGGAGAGAAGTGGGCATGGCTGACAGAGCTGGGCCTCTTCTTGGTCAGGCCTCTCTTGTTTCATCCAGACCAGTCTGGGCAGCAGAGGCTGCCTCCTCCCTGCCAGGAAGGCTCAGATGCCCTGTCCCCCATCTGTAGGAGCTCTTGTTCTCCCAAGACTCCCTCTTCCAGGGCTGAGAGAATTTCCCTGGTAGAATGCCAGCCCAGGTGCACCCACCCTCCAGCCCCAGCCTGCAAACCTGCACCACCTCACACACAGCAAGCAGCAAGAGCCTCTTGCATTTTTCTCCTTGCCACCAGGAAGATGTGACCAGGGAAGCCCTTCTATACCTGTGCAGGCAGGGTGGACTCTCCCGGGACCAAGCAAAGGTACCTTCTTGCACACTGATGCAATCCTCCCTGGCAGCTGCAGGCATAAAAGACCAGTTACGCCAGGCACTCGAGCTGGCCTCCTTGTCCCAGAGGCCCCTGAGCACGGCCTCCTGCCCCACCCTGTGGCAGCAGGGACTCTCTCCCGCTGAAACAACTTGTCCTGCTATTCAAGAGCTTGAGTGTGACCCTGTGGGATGGTTAAATAATTCACAGGTCCGCCAACCACAGCCCAGGGCCCAGATCCTGCCCATTCATTTATGTTTGTTTTTAATGGAGCCTTTCACATTGCCACATCAGGGGTAAGCAGTCGCCATACAGGCCGAGTGGTCTGCAAAGTCTGAAACATGTACGATCTAGTCCTTTAGAGAAAAGTTACTGAGCTTCTGAGGTAATTTACCATCCAATCTGGGACTCTGGAAAGTGAAGGGTGTTATTAGTTTTACTGAGACAACAGGGGTGACAATGGTCTCCTTAGGAACAAGGGCAGTGTTTTTGGACCCTGGATGCACTTTAGAATAACCCAGAAAGATTAGAAATAAACAAACAAACAAAATGCGAATCTCTCCCTGGCTCAGCCCAAACCCCCAAATCAGAACCCCTCAGGTGGGGGGTGGGGTCTGAGCATCTTCCATCTAACAGCAGCTGATGTCCTTTGGCTCCCGCTGGACTGGACGGTCTCTAGGGGAGGGTTGTAACTGAAAGGCATGATGCCCAGGTTATTATTGATTTCAGGTAAACAAGTACTTTTTTGATATAACTAGGCCCTACCTGTGGCATGGGATACACGTATACTCAAAAAAATTATTCTCTTTGAACCTGAAATTCAAATTTAACTGGGAGTCCTATGTGTTTATTTGTGACTCTGTCTACCCTACTCTTGACAGCCTGGGGTGTGGGGTTACCGCCCATTTCCCCATCTGTAATGTGGGTGGGAGAAAGTGCTCACTCTCTAGAGCACTTTGAATGAAGGCGTGGGAAGTGCTTGGTCCCCGTGAGGTGCTGGTGTTGGTACCAATCTCATTGTTGCATACCTTTGGGTGAAGAGCAAGGACAGAGGGGAGAGAGGCTCAGCCAGGTGTGTCAAACACGTGACTCAAATAAGACCCAGGGGCCTCTGGTGCACAGTCCATGGGCCCTCCAGTGGGGACAAGGGCACCATGGACCCAAAGCTACGTGCGGGCAGCTCCTGAGAACTGGGGGTTTGCCGGCTCTTGGTGGCTCTCAGGTATCCTGCCGGGGAAGGGGAGGGGCAGCAGCAGGGAACTGGAGGAGTTACTGCCAGGGCCACACAGCCAGGAACGGCAGACCAAGGATTTGAACCTAGTGCCCACCCAGTTGTGACTGCTCGTGTCACATGGACTCAGCTGCACAAAGCTGTACCTGGCTGAAAATAAGCCAGAGTTCCGAGTTAGCTTCAGATACACCCCTGTGGGATACTTTAAAGGGCTCTTCACCGATTTTCATGGTTCTTTTTCTCTAACATTATTTACAGTAATAACTAAACTGCTCCAAATGTTGACTTGGTGCAGGGCCCTGCTCTCATTGTGGTGCTTAAACAAAGTCACTTAACCCTGACCATGGCCCTATGCCGAGGTGCTACAAAGATCATCATGCCCATTTCGCAGATGGGAACACAGGCTCAGAGATTAAATTTTGGCTGGGCCAGTCCAACGCCACAAGCTATACTTTAAACCACCATGTGGATGTTTTCTAGGTGAGCAGGTTACCCTCGCCTTGCAGCAGTGCAGTTAGCCTCACTAGACCTGTGGGTGTGGGGTTAGACCTGGATGGGGCAGAGCAGGAAAGCCCAGCTAACTTGCACTGAGTCTCATCATGCAGTGGCTCTCAGAATCTCTCCGATGTCCTTTTCTAGCCTGAGGAACATGTCCCCACACTATTCTCTCTGTATCTCAAAGGTGAAGGCAAGGAGCATCTGCTATTGTGGTCACTGCTCTACAAGGCATGCATAGTGGCACCCAGTAGGTGTCCCTGAGCCATCACTGAGCGACTGGATGAAGGCAGCATCATGGTGCTAGTTTCCAAGTTACTTGGCTGATCACGAAGACTGCACTGCACGTGCCTATTATTACCAGCAGCCCCCAGCTGTGACCCTCACATCCTACCGGGTGGGTCCCCCTAACCCTTCCCCACCCCTCCTGCTGAACTCAGCACTCACAGCATCGGGAGGTTCTTGGGTCCACAGCCTCAGGGTCAATTTCTTCCAGGCAGAGGAAGGCGGCCAGTCGGTCAAAGGACACTCGGGCCTGGAGGAACCAAAGCCCCAAGTCACCCGTGCAGGAAGAGTAGGAAAACCACTCAGGCTTCAGGTGTCAGGTGGCTCAGAGGTGGTGGGGAACGCTTCCTGTCTATCCTGCTTTGCTCACTTGCAAGGCAACAGTACAAAGATCTTTGGTGACAAAAAATGTTGCGCAGGAAGATGGGGACAATGGTGGTGGTGGTGCCTTCCCACCTCCTGGCTCCTAATTAGCATAACTGCTACATCGGAGCTGCCCTCCCGAAAACCACCCCCCGAGAGAGCATGGCGGCCTTTCCAACAGCACCATCGGGCCGTTATCAGGAACAATTCTAAACTTCGTCCATCTGGGGGTGCCTTCTGCTCCCAACCCCAATCCCATTTTTGGTGACCAGAAAGGCAGCCATTTCCATACAGATGGCTCAGCCCGGCAAATGCTGTCTCTCGTTTCCGTCATGTCCAAGGAGGCACAAAGGGAATAGATTGGGCAAGGGAAGAGAAACACGATAACATTACTTTGTATGAAAAGGGAACCAGAATGACTACTTGCATGTGGAATTGCTGACTTGATGAGGCTGTGTATTCTGCAGATGTTGGCTGACAACTTCTGTGGCAGCCTCTGCCCCTTCCCTCCCTTGGCTGCTCAGTTTCATCCCCTTTCTGACCCCTGCCCCCTCCTCCTCCTCCTCCTCCACCACCCCCTCCTCCTGTGACAGCTGAGTGCACAGCGACTGGAAAGGCCCCTCCAAGCCGGCCTCCCCTCCCCCACCGCACCTGGACAATGGAGTGGATGGAAAAGGGCAGGAAAGCCTGGGCCTTGTTGAGGATGTTGAGCACCGTGAGAGTCACGAAGGCTTTCTCGGCATCCATGGCATTCTCCTCGGTCACCAGAGTGTGGACAGTAAACACAACCAGCGCCACCTGGGTGACAGGGGTGACATGAGCTGCCCTGCTGTGGCCAGGGAAGCCCGAACCAGCTGTGCGATCTCCAGGGATCCGTGTGACCCCTCCACCCAGCTCTGCCCTCAAATCCTGCTGTAGATTAAAGGAGCGCATGTGTGGCCTTGTCGTCAGTTGGCATCAGAAACTTTTGGTTCCAGACATAGCAGGGGGTGGGGTGGGGGGTTACTACAACATTTTTGTGATTCTAGACGTGGGTGGGCCTTGTGACCGAGAGTCCCTTGAAAGTGGCAACTCTCCGCGGCACTTGACGGTTCTAGGTATTAGAGGCATTTCTGGTTCTAGATGTCACTAGGGGGTGGTCCAGTTCTAGATGTTGGTGATGTTTTGGTTTCAGATGTCACTTGGGGTGATGGTCACTCTATGTGGTGGCTGGTCAGTGTGATGGACACTTGGGGTCACCCCTTGTAAGGGTGACTCAGTGATCCTTTCTGGGGAGTCGTCATGCTTCTAAGCAATGGTACGTGCAGTTCTGGGTGTTCATTGTGTTGGTGACATCTGGTGCCATGGCAGATGGCCTCTGGGATTCTAGATCCTTCTGGAAATGGTGGTTCTGGCCCAGCCTTGAGTGTTTCATGAAGGGCTTAGACATAAATGAGTCATTGTAGGTTTGTTTGCAAAGCCATGATGTAGAAAGCCAATCTGGCAGGAATTTGTGAAATCAATTGGAAAAAGATAGGATGGGCGTTGTGCCCAGTGAGGGGGTCCACAGCAGGATGAACTTGGGGTTCTACCTCTGCAGCTTCCTGCACCTGCCACTGGTTCCCACAGCTGTGGAAGCAGCAGGGTCAGAAGCCTGACCGTTCATGGGGAGACAATGCTGCATTCAGAGGAATGATCTGACCGATTCAGTCATCAGAGGGAGTGGACCCCTGAGTGAGTGAGAGCAGAATCCAGGAAGTACGTTTTGGTGGACTGGATGGTCTGCAAAGAGAGGCTCCAGGATCCGGGGCCTTGGCCTACCTCAGCCCCTCCCCCAGCTCTCCCTCCCCAAGTCCAGCTCTGGAGGGAGACCAGGGTAACGTCACCAGAAACGTGGACACTTGGAAGGACACGAGAGATACAGAGAAGAGGAGTCCGGAGGTCCTCAAGGCACCCAGCTCCTGCCCCCGGATGCGCAGGACTCTTTCCAGGAAGGGCCCCTCCCAGCCATGGCACTTGACCGTCCGCATGTTTCGGAAGATGCAGCTGGTAAGCCGTGCCCGAGAGTCCTTCTGCCTCATCTGCTTTTCCTGGGACCAGAGGGGAGGGGACAGGGACAAGGCTAGAGTTCTCTTTCCCTGAAGCTACCCCAGGACCCCTTCAGCAAATCCTGCTGATTCAAACCAGGCCCCCATGGTCAGCCTCTCAGCATCTGGGCCTCTGTGTCCCCACAGTCCTGGCCCAGCCACCGTCATCTCCTCCTGGGCCATGTCATCCCCCTTGTCCCCTGCTCCTGCCTTCATCACAGGGTATGATGGGCTGTACCAAAGGGAGACCCCAATGCACCAGAAACAGAGGCAGGGCCCTGGCCCAGCTGAGCATGGGGCCATCAGGAAGGCTTCCTGGAGGTGGGGGTGACACATGAGCTATGTCAGAGATGATGTGGAGGTGCTGAGCACACTGAGAGTGGGTGCATGGGTGTGCAGAGGAAAAGGGGGAACAGCATGACTCAGAGGACATCAGTATGGTCAGAGGAGGGTGTGTAAGGGGGCTGAGAAGGAGAGGCAGCCTGGATCATGCTGGGATGTGGGGGTCTGGCAGAGGATTTGGGGCCACATTGTTGTTCCCCTCAATGGGTATTATCATAGGGGCAGCTGTGCAGACAGTGTCTTAGAGGGGACTGGAGAAACGGTCTATGTGACACCCTCCTTCCCTTCCTCTCTCCCTTCCGAGTATTTATTGACACCTTCTACAGCAAGCACTCTTCTAGAAGCTGAAGCTGCATCAACCAGCCTTTCCTACTCCTGGGAAGCTTTCATTCTAACAACAGAGAGACAGTAAATGGAAGAGCTAGGTGCGTCCTCTGGCAGGTTAGAAGGTGACAAGCACTATGGAACAAGACAACACAGGGCGAGGAGCCAAGCTGAGGGAGGTGCAGGAGGGGCAGGTTGCACTGTAACCAGGTAGGTGAGCAGAGGCTGCCCAGACTTCAGGGAGGGGAGGCAAGAAGACCTGAGTCTGGGGTGAGGGTGTTCCAGGCAGAGGCAACAGCCAGTGCAAAGGCCCTGAGGTGGGAGCTGGGAAAGTTTGAGGATCTCAAAGTGGACAGTCAGGGGTATGGAGGGAGCAAGGGGTAGTAGGTGATGAGGCCACATCATGTGGGCAGGTGGCCAGGGCAGCCTCTTGGCTTTAATTCAGAGGGAAATGGGACAGAGGTGCCTTTTGGTTTTCACAGGTGCCCTATGGCTTATGTGTGAAATGGCCTGGGTGGGGCCAAGGACAAAAGTGGGGATCAGCCAGGGGGTCCCTGCGGTGATCTAGGTGAGAGAGGGAGGGGTCTGGAGAGCCTCAGGTAGGAAGGAGAAACGTTCTGGGAGCCATGTGAAGGTGAGGCCCATGCAATTAGCTGACTCCTGGGATGTGAGAAAATGAGAGGCATCATCACTGACCTGTGGTTATTTTGCAACCTGAGTGCTAGAGGGACAGGGCTGCCATCCACTGAGATGGAGACCATGGGAACACAGGTCTGAGTGACTGAAAAGGCCTCCCCCACCTCCCTGCAGACTCTACACACACACACACACACACACACACACACACACCCGTTTCCCCCAGTAGGCAGTCCCTTCTGGTAGACCCAAACCTGATGGTGGTTCCTCTTCTTGGTGATGAAGAAATTCAGAGGGAGGAGGCTGAGGAAGACAGCAATGGCCGTGAGGGCAGAGGGTCCTAGAAGCTGGAAGCAGAGGGGAGGGTGTCATGAGATTCCAAGGGAGTTGATCAGGACCAGGGTTGGGATTAGAGGTTTGAACTTGCTTCTAAAGGCAGGGAGGTGTCAGAGAGTTGGGTGAGGGCAGCTACCAGGTCATAGAGACCAAGGCTCCTGGGGCAGACACCTTCCACATGAGGGAGTGGGACTGACACACTGCATACAAATCGGGGTGTATATTCGACACAAGTCGTGCATCTGGGCAGGTAGAACAAAGCGGGTGTGCCTGGCCAGAATGGTGAGGTCAGATCTCTGGACTCAGGGTCTGGGTTCAAGTCCTGACCGAACTTGTGTGGCCTTGGGCAAGTGACTTCCCCAAGGAAACTAAGCTGCTGTTTCCTCAACTGTTACATGGAAATAGAGCTGTCTCCATAGCCTAAGGTAAGTACTCATGTCATACAATCCATTACCATCCAGTCTTCCTTTCACCCCAACAAGGGTGCCACATTTAGTGAATACACATACAGGACACTTGCCTGATTAAATTAGTAGTTCAGGTGAACAGTGAATAAGTTTCTAGTATAGGTTTGTCCCAAGGAATGCTTGGAAAATACTTATATAAGAAATTATTGAATGTTTCTAAAATTTATATTTAACTGGACACCCTGTATTTTGTCTGGCTGATGTCCCTCTCCCAGCTTTGTGACTTTGGGACACAGCTGAGTTCCCTCTCAGCTCAGGTTTCTCTACATGGAAAATGTGGAGGTGAAGGGCAGAATAAATGACTTTCAAGTGGCTGTGACTTTTTGAGATTCCTTCTGAGGCCATTTGGGCCCATTTTCTAGACAAGCCTCACCCTATCTCCAGTCTGTGGGCTTTGGTTTCTTCCATTAGCCAAAAACAGTTTTCACAATTTTCTTGACTACCCAGCAAGCCCATTTGTTTCATTTATGTGGCAAGAGTGCCACCCGGTGGTAAACTAGAGAAGTGCTGAGAAGTCAAATACCTGCCGTTACAGCCAGGGTTGGGAAAAGACTCAAAGAAATGTCAGTAGGTTAACTCTCTGTTCCTCTATAACAGAGAGTTACCCTGTAATGTCACTCTCTCTGGCAAAACTACATCATTTTGCAAAAATTCTACAAATGCTCACTATAGTCATCTCAATGCCCACCTCTCCTTAACCAGGATCTCAGGGGAATCCTCTGGTGGTAGAGACTTTCTGTCTGCCAGGCCAGGAAAGTGATGGGTGAATTGTCTGCTGATTCACGTGGGTTATGGGGTGGCCTACGCAATTGCCCAGGATTTCCCCAAGTGCCCCCACCCACTCTGCCTCGTCCTATCATAACAGCTAACCTCTATGTACTGCACATCAGCGACTGTATGCTAGGCTCTAGAATACCAGCTACCAAATCTGAAAGTTTCTGTTCCCCTGCCCTACAGGTGTGTGGAAACAGCAGGAGGGGACCAGTACTGATGATACCACACAGTGGGTGGCACTTGGGAGTATTCCACACTCACAACCCATATAGTACTGATGCATCCAGCCAGGGGCCTGCAAACCATGGCACTAGCCCAGATCCCTCCGCCTGGAAGCTGTACAAAAAATTTTAAATGTTTTTTACATTTTTAAATGGTTAAGTAAAATTAATAAAAGGGTATTTAGGGGGCAAGTGAACATGATGCAAAATTCAAATTTCAGTGTTCATAAGTAGTTCCGTTGGAACAACACCTTGTCTGTCTGGTTAGTATTGTCTGTGGCTGCTTCTGCAACTGCAGAGTTGAATCGTTTCGAGAGAGACCATATGGCCCCCTGTGTCTAAAATAGTTATGATTTGGTCCTTTACAGGGAAGTGTGTGAACCTTGAACCTGCACCTGGAGCAGAGCTGGAGTCGGGTGCCCCCATGGACTGCCCCACCTTCTGCATAATTAATAACATGAGCAAATGTCTACAGAACACAGCTGTGTGCCAGACATGGTTCTAAGCGCTTCACAGGTATTACCGCATTTCAGACCTCAACATGAAAGGGCACCACTGTTAATGATGATTTTCCCCTTACAGATGAGGAAATGGGCCCAGACAAGCTAAGTTCCTTGTGCAAAGTTTTATCACTAACAAATAGTAAAAGCGGGATTTAAACCCAGGCAGTCCCATGCCAAAGTCTGTGATTTCAATGAAGACAAAACAAAACAAAACAAAAAGTCCTACATCATAAACCAGATAAATGGAAGTCAGAAAAAAACGTTTGTTTGTTTTTGACGTGAGATAACTTTATGCTTTTTGAAAACGAGGTAGACAATTCTCTGTCCTAAAATGTTTTGTCTTTTTTGTTGTTGTTGATGGTGCTGGAGCCCTAGTGCTAATGGTACCTTCAGACAGTCTTACTCTATCTCTTTGGTACCCCGACAGCGTACCGAAGAGGCATCTGGTTGCCATCATCATCATCCACATCTTACAGATGAAGAAACTGAAACCCAGGGAAGATGAGCATCCTGCCCAGGGTCAAGTAAAGGCCACCCTTGCCTCAGACTTGCCCGTTACATCAGTCCACCATGTGCAGGTGGAGCCAGCCATAAGGGAAGAGGAGGTTAGGATTCAGCCCTCCGCCCAGCACACCTGCCACAGATAAACAAAGCAGACGATGATCCAAATGAGCGGCAGCCACAGCCCGTTGAGGTTGAGGACGCTCTCCGTCAGCCGCGGCACGTCCACGGACACCAGGTTGACCACATCCCCAACTGCGCTGGTCTTTTTGGAGCCACTGGACAGATCCAGGACCTGGGCAGAATGGGAGGAACGAGACCTGAATCTGAAGGAAGGTCCAGGTGATTCGGGAGGTAGGGAGGCCCCAGGTGCAGGGCGAGCAAGAGCACAGCTGCCCGCAGGCCTGGTTCTGAGCTGTGCTGCCCTGGCCGACTGAGGCTGGGTTTGTTTTTTTTTTACCCCTGGAGCCTCAGTTTACTCATCTCAAAAGGGGCTAGTAAAAATTTGCTAAGCCAACCTCCCAGGGCCTTGGTGAGAATCCAGGGAGATGACAAAAATGAAGACTGAAATCCCTAAAGCATTGGAGCAAAAACAGCCAATCACATAAAACGTAAAAGCCTTGGCTTTGTGGCAATGGTGTCATCACTGGGTGCTGTGTCACAGGCACTGTAACCAATCAACAGCGCCACCATGTTCTGTGATGAGCACTTCACACATCTGTATGGTGCAGGCACTGCCACAGCTCATTCGATTTAAAATGCCACAAATAAACCTCTATTTTTGTTTCATTAAAGAAAAAAGTCAATGCCCATTAAATTAAGACATAAGGCATCTTGACTTCAGAGGTGTTATAAAGTGAGACTAGAATCAATCAACTGTGGAATTACTAAGCCCATTTTACAGCTAAGGAAACTGAGACACAGAGAAATTGAACATTGTATTTGGTTTGTGAAATAGTTTGTTCAGGTTTTTTTGGGGTTTTTGTTTGTATGTTTGTTTTATTGTTGTTCTATTACAGTTGTCCTAATTTTCCCACCCCACCTCCTTGCTCTCTCAATTAGTGTTTTCCATAAGATGGCTGTAGTAGTGCTTCGGCGTCTTTTAACTTCATTCAAAACAATTTTGTTAGATTGTATTTGTGACAGCTGTCATATCAGTGTGCACTAAAAAAATTATCAAGATTGGTGAACTTTTGTGTAGCCATTTTAATATTGGAGGTGGGAAAAGATACGCAACGTTTTTGGTATATTATGCCTTACTGTTTCATGTAAAAACACAATTGAAGCACAAAAAATTTTTATGCAGTGTATGGAGAAGGTGCTGTGACTAATCAAACATGTCAAAAGTGGTTTGCCAAGTTTCTTGGTACTATTGACATTTTAGACAAAGAATTCTTTGTTGTGGGGGCTGTCTTATGCATTGGAAGATGTCTAGTGGCACTCTTGGCCTCTACCCACTAGAAGTCAATAGCAGGAGATAGCTGGCATACTCAAAATATCCAAATTAATAAAGTTGTTCGGTGAGAATGAAAAACATGTCTTTTATCTTATGGAAAAAACAAAACAGATTTTTTTGCCTAACCCGTAAAAGGCTAGACCAGGATTGGAATGGAGGATAAGGCATGACCCAGGCTCAGATCCCCGCAGGCATTTAATGTGCCACTCAAACACCAGACTGGTTCTCTGGCAGTCCCAAATCTGCCCTCACCCTGGATCCACAGCTAAATTCCATTTGTAATCCTCTCTCTGTTGAGTGTAAGGAAAAAAGGGAAGGGTTGAAGGAACAAGCCCAGAATAAACAGGTGTAGAAATTCTCCAAGAAGTCTTTGCATCTCTGGGCCTCACACGGAGCTGAGTACTGAGAAGACAGTTGTGAACAGCAGAGGCAGGGGGCTTGCTCTCTGGGCAGTGGAGGCTGAGCCGAGGAACAAAATTAAATGAAGACTTACAAATAGCTCATTCTTTCTTGTCCGTTTTGATGAGTGCCATGAAGAAGTGTTTAAATACAGGGTTTATTATTCATATCAGGCAAGGCCCACAGATCAGGGGATGATGGTTATTGACAAGATAGCATTTATACTCATAGACCTCAAGAGGAGAGGGTACTGCTTGCTTGTGTGCTTGCTCAGGCACGCACCAGGGTTGGGCAGAGGGAGAACTGGGAGCAAGAGCCTGTCCTGTGGTTTCCATAGGAAGGAAGGTCAGGCAGGCCTAGGGTTGGCTTCTGTCAATAATCCCAGCAGGCTCTGGGCCACAGGAGCTGCCTCTAATGGCCTGGCCCTGGGGTGATTAGAGCACAGGATAGTGGACCAGAATGTGAGAACTCCCCAGACATGGGGTATAGGCTCTGGATTGAATAGTTTGCATATGGAAGTTAGGCTTTCAAGTGTGTCATTTACTGTCTCTAGGAATTGGCTGGTCAGGGAGAGATAGTCCCCCCAGATGTCAAAACACAAGATGTGGAAAAGAAGACAGTTAATAGAGAAGCAGCCTGGGCAGGAGAGTGAGGACTCTGATCTCATCAGGAGGTGAAGAAGGCTTCTCTAAGTGTAGGGAATGGGACCAGCAATGCCCTCAGGCCATCTTTCAATCAGCCTCAGCTCATCATGTTAGCTCACAAGACAGGACAGGCCACACATACAGAGCTCCAATGCACTCAAGGGACATGTGTCTGAAACACAGCAGGCAGGGTAGCAATGAGAGCCATTCTCATGGTCACCGAGGAGCTGTTCCCTTTGCCCCTCCTTTACCTGGTAGTGGCTTAGGTGTAAGAGGAGACTCAATGGGACAGAATCACCCTGGCTTAGGTGCTACAGACCCAATAGAACCACTATTGCTTACAGCAGCAGTCTCATGGGTTTTCCTTCTGGGGCTCCCCAAGGGAATGAGAGTCAGGACACAGAGAGAAGCCCAGAGCTATGGCTTCCCACTCAGTATTCACAGTTCCCTAACAGAACTTCCAGTCCAGATGCAATTTTCTAGTAGGTCAGGGGTCATTTTTACCAAAGCAGCATTGCCTGGTAACATGGCTGACGGTCCACTTTTATCTAGTTTCTGCACAGCCTGAAGGTTTGTTCTTTATCCTCATGAGGGATGAGTGGGAGAGGATTATGTGAAGAGTTGTGAAAAGGGTGTCCAGGCAGTGGTAACAGCATGTGCAAAGGTCCTGAGGTAAGAGAGTGCTTGATGTGTTTGTAGCTGGAGCGGGTGAGCAAGACAAAAAGAGGTATGTGATGTGATGAGGTTGGAGAGGTCCTACTGTCAGATCTCACAGGGCCTTACAGAAATAACCGAGAAGGCGAGACTGTATGCAGTATAAGCAACTAAATGTGTTAACGAATGAGTGTATTTTCAGGCACAGATGAAATTAACAGCTCAGTGATATGACTCTTCCTGTCTAGAGCATCTGTATGTAAACCAGGACAGGATGGAGGGAAGGGGTAAGTGCACAGCTCTCCCTGGGGCTCACCTTTCTGTATACCAGGCCAGTGATGGCTGTTCGCAGCCTTATCTGCAGCACCTTGAGTCTGTACATGTGCTGCTGCTCGAACAGCGTTTGTAGGCAGGCAGCGATGAACATCAACACTGTGATCAGGTAGCCCTTCCAGGCCGGGGCTGTGGAATCACCAATAAACTCCAGGAAAAGGCTTGTGGAAGAAGAAGAGAGAAGGTACAGCTAGTGAGAAAAGATGCCTGCAGGTGATGCCTTTGCCCAAGCCTGGCCAGGTCTGGAGGACCAGATGGTGCAGCAGCACCACCCCCCGCCCACCAAAAGAATGACTGTACTTATTTCCCCCACTGTACATGCTCATTTTCAAAGCGATCTGCAGCAGCTTCTGCCAAGAGGTGATGTTTTTATCCCCACCAAGGATGGGCTGAGTTGTACCCCACAAAATTCTTATGTTGAAGTCCAAATCCGCAGTACCTCAGACTGCAACTTTAAAGAGGCAAATAAGTTAAAATGAGACAGTTTGGTTGGGCCTTCATCCAATGTGACGAGTGTCCTTAGGAAAGGACATTTGGACAGGCAAGGAGATAGTTGGGGTGCATGCATACAAACCAACTTGCTAACCCACATTGTTGTAACCGAATTTGTGGTTTAAAGCCCCTCCTTTTTGGGGAGTTTTGTTAAACGGTAAAAGCTAACAGATACAGTCCAGTTAGAGGTCACCCATTTTCTCTTCCCCAAGGTCAGTCACTTTCTCATTCATTTTTGTCCTCCCCAGTGTCCTTTCACCCACCCTCCAGGCCCCTGAGCAACAGCGGTCTAGGCAGAGACAGGAGAACGGGAGCCCCCAGCCCTTGAAAGACACTATTAAGGGAGCGCCAACCTTAGCAAGGCACCCAAGGCTTGAACCCACCTGAGGAGCTTGGGGACAGTGAACCTGAAGACGTCACTGATGACAAGGCTGAGGGTCCCCAGGAGGAAGGTGGAGCGGGAGACCTGCCAGATGGCCCTCAGCAGCGGGCCCCTCTTGCTCCCTTTCTGCTGTAGAAAGGCTTTGGTCTCAGAGGCTTCCCCGCCACCGTGGAGGATTCCTTTCCTTTCACAGGCTGTGGCCTTGGCGTGCCTTAGGGGACAGGAGACATTGGCTCTGGGCCCTTGCAATGGGCTGAATGTGTGCTTACCCAAATGGATCCACTGAAACCTTGGCTGCAATGTGATGGTATTTGAAGGCAGGGCCTTTGAAGATGTGATTAAATCATGAGGGTGGACCACTCCCAAATGGGATTAGTGACTTTATAAAAGCTGCCTTGCCTCTTCTGCCATGTCAGGCCCCAGAATGAAGACAGTGTCTATGAACCGGGAAGCAGGCCCTCACCAGACAACAAGTCTGTGGGGGCCTTGATCTTGGACTTTCCAGCCTTCAGACTATGGGAGATAGATTTGTTGCTTATAAACTATTCCATCTATGCTCCTTTCTTACAACTCCAAATGGACCGAGACAATGTTTTTAATATTCTCCAAGGTGGCTGCTGAGTTGTCAGCAGCAGAACCCAGCATTTCAGGGTTCATTCTCAATAAAGAGGATGGTGAGCATGGACCAGCCTTCCCTCCTCACCTCTTCTGCCTCATCCCCCGATCACTCTCTTATGAGACAGTTAGGCAGGGTAGGTGTGGGGTAGGCAGGAGAGCAGCCCCAAGCCCTCATGAATGGTGACAGGTATGTACGTGATCTGAACACCTACTATGTACCAGACATTTCTTTGTCCTCCTAAGACCATGGCAAGCCAGGTGTCACCCCATTTTACAGATGAGGAAACTAAGGTGCAGAGGGTGAACTTGTCCAAGGGCGAGCAGCTGAGAAACAAAAGAACTGGGATTTGATCCCAACTCTGCCTTCAGACACTTTTTGATCCAGTAAGCAGCCCTCCCTTCTTCCACAGCTGGCCAGCCCTTAGATTGTTTAGAACTAGTTTAGAACCAGTTTAGAATCCATCTGCTGCCCATGGAGCTGGCACTGGAAGAAGCCACATACAGAGGCTCAGGCAACCTTGAAGCAGTAAGAGCCCTGGCCCCTGGCCATAACCAGGGGACAGAGGGAGAGCTAGGGTAAGAAGGGGCGAAGCCAGAGAATGTCCCCTGAGATGGGCAGTCCCCAATTATAGGGAGCGGCTGGTGGTAACGCAGCTGCTGATAGCCTGGTTGCTGTGTGGCCTTGGGCAGACCGTGCCCTCTCTTTGCATCTCAGTCCTCATGTGTGAAAGGATGGAGCTGGTCCACCCTCTACGTCCCTTCCTCCTCTGACAACCTATGGGGTTATCCTGAATGCCAGTACCCATTTACAGAGCTGGGGATGGGGCTGGGCACTGGGATCAGCCCTTCACACCCTTAAGCCGGCATCACAGGCTTAAGATGAGACTGAGGCTCAGGGAGAGGGTGACAGCTGCCCAAGGTCACACAGCAATGACAGAGCAGGGACTTGAGCCCAGCTCTCCGTTTGTGGTTCATACAGTGCCTGTTGGTGGCCCTCACTCCTCAGCCAAAAGAGGAAAAGAAAAACCACCTTGGTGAGTGGGGTTGGCCAGACTCTCGATGACCAGGTCAATGTCTTGCCTCTGGCCTGGTTTGTTTGCTTTGGCCTCTTGGAGGCTTAGGGCTCGGCCTTTGACACAGAGCTGCGCATGGCCTGCCACTCACAAACATTTTGGTATTTGGGTCTCAGATATCAAAAGGAGGTCACCTCCTTGCAGAGGCCGTCCCTGTCCACCTTTCCCCATCGATCCCATTGTTTAATTATTTGCCTTCACAGCCATGCTCAGTCTCTCCAACTCTCCTTTACTTGTGTCTCATTAGAACTCCAGTGGGGAGACTTTTGGCTTATACTTTCCCAGCACCTAGTTCAGCTCCTGAATATAGTGGGCACTCAGTTCCTACCTGCCGAATAATGGGGGAAATAGGTTAGATGGGATGTGTGCAAAGAGCCTAACAGGAGCATAATGTTATAAAGATTTGTGGGAGGGAGGGAAGAAGGAAGGATGGAATGAAGTAAGGAAGGAATGAAGGAACGAAGGAAGGAAGGAAGGAAGGAAGGAAGGAAGGAAGGAAGAAACCTGACCTCTCAGGATGACATCCTTTCCCTTCGTTCCAAAGTTGCAAAATAATATATCAGAAACAAAACCCAAGTTCCCTCTTTCTGTGTATGATCGGTCATCTCAGAAAACGACTGAGCTAGACCTTTGTATAACCACGCCTTCCTCCTATCTCTCTGTCCACTGCTGTGGACTCTCGGCCTGCTCTGGACAAGGTTTCCAGCCGTAGCTCCAGTGGGGAAGCCAGAGCTGGAAGAGAGTGGGTTTTTCTGAGTGAATTCTGCCACTCAAAAGTCATTTAAGAGTGGAGGGGAAGCTCAACAAGACATATCTGGGGTGAGAGAGCTGCTGTTTTGATTTGCTCATGTTATCCATCTGGAGCAACACACCCCCTGGTCTGCAGGGTAGCCACTCCTCTACCTTCCCCTCCTTGTGTGACCCTGAAGGAACCAACCTTGGGGCCTCATCCCTGGCCCTGGGAGTGACCCCTGAGAGTCACATGACCTGAGCCAGACAATCAGAGGCTTTTCTTTAGATTTTCTATATGGAAGCTAGGAGAGATGGCTCTATGGAGAGACCAATACACAGATAAGAGCTGAGCTCAGAGATGAAGGGAAAATATTTGGATACCATGTGATTCCCTGGATCCAGCTAGACTCAGCTATGTGAGCCAATAGCCTCTCACTCTGTCTCTCCCTTTCTCGCTTCTAATTTGTGGGATTCAGCCATCTACAGCCACCACAAAACCCTAGAGTATGCAGGGGAACCTTGCAACTTCCCACAGAGTTAAGTCACTTTCATCCGTCCCCTGCGACACCAAGGTCCAGTGAGGTCAAGCAAGTTGTTGAAAATCTGCAACTACTTGATGGCAAGTCTGCACTTGACCCCAAGTTTAATTAATGTTGTCAGCTCATTTCTCTACAACAAAGGTTCTCTAACTGCTTCTTCAGCCTCCAAGGGCCCCACAGAAGTTTGCAGAGATGCCACAGAGGGCAAGAGGAAGGGAGAGTGGGCAGGACTAGAAAGAGCTTGAAATCCACTGGGGAGCTGATAGCGCTTGAGCTTTTCAAGAAATTCGCTAACTTCTTTTCTAAAATCATATTTTATCATCTCGCACAAGTTATGAGCATGTCATTAAGGGACTAACGACATGCTCATTAAATGGATAAGAAAACCAAAGCCAAGACCTGGAAACTAATCACTCAGGCGATGTAATAAGTAAACAGCTGTCTGCATTTATGATCCACCCCCAACTCTCCACTCCCCATCTTAAAATGTCCCTGCTGTCTCCCGCCTGCCATCCACCGCTCAGTCTTCCTTCCAAGGACCTTGTGGAGCCATCACTTTGTCCATCTCCTTTGGAAGCCTGCAAAGCACTGTGGAAGGAAATGTACTTGGAGTCTGACTAATGCTTAGTAAGATCAGCTGGCAGGAAGGGGACTGTTAGAGCCCAGAGTAGGGTTGGAGGCTGTGCTTGGGGCCATCCATATATGAGCTTCCCTGAAGAGCACACACTCACCGTTGGGCTGCACTGCGGTTCCTCGCCCAAGCCCTTTCCAGCTGGGCAACAAGTTCTTCCGAGGAGTTTTCTCTCCCAAGTGACCAGAGGTCTTTTGCTCCCAGGGGCCTCCTGTAGCCTCTCCAGACCAGCCTGTAAAAGAGGGTCATCAGGGCAAGCTCCTAGTATCTTCTGCTCCTTCAAGCAAGTCCTGGTCTGGTAGCTGTGTGACCCTGGGTAAATCGCTTTACCTCTCTGCACCTCTGCTCTGGCCCCTGGGTAAATTGAAAGCAATTAACTGCACCTAAAATTTGCTGGGCCCTTTTCATTTTACAAAGACCATCTCATTTAATTCTCAGATTATTATTGACCCATTTTATAGATGTGGAAGCATAGGCTCAGAAAGATTAAATGATTTAACCAAGGAATGTCCTGTGTAGTAAGGGAAATAAACTTCCCCAGGAATCAGAAGTCCAGAATTAAAGACTATGACTGTGGAGCCCTGGCTGGGTTGCTCAGTGGGTTGTCAGTGAAGGGTTGCTGGTTCGGTTCCCAGTCAGGGCACATGCCAGGGTTATAGGTTTAGTTCCTGGTTGGAGTACATATGGGAACCAGCAGATTTATTATTAACTTTTTTTCTCTCTCTCCAAAAAGAATCAATAAGCAAGCATGTCCTTGGGTGATATTTTTTTAACTTAAACCCCCAAAAAACAAACAAACAAACAAACAAACCCCAAAAAACCCCAAACCCAAAAACCAAAAACCAAAAAACAAAATAACCTATTACTGTGGAGAAAAACTGAACTTTTTTTTCAATTTTAAATGTTCCTACTCTCGGCCTTGGCTGGTGGCACAGTGGATAAGGTGCTGGCCTGCGAACCTAAAGGTTGTTGGTTCGATTCCCCAGTCAGGGCACATAACCAGGTTGCAAGCCAGGTCTCCAGCCAGGTCCTTAGTTGGAGGCAGGTAAAAGGCAACCATGCATTGATGTGTATCTCCCTCTCTGCCTCTTTTCCTTCTTCCCCTCTGTCTAAAAATAATAAATAAATAAAATCTTTTTTAAAATAATAAATAAATAAAATAAATGTTCCTACTCTCCTCATTCACTGCTCCAGCCACCTGGCCTCAGGACCTTTGCACATGCATGTCATGCTGCTCAAAACTCTTTTCCTTCACTCCTCACCTGGTCATTTCTTACTTGCCCTTCACCTTGGCTTAGAATTTCTTTAGAAGTCCACCTGATGATGCTCTCATCTAAGTAGACTGCCCTTTTATAAGATCCCACAATTTTTTGAGCTTCTGTCCTTATGCTTGTTGCCAGGATACATTTGTCACATGAGGCTACTTATCAACTCGGTGACTTGGGTATGTCATTTCTCATCCATGGATCTCAATTTTCTCACCTTAAAATGACAGTGTTTCCCAATGCGTGGGGCCGGTACATGAGACAAATGTAGGTGGCATGTTGTTGGAGGTCATGTAGAGGATGTGACCACTGGTTGACCCAAAAGCTAGACCTGGGGGATTAGAGGCTCCTCCCCACTCCCCCGTCCTTGGACTGCCTACTTGTCTTGCACTAGGAGCTGTTTCAAGGAGCCTGCAGAGAGTAAGATGTTCTCGAGATTATCTGGGTGGTACATTGGCCAAACCCCATTATGACCATTGGGTAAACTGTTAAGGTTCTGACCATAGTGTGGTCAGGAGGGAGCTGGGCATGTGGGGACATCCTCAGTGCTCAATGTGCTGACCCTGGAGAAACATCTATCTTCTCTACCAGCCCAGGAGCCTCCAGGGGATAAAGGTGTAGTCTTGACCTTGGTGCTTAGCACATAATAAGTGCTTATTAAGTGTTGTTGGAATGAATGAAGCTGAGTAAGAGATGATTTTTATTGAGCACCTGCTACATACAAGTGCTAAGCACTTCACGTTCAATGAAAATAGAGTTGTTTCCAATTTATAGAGGGGAAAAAGAAGACTCCAAATATTTGTGATATGGCTAGCTAAGAGACAGAGCCAGGATTCAAACCCAGATCTCACTTCAGACAGTGAGCAGGAGTGGGATGTGTATGAAGGGCACTTTGAAATCTGAGAGTGATGTCCTGAGGCTGGGATGGAGAGAGCCAGCTGGCCTTGGTAAGCTTGGAAGGAACCCCAAGGAGGGAGAGTTGTAGTGACAACTCAGGGCAGCAAATGCAGGTGGGTGGAGGCACCACCCCAGCCCCTTCCCAGCTACTTTACTTACCCAGAAATCCACCAGAACATGGCCCTGGAGGGGAAGGAAGCCCCAGCCTCTGGACATGGATTCTGTAAAGACAAAAGATGGGGCCAAGGGACAACTCAGTTTCACATTCCATTGCCAGCACCTGGCAAGGAGAACCAACGGCAGGAAGACAGGGTGAAGTGACGATCAGCTTAGTACTAAAAGTTTGCACCAGCATGTCCTGCCTCCTTGTTGGCAGCAGACACAATGGGTCCAGTGCTTCCTAGCAGGTAAGGCAAAAGGGGATTGGGCCGTAGGACTGACAGCACCCACCAGGCAGGAACTAACAGTTTCCCAGAAGGACAACTGTAATTGATACTGAGACCAGGCAGTTCTCAAAGCAAGGACCATGAATGACATGAACAGCACTCTGAACCATAACCCTCAGTGAATTTGGTAGGGACGCAGAGAGGGGTCTGTCCTGAGATTTTGCCACCTGCTCCAGAAAAATTGCACAAACCGAGGTTCTTCGCCGATAGACATGAGAGTGCCCATTTCACCACCTCTTTGCCATCACAGCTTGTTATCAGGTTTTATTTTTTTCCTGCCATTATAGAAAAAAAGCCTTATTATAGTTTTAATTTGATTACTTAAACAGGTGGGCATCTTTTTAGATGAGCTCAGATCAACTGTCCCCTCCTTAGAGAATGTTTTCCAGATTTCACAGGTTAGTTCCAAGTTATCTGCTGTAAACTCTCATGAACGATGAAGTTCTCCTGTGGAGCATTTGCCCCGGTTGTAACTTTCCAAGCATTTGTGTAATTGTGTGATTATGTTTGGCTCTCTTACATGGATCTTAGCTGCCTGATGAGGCACAACGTCTGCTTCTTCAGTATAGATCCTCCGTATCTAGTAGAGCACAGAGCAGGGGGTTGGCTAACTACAGGCTGCGGGCCAAATCTAACTTACTGCTTGTCTCTGCAAATAAAGTTTTATTGGAACACATTCATGCTCTTTTGTTAACATACTGCCTGCAGCTGCTTTGTGCCCCAGCAGCAGAGTTGACTAGTTGCCACAGGGACCATATGGTCCACAAAGCCTAAAATAGTTTCTATCTTGCTGTGGACAGAAAAAGTTGTCCAACCCATGGCAGAGATGTGTGATACACATTTTACCAAATGCTGGAATGAATAAAAAAATAAAGCCCTGTGCTATAGTTCAAATCCCTTCAGACACATGGAGGACTGAGATGAGAATAGAACAGGGACAAGGGAGGCACTGGGTTGGTGACATGGAGACTTACTGACTGCTGAGGGTCTTTAGGGAAGAAGGGGGGTCGATCAGCCAAGCAGGACAGCACAAACTGTGCCACCACCAGAGATAAGCACACGTAGGTTGACAGGTGGCGGAAGGGGTCACTCTGGAAGCCCTATGGGAGAGAAGATGGAAGTCCCACTGAGTATATAGGCAGGTTAGAGGGATGAGTCAACTGCGTGAACCCACCCTTTGATGAATTAATTAATGGGCCTGTGGAATTTTCTCATTAGTAACAAAGGTTTCTTTATAAAAATCTGCCCTTAAGGACAGAAGGGTGTTTCTCTGTATTCTTTTAAAAAAGAACAGGATGGAGTAACCATTTGGCTTGAGAGGCCTTCCGTGAGCACTCCCTAGGCAAGTGGTTTTCAACTGGGGGCAATATTTTCCCCTGGGGACATTTGACAATATCAGTAGGCATTTGGGGTTACCATAATGGGTGGATAGTGCTATTGGCATCTAGTGGGTAGAGGCCAGGAATGCTCTTCAACATCCTACAATGCACAGGACAGCTTCCCCACCCAAAAGAGAATTTTGCCAGAAGTGCTGAGGTTGGCAAGTGTGTGTGTGTGTGTGTGTGATAGAGAAAGAGATGTGTCAGAGTCTGTGGCTGTGTGATGCATAAAGTGTGTAGTGTGCAAGTGAAGTGTGTGCCATGTATGTGTAAGACAACGAGAGTTTGTGTTGATAAAGACATGTAGGATGATGGCTATATCTATGGGAGGGAGCATGTTTGAGGGTCACTAGAGACTAGGCAATTGCGGTGTTTGCGTCTCTGTGATGAGAAGTCATGCATAGAAAAGGGCAGAGAAAGGATGGGACCTGGGCCTGAAACTGCCATGTAGGCTTCCCTGGGTGGCCCACACCCCCACTTACCTCCTTAGATGCCTGCTGGGCAACACTGAGAGCTGGCAAGAGGCAGCAGAGCAGCCAGTACCCAAATAGTACCCCCGAGGCCTGGACACCTTTCTTCCTCTCTACATGGATCAAGAACACTGCAAAGGTCTGCGTCGGAGAGTCAGAACACGCCCTTTAAGATGGGGAGGAATCTGGGGCGGGGACACCCCCACTCTGCCCCACACTTCCCACCCTGCAGGGAGAGCAGTAGCCAACAAGCCTGGGGATGCCTTTACCATCGTGGTGAGCCACACGGTGGGATGAATGAGGAATTCAGGGGCCTGGGGCCTCCCCTGCTGGATTCTCCAAAGAGCAACAGACACGCTGGAGGTGTGCAGGATTATGAGGGTGAACCCAAGCACCTGTGGGGACAGGCTTAGATAAGGCTGGTGGGTGAAAAGAAAGGTGGTAACAAACTGCACAGTAACTCCACGTTACTGTGACTCTGGATGGGGCAGTGGCATGAACCAAAGCCCTGATTTAACAGTGCCAACATGAAAGATGCATAAGAAATGGCAGTGGCCCTGGCTGGTGGCTCAGTGGAAAGGGCACCAGCCTGTGAACCCAAAGGTGGCTGGTTCGATTTCCAGTCAGGGCACATAACCAGGTTGAAAGCCAGGTCTCCAGCCAGGTCCTTAACTGGAAGCAGGTAAAAAGCAACCATATGTTGATGTTCCTCTCCCTTTCTCCCTTCCACCCTGCCCTTCTAAAGAAAGAAACAGCAGTGAAGGATGTTGTACATCAAGCTTAACTTGTTACTGTCATATAATGGTGACCACAAGGGTCAGAGCCAACCTTGTGCTTTCCAAGATGTTGGCAGTGCTCCAACAGTGCTTAGGTACCAAGAAACAGAGTGAGTTGAAATTGACTCATGTATTTTCGCCAAGTCTCTTTCAATCCCTACTATTAAAACAAGGGGAAGCTCTGTTGGGAACTTTGTGTCTCTAGCTCCTCTCTAAAGTGCTTCAGTCTTTCTTTAGAATAAGAGGAAGCAAGAAAAGGAGACGGCCTACATGCAGACGGAGGGCCAAACCTGGCACACTGGGGAAGTATCTCAGTTATTCAAAGCAGCGGCCCCACTACCACTCAGTCTGAGTCTGGCACACAGCCTGCTTTTGTCTTGCTTGTGAGCTAAGAATGTTTTTTGACATTTCCCAATCGTTGGACAAAAAAAAAAAAAAAAAAGAAAGAAAGAAAGAAAGAAAGAAAAAAGAAAAGTAAATATGTCGTGACATGTGAAAATTTTTTGAAATTCAAATTTCAGTGACTGTATATTTTTTGGTTGAAATGCAGTCACGCCTTTGTTGACTGTGGTCTACAGCTGCTTTCCTGCTGCAGTGGCAGAACTCAGTAGTTGGGGCAAAGACCACGTGACCCTCAAAGCCTCAAATAAGCACGACTGGGCCCTTTAATGGAGAGTGTGACAACAACAGAGACATGATTGGCAATAAAACAAAAATCAGCCCCGGCTGGTGTGGCTCAGTGGATTGAGGGCCAGCCTGCAAACCAAAGGGCTACGGGTTCAATTCCCAGTCAGGACACATGCCTGGGCTGCAGGCCAGGCCCTCAGTCGGGGGTGTGCAAGTGGCAATCACACATTGTTGTTTCTCTCCCTCTCTTGCTCCTTTCCCCTCTCACCAAAAATAAATAAATAAATACAATCTTTTTACAAAATCAACAAGGTGGTATGAGAATGAGTGAATCTTGAAGGGCATTCTTGTAGAAATCCGAAGAAGGGCATGGTTGAACAGAAAGGCTCACACTTAGAATGCTTGTGTTTTTCTAACTCTCTAAACCAAATGCGTAACAATTTTAAGAACTGTTCTTTAGTACGGACAGCAGGGAAGCACAAAAATCAATGCACAGCTGTAAAAATTTAAAAGACTTATCCTAGTGTGATCCTAAAACTACCCTGCGTATCCCATGCTTTGCAGAATGCCAGGTATGGTGGCCGGAAACTGTTCAGGAACTCATGGGCATCAGGGTGTGTGTGACTGGATTTTTATGATTACTAATCTGTTTGGGTGAACCTTGTTCCCCTGAGTTTACCTCTGTATCCCGTGGAGTATTGCTCTGTTTAGTTAACAAGTTCCCTTCTCATTACCACCCTGTGTGCACCTAGAGAGAGGAGTGTCCACATAGGGGATCCCTGCCAGGTGCCAGCCTGCTCCGCCCACCGCCACTCCCCTCCAGCCATTGTCTACTTCCATAGGCAGTAGTTACCATTTTGGTCTTGAACAGAGGGGACATGCGGAGGTAGCCCCTGCCGTGGCGGTGGATGTACAGGAGGTGGATGGGGCCAAGGACCCAGAGGTACATGGGGGCCACCCAGACTCCTGCTGTTTTCAGGAAGCACAGGCTCAGTAGGCTGTCAGCGGCGGGCTCGGGTTCCGTCTGGTTCCAGACCTGAGGGAACACCAGGGTGACCCTTATGATGGTACAATGCAGGGATCCCAAACTTGCCTGTGTACAGGGCCAGGCAGCTTTTTGGACCCCTAACATTTACATGAAAACATGCCAAGTGCTCTTTGGAATACCTTGTAATTCTCAACTCCTTTAATCCTAGCATCAAAACTATGAGGTAGATATAATTATCACATTGATTTTGCAGGTGAGGAAACTGAGGCCCAGAGAGTTTGAGTAACTTGCTTAATGTTATCCAGCTAGAAAGTGGTGGTGCTGGGATTTGAACCCAGGTGGTTGAGTTGGGGAATCTAGGAGACCTTGTGTTCCCTGATGAGTGCTGGGCACAGACTGTCACTTAACCCTTATTATAACAACCCTAGGAGATAGGTGTTACTGTCCCCATTTCACAGGCTGGGAAACAGAGGCACTGAGAGAGGAACAGCCTTCCCTGGGCTTACACAAATAGGAAGAGACAGAGCTGACTCCACGTAGGCCTGTCTGAACGTTGCTCTCAATTTGTGATTCTTATTTTAGCCCCTGGACAGGCCTTCTCTAATCCTAGCAGTTTGAAGTAAAGAGAACATGGCCTCTTCAGCTCTCTCCCTACTGTGTTAATAACCCCCAACCCCCTTCTCACTGTTAATATTTACTCCTCTTCCTTCATCACTCACCAGCTCTGTAAACTGCAACCTCCCTGTGCCTCAGTTTCCTTCCCTGCAAAGGCGGGGCGGGGGGAGGGGATAATAAGAGAATCAACTTCTAAAAGCTGTATTAAATGGGTCAATACCAGTAAAGCACATAGCACAATGCTGGGCACAAAGTAAGCCCTCATTTAAACATCAGCTATTGCCCTGATAGGTCAGTGAGGCTCAGTTGGTTAGAGCGTTGGTCAATAAACCAAAGGCTTGAGGGTTCAATTCCTGGTCTGGGCGCATAGGAGGGGCAACTGGTGAAGCAATCACATCAGTGTTTCTCTCTCTCCCTTTCTTCCCCTCTCTCTAAAATCAATAAGCATTTCCTTAGATGAGGATTAAAAAATACACAACTATATATTAAAAATAAATAGACATCAGCTATTATTGTTGCCTTACCTACCTGGCCCCTGAAATGCTGGAATTTTGCGACCCTCAATGCCACCTCATGAACTCCACTCCCTAGAGTCCTCCGCTAACATCCTAAATGAGAGAAATTGGGGTCCTGAAGCTTTAAGCAAATAGGGGTCAAAGTCCCCATAGCTGGGAGGTCTGGCGGCCCCTTTAATGGTGCTGGGCTCTTCTGGGGAGGATTTGGTTGAAGGGATCGCCTTCCCCTGCCATTCCTCTGGCCTGAAATTTGGGGGTCTGTACTGAGAGATGTACCAAGGTGGAGAAAGGGAAGTGGGCAGGCAGGGGACACTCACTCCCGGTCCCACGCTTGGCTCTCCTGAAGCAGCCATCAGGGCGCTGTCCCTCCGTTGGTCCGTCCGTCCCTAGGTCTGTCAGTAGTCCCTGGCAGCCCCCTAGACCGGGAAGGGGCGGAGCCTGGCAGTCCTGGCCAGGATTCCAGCTCTGGATTGCGAGCCTGGGCAAGGTCCAGCCTCGCGGTGGGGGGTGGAGCGGGAAGGGGTGAAATGTGGCTCAGAAAGTCCCCAGCAGGAGCCTAGTAGGGGGATCCTGCGGCTCCAGGCTTCCTGAACAGTGTGCAACAGTGATTCCAAGAATTTATCCCAATGAAAGAACCCATCAGGTGTGCATGAGCTAAGTGTCCAACAATGGGGTGGGTGGGGGAATAGTTTGACTAAGCTGCAGTCTTCTCATCCGTGGGGATGGAGCCTGTCTGCCTTTAGGGTGGTGGGAAGATTTTTAAAAAGAGTTCCAATGAAGAGTTTACCACAGTGCCAGGCACACATAAATGCTCAGCAAGTTAGTTATTATTAGCATTACTATTATTTCATTCATAGGTTATTAAGCAATGGTTCAAAGTGCCATTGCAAAAACATACTAATTTGGAAAGATGCTTGCTAAATGCTAAGTGAAAAGAAGAAATCATAGTACAAAATAAGCCATAATTTTGCAAAAAAAAAAAAAAAAAGGTATAAAGGTATAAGGTGGAGAAAGTGGGGAAGTCATGCCATTTACCTTCTTCTCCTGGGTCTTAAAGCAAATTGTGTTCTCAGCCATGAGTTCTTTTTGGAAATTACTCTACGTGATGTATATGCATAAATAAAAAGATAGAAATGCACTAAAGCAGTATCATGGGAATCTCAATTTCCCTTTTCTTTCCTTTTCTATTTTCTTTCCTTCTGTAATGAGCATGTATTGCTTTCAGGATAGAAAAGCAAGACTCAGCTTTTTCAGACAGACAAACACAGATGCTCAGTTAGGTGCAGAGTTAAGGCCCTCTGCTCCCTCCACGCTTCCTTGTTACTTCTCAGGATCTTGACCTCATCTCCCCTCCTGCCTCCTACAGCCTCAACTGCATGGTTCCTCTGGCCTTATTTTTCTGCCTTATTTTTGTTCCCTCTTCAGTCATGGCCCTGCCTGGGTCTCCTGGAAGAGCAAGGATGCAAAGAACCCAAGGTTATGTCCTGGAGCTAAGGGTGGCAGATCTGCTGTTTGTGTTTATCTAGCCCTGGCTGGCGGCACAGTAGATAAGGCGCTGGTCTGCGAACCTAAATGTCGCTGGTTGGATTCCCAGCCAGGGCACATAACCAGGTTGCAAGCCAGGTCTCCCTCCAGCCAGGTCCGTAGCTGGAGGCAGGTGAAAGGCAACCACACATTGATGTCTCTCTCCCTCTCTGCCTCCCTCCCTTCTCCTCTCTAAGAATAATAAAGTCTTTTTAAAAATTGTGTTTATCTGAGGTGGTTCTGATGGAGACTGCCGGATATTATGGGGAGACTTGAGCTCCCTCTGCCTGCA
Source organism: Noctilio leporinus (assembly GCA_004026585.1). Classification (NCBI taxonomy): domain Eukaryota; kingdom Metazoa; phylum Chordata; class Mammalia; order Chiroptera; family Noctilionidae; genus Noctilio; species Noctilio leporinus. The sequence goes on along the minus strand of PVIW01001907.1, from coordinate 15,987 downwards.
ACCGCCTCTCAGCTGGCATTGCCACTGCTCCAGTCCTTTCTTTTTTTGTATATTTGAGGATTCCTTTGAAAGGAATGTTGGAAATTCACAGGGGAATGGTCGGGAAGGCAGGAAGAAAACCAAGGAAACCAGTTGGTGAGCCAAAAACAAAAATTGGGGAACTCCAAATCTACTTTCCAGCTCTCTGAACATCGTCACGTGGCTGCATGCAGAGAGCCTGGGATAAATTCCTTTCCTTCTCTGAGCCTGTTTCTCGCTCTGTAAGATGAGAAGGTTCCATAGGCCAGCATTTCCTCATTGGTGGCTTTCAACCCCTAGTGATTTGCCAAGACAGACCAGAGATTCACGTTAGGGAGGGTAAAGGGCATATATTTCAACTGTAGTGATTTAAATAACGGATCTCAATCAACAAATAATTATTTAAATGCTTTTTGTAATCAAACAGTTGAGAGTGTCACTGTATTTCAAGTGAGATTTCAGAATGAGAAACTAAAATCAGATGCTCTCATGAGTGAGATCCTCAGTGAATGTGTTGTAGCCAGTTTGAAAGTTTTGACCTTTGTACAGTTGAAGATCATTGTGATTCATAGTTTATATTACTTAAGTCTTAGCCACAATCACAAACTCAGGTGGTAAATTTCCTTTTACCTTGTTATTTTAAAACAAAATATAAAAACTATCAAAATAAAGCACTTGATTTATTATTATTTTTGGCACTCGATTTTTTAAAAAGGTTTTATTTATTATTTTTAGAGAGAGGGAAAGGAACGGAGGCAGAGAGGAAGAGAAACATCAATGTATGGTTGCCTTTCACCTGTCTCCAGCTACAGACCTGGCTGGAGACCTGGCTTGCAACCTGGTTATGTGCCCTGGCTGGGAATCCAACCACCAACCTTTGGGTTTGCAGGCCTGCGCCTTATCCAGTGAGCCACCGGCCAGAGCCTAACACTTGATTTTTTTTAAAGGTGCAAAATAGAAGAATTCCAAATGTCAGATAAAAAAAGCAATTTTTAGCCCTGGATGGTGGCTCAGTCAGGGCATATAACCAGGTGGCAAGCCAGGTCTCCAGCCAGGTCCTTAGCTGGAGGCAGTTGAAAGACAACCATACATTGATGTTTCTCTCTCTTTCTTCCTCCCTCCCTGTTCTTCTCTCTAAAAATAATGAATAAAAAATCTTAAAAAAAAATAAACAGCAATTTTTGTCTATTTCAATGTAGTGACCTACAGTTAAATTCAGTCTATGTTACAGTATATATTCAAACTTGGGAGGACAAAATACAACATACTGAATCTAAACTTCTATTCAGACAAATCATGCTTTATCTCACAGAAGTAATTCAGAGTAAATTAAACTGCATACGTATCTTGCTAATGGGGAAGAAACCCTCAAAATTTGTTTCTATGCAAATGTTATTGGAGCTGGGATTAAAATTAATTTTAAACATTATGCTGAACTTAAATGACTTATATTTGCTTTCAAAAAGGCCTTATTAAAAAGGGGATGGATGTAATACAACAACAATAAGGTTAAAAAAATTAAAAAAATAAAAACAAAAAGCCTTATTGATCATTTATCATGAAAAATGCGCCAACACACAAATTCCTAAAGTGTTTTTTTGAGATTATATGTCACCTGTGAAAGATATTGGTCAGAAAGATTTGGGAAAACTATTGAATATTTTGATCAGCAGCGTCTCGTCCTTTCTCATTTCAGACATAATTTGTGCTTGTACATTCGCGCCTTGCAACTGCACCTGTCAGACGGTGCGCTGAGTCCTCCAGGCCTCTAGAGGGCAGAAATGGCCCCGTTCTGTCGTTGAGCATGCGCGGGAGTCATTTTGCTTGGGAGGGGGCGTGGGCGCCGGTCCTTTGCGCGCATGCGCGGCAGCGGGGCGGGGCTTGTCAGCCGCCCGCACAGGAGGAAGCCGCGGGCAGCGTGAGGTGTGGGGAGCGTGACCTGGAGGTCTGCAGGGGGCCGGGTGGTGGGGCTGGGCCATGTGGGTGCATCGGGACACTGGGCCGCCGAGGCCCGTGGTGGTGGCTGCCACCCTGGTGCTGCTGCTCAGCGGCGTGGGACCGGCGCGCGGCTCCGAGGATATCGTGGTGGGCTGCGGGGGCTTCGTCAAGTCTGATGTGGAGATCAACTACTCGCTCATCGAGGTGAGCGCCCGCCCCACGGCCCGAGCCGGAGCTCGCTGTGTGACCCGGGGCGAGTTACTCAACCTCTCTGGGCCACGGTGGTCTCTTAAACCAAGCGGTTGCCACCGGTCCCACGCTCTAGCAGTCCTTAACCTTTCAAAGGCGCCACTTGCCGTGGGCCCCCACCTCCTCCCCAGACTCGGCAGAGTGGTGGTTCTTCCCGTGGGGTCAGCTATGCAGTTGGGATGGGGGCCAGAATCTACGTGCGCAGGGGTGTGAGGGACGTTTGTGGTGACGGTGGTGCATAACTTGTATCACATTTCACAAAACCAGCAAATCAAGACTCCCAGGTTCTTTAAAACCTACACTCCATGACCCCAGAATCCTCATAGTCCAGGCCCCAGATCTCTCAGCACCCAGTCTCAGAGGGACCCAGATGCCAGGTCCTCAAAACTAAGACCCCCTAAAACTCAGATTTCCCAAAAGCTGTATTCCAGAGCCTAGTTACCGCAAGCCTTACCCTTCCAAACCAAACCCCACAACTCAGCCCCCAAAAGTTCCGGTCCCCTGAACCCCTCCAAACCCACTGGGCTATTTTTTTTTAAAGAGCATCTGTTCGTATCCCAGAGATACTGACCCAGTAGATCTCTTGGTGACATCTCTGGGGTTAGGAACCTTCTTTTAATCCCTGGCCCCCTTTTTCTTACCCCGCCCCCCCCCCCAGGACTTCTTTTTCTCTGAAAACAGAGAGTTGTGAGCTGCCCTGATTGCCTTCTGGGTAGTTACTGGAACTTCACTGGAGTTTTTTTTTATTAAGTGGCAAAGCCAGTGACAGATATTATCAGCCCCAGGGGATTGTGACCCAGAAAGCTTTGTGAAGAGGAAGGGAGGCTGATGGAAGTAGGGATAGGAGGTCACTCACTTGTCAGGGTGGGTAGGGAGGTAGGTACCCAGGGAGGAGGGGTGGCCTCTATTTCAGGAGGTTACTGATGATGGAGCAGGAGAAGGAGATTTGAAGGAGGAAAAAGGAATAAAATGGAAGGTGCCAAAAAGAAGGGACTGGGGACAGAGTCCAAAGACTGCCTGAAAGTGCATTGGAGTCACCTCAGTACTGGTAGGCAGAGGACTGCGGTGAAGGATAAACCAGTGTGCTGTTTTACAGAGGCTGTGAGGATTGGGGCAGAGGCAGGATGTCGATTCCGTACTCTGCTAGTCCTTTGACCTGGCCTTGCCACAGGTCCCACTTTCTGCTGCTGCAGGAAGGGGTTGTGAGAGAAGCCACGGAACCTAGTGTCATCTATTTCCTAAAGAAGACAATTGGTGTTTAATGAATGACTCTACCCACTGGCGGTGGCAGGGTTCCAAGGGACAGCTGGGTGCCCGTGCCACCTCCTGGGATTGCCTCCCAGTGTGTGGGCACAGGACACTTCAGAAGCTGCCTTGCTAGTCCTTTTTGTAGTGTGTGGTTTCCCAGGGCTCCTGGAGGAAAGTGAAGGCAGTTAGGGGCCCTCCCACCCCAAACACAGTAGTGACCTGGAGAGCAGAGGGCAAGTGTTGTGACCCCAGTATGAAATGTGTTCCCTAAGCCCCAGGGCTGCCTGTCTAGATGGCCTGACTCATTTACTCTTTCATAATTCTGATTATGAAATCAGACATTTCATATGTGTGTTGTACGTTTATCGCCACCCTCTGTTCTTTCTGATCTGTACTTTGTGACAGACATGCAAATAATCAAGGTACTTCACAATCATTTCCTGATTGTAATTTCTGCCTTCTAATAAAACTACCTTTACTCTTCTCCAGCCTTCTTCCCTTCTGTGTGCTTTTCCATCATGTTCATTCAGTCAGTAACTGACTGCATGTACTGAAACTGTCCAGGGTGGGGATATAGCAGTCTAGATGACACAACAGACAAAAATCCTTAAAAAGAAAAATTATATTCATTGTTGCAACTTTGATAATCAAGAGATTTCATTTTAAAATCTGTATTCCTGATTTCTCTTGAAAACCAGCTGATCTTTGGGCTGCAAAACGTGGCTTGGGTTGAATAATGATCTGTCTCCCTTTAAGTACATGCTTGTCCTGGCCCCTCTGGACAGGTGAATTTTCAATTTGTGTTTTAAGTTTGTGTATCTGATTTTCTTTATGGCCTGTAAACAGATTCACGGAATATTTATTGAGGACCTACACTAAACAAGCACTGTGGAGTGTAAGCTGTGGTCACACCCATGGAGCAGGGCACTTACAATTCATGTGTAATTTAACTCCGTGCCTTTCCCAAATGTACACATTGTGAGTTAGCTGCTTTTTACACCATCTTAGCTGGTATGATGTGACTGTCATTTCCATATCATGGTCACAGCTCTAATATTCTAGAGGTGAGATCCAGTGCTTCCTTTTACAGATGTAGAAACTAGGCTGAGTGGTTGATCCATGCAGGTAGTTTTAGGGCATTTTTTTAGATCCAGGCCTTGCCCCGATAAGGACACCACTTGGCTTTTTTATTCTGAAAGATATTAGTAATACGACAGAGGGGAGCAAAAGGGATGGATGTAATACAACAACAATAAAATTAAAAAAAAAAGATGTTAGTAATACAACATAGTAATATAGTAAAATAGTAAGTAACAATATAGGCTACTTTTTAAAATTTTTTTTAGTCTAAACTTGGTGCCAGGTGCTTAATAGGCATAGATGTGAATCTGTACAGACACCGTGAAGGGGAGTAGCTCTCTTTTTACCTATGAAGAAACAAAGGACCTCAGAAGGGTAAATGACTTGCCCAAAGCCACACTGCATGTGGGAGACTCAGGTGTTGGTTAAAGCATCTGAACAGGTTAGTTTATGTCTGGGAATGCTCAGGATGCAAGGGTTTTAGAAAGTCCTGAGGAGAGACTATGTATTCAATGTCTTTTGATATGTTTTTGTCCAGAAAATGAAAATACAAGAGAAAATTAAGAAGTTTGTAGATGAGTGTTACTACAAGTATTAGAAATCAGTTTGGGTTAATAATTCATATTCCTGGCCTGACCCCCAGACCTTCTAGTTTAGAAACAGAAGGTCTCAGGAACTTCTTTTAACAAGCACCTTCCTAATAGCAAATTTGAAGATTTTAGACCCAGAAAGAACATAGAAACAGTCACTAAAATTTAAAAAAAATTGGGAAACACAACTTCTGGAGTATTCTCCCGTGTTGTCCCGTGTGAAAGCAGCACGGCGTGGCAGGTCCTGAGCAAATGCATTGCCTGAACGCATTCAAGCTCTGTAGCTAATTCTCAAGGGCAAAATTACACTTTTGTTTCCTTTCTTTCTAGATAAAGTTGTACACCAAGCATGGGACTTTGAAATACCAGACAGACTGTGCCCCTAACAATGGTTACTTTATGATCCCCTTGTATGATAAGGTAAGAGGACAGAGTAATTTATGTAATCTTTTATCACTTGAAGCGGCGCGGCCCCCAGGGTTCTGCAAGCCAGGAGAATGGCCTTTCCCACAAAAGCACATGCTCATTTGATTGGTAAATTATAAATGGAATATGACAGTCCTGGTCAAATTCTGGAGGAGATGATTGAATATAGTGTTCCTCCAAGTCTCCAGAGACTGTTGTCAAAGTCTAGAGACATTTTTGGTTCTTATAACTGTAGGGGAGGGGGTGTGCTACAGTTGTCTAGTGAGTAGAGGCCAGGAAGGACACTAAATGCCCATCTTGCTCTGCAGGACAGACAAATAGCAGTTGTGTCAAGGTTGAGAAACCCTGATTTAACAGAACCTTTTATTTGCAAGCAGCTTAACATGTTATGTAAAAAAATTTATACGAGTACTATGTGAATTTATGAGCTTTGTGAAAAAAACCAAGGTCTTTAGAAGTACATGAAGTAAATTTTGTCTTTAATTCCCCCAGATGCCCCTCCTCATCTAGTGATAACCTTTGATAGAAGTTTTGTGTGTATCCTAGCAGAATGCTTTCTCTGTACTTCCAGTTATTCAGATATCCACAAATGCACATGCCTATGCTTATGTGCAGACATACCTAAACACATATGCGTCCAGATGAGCATCTGTGCATATTCATACTTCCAACCCCCCCACCTTCCCCACATTCCAATTTTTAATAAAAATGGTCACATGATGTTGCAAAAATAGTCAGTATACATTGTTTGGATTTTGATTAAAAAATACAGATGAAAAAAAAAGCACTGGCTGGTGTGGCTTAGTAGATTGAGTGCTGGCCTGCAAACCAAAGGTTCTCTGGTTCAGTTTCCAGTCAGGGCACATGCCTGGGTTGTGGGCCAGGCCCCCAGTTGGGAGCATGTGAGCGAGGCAACCAATTGTCATTTCTCTGACACATCATGTTTCTCTCCTTCCCTTTTGCCCTCCTTTCCTCTCTAAAAATAAAAAAGTGAAATCTTAAAATAAATGGAATCAAACAATAGAAATCACTTTGCGATTTGATTTTTCCCCCCATGATAATATCTTGGCACTTTTCAACATTAGCATGTACAGATCTACTGCCTTCTTCTTCTTCTTCTTTTTTTTTTTTTTTTTACTGCCTTCTTTTTAATGGCTTCATAGCATGTCAGCATCGGACCAAAACAGTAGTTTATTTAACACCTTTTCTATAGACAGAAACTTTACCTAAGTTTTAAAATTATTACTATAACATAGTAATAAATATTTTTGAACTTACATCTTTATGCACAATACAGGGTGGGGAGAAGTATTTTTACAGTTATAAGTATGCAAAAACAGTTTATTCTTATAGTATTATTTTCCCTGTGAACAACCGTCAACCTACTTTTGTACCACTTTGTATATAAGATTGGTTTCTAGAGGTGGACAAGTTGTGTCTTAACATTTTTTAAATTTATTTTATTATTGTTTTCTACTATTAAAACAGTCTAAAGAAACTGGGGTGTATAAGTAAAATCTAGTTTGAAGAAATGACTTTAGTTCCTGAAAATATGTGCTAACCCTTGCAACTTTAGATGTATGCAGGGTTAATAGGAGATTCATTAATAAAACGTTTGGTATCAAAAACCAAAAAGGAGTGGCTGGATATGATGTCTTTAGAATTGTCCCATGGGCTTTCACATGCTGTCTTTTGATTGGTTAGATGGGACTTCTGGTGACCAGCTTCAGCTTATGCTTGGAATTTCATTTCCAGTGTAAAAATTCTGGATTAAGTGATAGCACTAAACTAAATTAAGCTACTTAAAGGGTCATCAGTTCTCATTCCTTTACTTTTTTCCTTCTCTTAGGGAGATTTTATTCTGAAGATTGAGCCTCCCCTAGGGTGGAGTTTTGGTAAGTTAACTGAATAATTAGATATACTCTATAAATGATTAGGTTATATACTGACTATTAATTTAAGTTGACAGAGTGCGTAGACTGCTAAAATATTAAGGATTCATTTCTAGTACAGAAGAGGGTCACTTGCCTTGTCACTTCAGAGTACATTGGATTTACCTTAGGTCTCCCTTAAGGTTTTTGTGATCTTTCTTAAAATAGACATCTTTTCTAGTACCTTTCTCAGGAAGCAACTGTTGCAGTGTCATTCATTAAGCAGCAGTAGAATTATATAGAGAGGTTAGGAGAGGGGACTTGGTTCCTGTCCCAGTGCAGCGTCTCGCTCCCTCAGTGTCACTATTATTTTATTTTGGTGGGTTAATTCTAACATAATGCATTGTGAGGTTTGGCATAAAAGTCCAGATCTACTTCTCTTAAGAGATCAGAAGATATGGCAGTCTTAGGCCTTCCCAGCCCTGTGATGACCTTGGACTAGTTCCTTCCCCTGTCTCCGTGTTTGTCTCCTTGCCAGGAGCTCAGGAGAGTCGTAGCCCCTGCCTCACAGGCAGCCTGGAGGATTGAGGGGTCAGCATATTTATGTGTTCAGAATGGCTGGCACGTAATTAGCAGTTAACTCCTAGATGTTAAAAGTGGTTTGTACATACAGAAAGCTCAACTTTCCCAAGGTTTGAGCAAAAAATAACTGCCTTTTAGCAAAGTTGGAGATGTAAGAATAGAGTTGAGATCAGAAGAGTGGGTTCTGCTTTGACCTGGCTGACAATATTGCCAAGGAGAGAATATTGACTCATTGTTATAGGTGTCTGTGGTCCCAATTCTGTAGCTTGTAGGTGGGAGTGGGGGGCCACGGTTGCTTTGTCAGTCCTCTTGTGAGGATGGACAAGGAAGAATTGAGTCCTTGCCATCATGACGGGTAAGGGGAAGCTCAGGTAACTAATTTGGCTATATGGGAGAAGTTCTTTTTCATTTCAATGTCGGGGGTTACCTGGCTGGTGCATTCCAGGAAGCTGGAGGGGAAATCAAATCCAACTGATGGCTAAAGCAGAGGTTACAGATTGACAGCCAGTCAGAGTGTTTTGTTGGAGTCCCCTCCCTTCCTATCAGTGCTTTTTCTTTTGACGAGCTTTTTCTTTTGACGAGCTTTTTCTTTTTTTATTGAATTATAAACATACTTCCAGGTAAGTGTACTTGTCATAAAGAAATTTTCACGAAGTGAAACAGATGAGATGGAACTTCGTCAGCATCCATAGGCACTCATTAATTGCTCCACCTCACCCTATCCCACAGGTGACCACCACCCTGACCTAAAATGACAGATTAGTTTTTTCTGTTTTGAACTTGATATAAGTTGCATGGTTGTTTTGTCAGGCTGGCTTATGAGTGTATCTGGCTTCTTTCTCTCAGTGTTGTTCATGAAATTCATTTATATTATGTGTACCTCTAGTTACTTCATTCTATTGCTATGTGAGTATAAAGTGATTTATTTTTATCCCTTCTACTTTTGATGGACATTTGGGTTGCTTCCCTCTTTTGGCAAGTAAGAATAATGCTCCTGCAAACATCCTTGTATGTATTTTTAGTACATGCGTGTTTGCATTTCTGTGGAGTTATATACCAGAAATAAAATTACATGCGCTGATCTAGTAGATAAAGCCAAACATCCAAAGTGGATGTAGCAACATCTCTGCCATTAGTGTGTAAGGGTCCTAGCTGCTCCATGTTCTTACCAGCATTTGGCGTGGTCAGTCTTTTTCATTTTGGCCATTCTGGTGGAGATGTGGTGGTATCTCATTGTGGTTATGATTTGCATTTTCCTAATGGTCATTGAGGTTGAGCACTTTTTTTTTTTTTTTTTTAAGATTTTATTTATTATTTTCAGAAAGAGAGGCAGAGAGGGAAAGAAACATCAATGTATGGTTGCTTTTCACCTGCCTCCAGCTATGGACCTGGCTGGAGACCTGGCTTGCAATCTGGTTATGTGCCTTGGCTGGGGAATTGGACCAGTGACCTTTGGGTTCGCAGGCTGGTGCCTAATCCACTGTGCCACCTGCCAGGGCCTTTTTTTTTTTTTTTTTTAAAGATTTTATTTACTTATTTTCAGAGAGAGGGAAACATCCATGTGTGGTTGCCTCTTACATGCCCCCAACCAGGGACCTGCCTGTAACTCAGGCAGGTGTCTTGACTGGGAACTTAACCTTTTGGTTTGCAGCCCAGCGTGAGACTGAGTGCTCTTCTCTGTTTATTGGTTGTTTAGATACTCTCTTTTGTGAGGTGCCTGTTCAAGTCTTCTGTCCATTTTTTTATTGGTGTCTTCGGCTGTTTGTGTAAATTTTTGTTTTACCTGAAATTCTCTTGATTTTCCCATTTTTCTCTCTACTTATCACTTCACGTTCTTCCTAACCTTTCAAAACCTCAACTTCATTCTTTAAAAAATGAATTAGTTGTTAATATTGAAAAGACAGGAGGTGGCACCTATAATCTAGATTTCCAGCTTTTCTTGAGAAATTGGAGGCTGTGGCAGCACTGGGCCATGTGATTGCAATGACGGAAGCTGAGCAGTGGCTTCTCCTTTTCCATTCACCACAGTCCCCACTTGGCCCGTCTGTTTCCTTCTTGCCCGTTTGTTTCCTACGGGCATTGGAGCCTATGGCTGAACCCATGTGCTTGGTCAGGGGATAGAACTGGAACCTGATTTTGGGGGGTTGAATTGAGCCAGTAATGAGATCTATTAACCTTTCTGTGCCTGAGTTTAACCCTCAATCAATTGTAAATGTTACTCCCTACCTGGTAAGGTAGTTGTGAGGATTAAATGCACTTGGCTCAGTGCCTGGCCTATGGCAAGTATTCAGTGAATAAGACTATTGACTGTCTGGTGCTCACTGAATTTTTCATGGGACTCAGATACATCTCAGCTGAAGGACTGTTATAAATGAGAACATAGTTTCCTCTGGGGCAGGAAACAGCATCCAAGTAATAGGGTTGGGAGTGATACTTTCTCTGCCTATTTTTTGCACCTTTACATTTTGAGCCATGCGAATGTATTAAGTGCTCAAAAATAAATAAAATGAGTTCACCAATGAAATGTATTTTACTTGGAAAGTTTCACCTTATCCCAGAAGTAAACTGCTCTGTACCCCATTCTCATCTTCACCCTTCAGAGCCAACAAGCGTGGAGCTGTATGTGGATGGGGTCAGTGACATCTGCACGAAGGGCGGGGACATCAACTTCGTGTTTACAGGCTTCTCTGTGAATGGAAAGGTTTGGTTTCAGTACTTTGTTATTTTTAACTTTGCTCTGTAGTGTACACTCAGTTCTCTCTCACCTTTAAAAGCAGGGCTTTTTAACCTGGGGACTCGGATTGTACAAGGGACCTGCAGATAAGCTTCAAGAGGATTTGGGAACTCAGTAAAATTGAGTATAAACTGTAGTGGGTCAGATGGAGGTTGCTATTCTTACCCTGTTAGAGTAGAGGCTGTCAGCATGTAAGTGCCAGGGGTGACCTTTGATAGGGAAGGTTCTCAGGGGACAGTTGTTTTCTTGCCTCCATCCAGCATCATAGTTGAGATGTGTACATTTCCTTGCCGTCCTTTTCTGCCCGGAGGGTCTACTTCTTTACCTTGACATTGAGAGTGAGGCCCTTTTCTTCCGTCTTTGTATGTGGGTTTCCTATTAGGGATGAGGATCACCTTTATACTCCCACTTTTATAAAATAATTGTGCATCATCTGTGATGATGCCTTAGATTCAGTGAAACAAAAGTATTATTATACTGTTACTCTTTCCTCTCATAGTCCCTCAATAGTCCCGCTTCCTCCAGGAAGGGTATCCATGATCTCCATCCCCTTTTCAAAGTAATTTTCCACCAGAGAACCTGGTAGGCCCCCTGTAAGGAGTGTGAGCAGGATCTGTTGAGTGGAACACTTTGCTGCTGGGCTGAGTTCTAATCTCATTTTCCATGACAGGTTCTCAGCAAAGGGCAGCCTCTGGGTCCTGCTGGAGTTCAGGTGTCTCTGAGAAGCATGGGGACTGAAGCAAAGATCCAGTCCACAGTGACACAGCCTGGTGGAAAGTGAGTTTTGCTTGTGTTGTCCTACCTCACAGCTACAGCAGGGCTGTGATGGGGGTGGGGGAGCCTTGGATTAGGGAGACCTGGGTTCAAATCTTGATTTGGCCTCAACTTTGGACAAGTTTGTGCCCATTAGGATCTCAAGTTCCTCATCTGTAAAATGGAAGTCATTTGACCCATTGCATCTAGCATTGATATAACACCTATGAAGGAATTACCATAGGGCCTGGCACATAGGAGGCCTTCATTTAATGGTTGGCATGGCTCTGGGACCTGACAAACTGTGTTTGAATCCTGATTTCCCTATTCTGCTAGCTCAGTATAGGTTAGCTCAGTTTTGGTTTTTAAAAATCATTTTCTCACTATTACACCAAAATTATTTTGTGGTTACAACTGATCATTACTTAATTAACCTTGGTGAGTCAAATTTAAAGCTACATTGTTGAGTTATAAATGTTAACAGGTAGGCCAAGATTAATACCAGACTAGTTCCAAATGATAATTTTGAAAGCTTTCAGATCATTACCAACTACTTTAATACATGGAATTGACTAAGCTGCAAAATTTATAATGAGTCTGTCAGTAAGTCATTCAATTTTTAAAGGATGAACATCAAAATTATTTTTGAAATAACATTTACTTCTATTTGATACCTCTCCAACGCTGGCCTGTAGAGGAATGTGAAGTTTCCATTTTCTCTAGGCTTGAAGTTTACTGTTGACCTTGCTGGGAAAAATGACTTGACCTTTCTGAAGCTCCATCTGCCCTAACTAAACTTAAAGACAGTAACTTACAGAATGGGGATACCCTGAAGGTGAAGTGTTCATCTTACTAAGACCAAAAATCCAGTGGCAGCTTCCGATTTTATTGTAGCAAAATGACTGCCACACCCTATCCAGTTATTACAGGCAACACTTGATGTAATAAAATAACACCACAGAAGAAGAAATTGAATGCTTTTTGTAGTTCATGTCATTAGAACTAGCCCTCTAATTGGTACCTTGTGGATTTAAAGGGTTTAATGTATCAGAATTCTTCCAATTTCAACCTCAGCTCATCTCACTCTGGTTTTGGTTAGTCTACAGCCACCTGATTGTCATTGGCTTCTGGCTTCATCATTGTTGCTTTGAGCCCAAAATGTCGTATTTGTTTTTGGTAACTCTTTTGCATAAGGACTCAAAAGTTGTTACCATTTAAAATCCTCTCATACCATTAGCATCAACCTGTGTTAGTTTCTGCCTAGCCTAGCAGATTTGTTCTCTATTTTCACATGTGACCCCTCCCTTTCCACTTCTGTGCCTTGGAACGTATTACTTCCCTTCTCTGTCAAAACTCACTTGCCTGTTCAGTGACTAATACCTGCTAAACTACAGTGACTGGTTTTTAGGTCAGAAATCCTTGGGGTTAAGGGAAACATAACACCCTTCTCTCTGTCAGCACACGAAATACCAATCCTTGCACACAGTAAGTGCTCAATAAGTGCTGTCAGATGGATTCACACCATGAAGGCTTAAATTTTGTTTATGCTCAGTTAACTAGCTAATGGCAAGTTTGTAATAATTTAAACATTTTCTTGTGCTTCCCAATATTAGTTGTAAAATTAGAATTACTCAGATTGTTGGGAATAAGTTAAGTGGTATATTGTGTGTTTTAGATTTGCATTTTTTAAAGTTCTTCCTGGAGATTATGAAATCCTTGCAAGTCATCCAACCTGGGCGTTGAAAGAGGTAAGCATTTCTGTTATGTCTTCAGTGTGCCAGCAGTGTTGCTGGTTTGGGGACAGACATGAGGGTTTTCAGTTCAGGATATGAAATGAGTTTATGGTTTTTGTGGAAGTAGATGAAAAAACAATGGTGCTGCTGGTGAGGTATTTATTGTGGTAAAACTCCCTCCCTGTAGCCAGTGTTGCTTGTATTGGTTTCAGTTTTAGGTGGAAATATTGTCTTATAGCTGTGAAGCAGGTTTTTTATTAACTATAGCCATTTGAAGCTAAATTAACACCAGAAGGACCTAACTTTGTCTTGAACTCAGTGAAAAATAAAGTTAGCCAGCAAGCAACCTTAGACGACCTTCGGTTATAGTATATTCTTAAGGTTTGGCAACAAGCCCATTAACTGAAAACCCTACACATTGTCACTTTGAACTTCAAACCAATACCCAAGTATGTTTTTTGATCACGAAGTAGCATACTCCAATATGTACATAGTTTTATGAAGCTGCTACTGATTAAACACATCACAAAGGGGTTTGTTGTACTTTTTTCAGCCAAAAAAATATAAGTATATTTAACTTTATAAAAACTGTTGTAAATGTGCCCATGGAGAATGTATAAGAATGTTTATTGCAGCTTTGTTTGTAATAGCAGAATACTGGAAACAACCTAAATGTTCATTAAGAGGAGGATGGGTTGTAGTTTCATCCCACAGTCCAATTCTGTACGTCAGCCATAATGAGTGCACCAGAGCTACATACATCAATATAACTGCATTTAAAAACTGAAGTTGAAGGAAAAGCAGGTTGCTGAAGGATAAGGAAATATAATACCATTTAGGTAGTAACTAAAAATACTCATGATTCATACCAGTTATAGATACATTCGTATGTGGAAGAATTGCAAAGATGTGCATGGGAATGGCAAACTCCATATTAATTGACATCTATAGAAAAAAGAGAAGGAAAGATGCAAAGGTCTTGAATTATATTTCTCTTTTTTTCATTAATTTTTGTTGAATTTTTTTTTTTTTTAATTACCATTTAGTCCCCTTAGGCTCACCAAGCTGTTGAATTGTATTTCTACTCTTTTATTTCTTCAGCTGGTTAGAGCATATAGAGGTGTTTTTTTGAAGTATTTCTTTTATCTTTTTGTTTGAAATAGTTTATTAAAAAGAGAAGCCACATAATAGGTGAGATTTTATAATAACTGGAAAAATGAAGTAAGACCTAAGGGACATTTCAACATGTTAGCTTTTATATTCATTTTGAGGCTGGGTTGCATTCTTAAGAAGGCATCAGAATCAGTATTTCAGTTTTTACTCCATAGATTTTATTCCATTATAATTGATGGAATGGTTTCAGTCTAGATGTATTTATATACTGTTTATGACTTCAGGTTTTCAGGATTTCTTTTTAAAGATTTTATTTATTATTTTTAGAGAGAGGGGAGGGGAGAGAGGCAGAGAGGGAGAGAGACATCAATGTATGGTTGCCTTTTTCACCTGCCTCCAGCTATAGACCTGGCTGGAGACTCGGCTTGCAACCTGATTATGTGCCCTGGCTGGGAATCAAACCAGCAATCCCTGGGTTCGCAGGCTGGCGCCTTATCCATCGTGCCACCAGCCAGGGCAGTTTTCAGGATTTTTAAAATGTTTTATTTGCCCTGGCCTGTGTGGCTTAGTTAGTTGACACATCATCCTGTAACTGAAAGGTTACATGTTTGATTCCCAGTTAGGGCACATGACTAAGTTGTGGGTTCAGTCCCTGGTGTGAGCACGAGTGCGTGTGACCCCTGGTCTGGGCACTGATCCCCAGTCTGGATATGTAAGGGAGGCAACCAGTTGGTGCATCTCTCTGGTATCGATGTCTCTTTTTCTCTTTCCCTTCCTCTCTCTAGAAGCAATGAAAAAAATGTTCTCAAGTAAGGATTAAAAAATGTTTTATTTAAAACTCATTGGCTTACACATTACAAGTAGAACTTACAAAGGAATTTGAGTTTATTAATATAAAATTATGTTTCAAAGTAAAGTATGCTGTTAAAAGCCAGGATGAGAGTTGCCCCATGCTGGGGATAATGACTGGAAATGAGCATTAATGGGTCTCTTGGGTGCTGGTTCTGTTCTGTTTTGGCACTGTTTGCATAGTGTGAAAATCACTGCCCTGGGCATTTAGAATATGTACACTTTTCTCCACATAATTATTGTATACTGTAGTTGAAAAAAATATATGCATATATACCTTTAAACATAGGAACAAAGTAAGGTATGGTCATTTTTTAAAAATTGAAACATACAGAGTAAAGGAATATAAACAGAAGATTTGGAAGATGGAAAAGTGTAAAAGTTGTAGTGTGTTCATTGCTGCATTCCTTTTACTTCATTTTGCACATAAAAAAATAGTGATCATCCAAAATATATAAAGAACTAATGCGACTCAACACCAGGGAGACAGACAGCCCAATTAAAAAATGGGCAAAGGACCTGAACAGACAACTCACTGAGGAAGATATACAAAGGGCCCAGGGGCATATGAAAGAATGCTCAACATCACTAGTCATCAGAGAGGTGCAAATTAAAACTGCATTAAGATACCACCTCACACCTGTCAGAATGGCAATCATCAGCAAATCAACAAACAACAGGTGTTGGCGAGGATGCGGGGCAAAGGGAACCCTCATACACTGTTGGTGGGAATGCAGGCTGGTGCAGCCACTGTGGAAAACAGTATGGGGTTTCCTTAAAAAACTAAAAATGGAACTGCCTTT